>NW_020769314.1:14860004-14883728 GCF_900518735.1 Pseudonaja textilis
TTCCTTCCTTCCTTCCTTCCTTCCTTCCTTCCTTCCTTCCTTCCTTCTTCCCCTTCTCATTTCGTGCTTTTCATTCAGTAGTCCACCTTGCTTGGTTTGGATTAGAAGTATTAGGCATTTGGCCTTGCTTGCCTAGGAGACATTCTAGCTTGAAGGACTCCCTGGTCTGTTTGAAAGGCATATTAATGAGTATGTAGCTAAGTAGATGTCTAAAATGGCAGAATAACATCTAAGATGACAAACTTCCTCATTAAGCTCCTGCCCCTTGTAATAGAAACACATAAAGAGACACCGACGTCACATTGCAGCCACATGCAAAGCTGTCTCCATGCTGCATAAATCATGTATGGCCACATCATCTATTATCGAGTGACAAAGCTGTAATCGCTAATTATACCAAGGCGTATTTAGTTTCCTATGGGGTCCAGCTTGCAAGCTTTGGTGTTAGTTTAGTGCAAAGGAGTAATAGAGTGACAATTTAATGGTACAATATAACTCTTATTTGCAACAACAGAATGCGAAGGGCAGCTCACCTGGGTTTTCCATGTTGGGGCAGGTAGAGACTTTCATGTTTTATCTCATGTCATGGTCTAATCAAGAAGTATTGGAGAACTGCAAGAATGAAAAAGAAAAGAAAAAAGGAATCGAATTGCCCTTCTATTTCCTTATTGTAACTTCTATTTGATTCTGAATTGAACAATTCAAGTATAATAGAATAACTAATGCATATTGCATGCAGCTTTGGCTTTTATGAAAAAGGTATTATGATAAATCCAGATCTCATGTTCTGTTGGTCTCTGACTGAGGAGATGAAATAATGAAACCTAAAGGACAGCTAAAATCACATGTCTTCTAATAATTATGGTTATAACTTTAGTATATATAGTTGCTTGGAATGATTAATAATCAGCAGTGTCATTTCAACTGGTTACCAGCTGTGAACTGTTACTGCCTATCATCTGATGACTATAATTTTTTTAAAAAAATAGGTAAGTTCATCCATATTATAAGCCTACAGCTAATCTTAAAACCTAATCACACCCTGCCTCCACCTAGTTAATAGAAGGCTTTTAAATTAGGAGTGGGTCACTAGTGCAACCATGATTATTGTGGAGGCTTTAAAAATAAATTTAATATAATTATTAATAGGTGTGATTTCTATACATAATGAATTCTTCCAGCATCTAATTTAACTGAGATGTTCAATTGCAGAATTCCCGGCCAATTCCCAGCCCAAATACATCAGGAAAATGTCATGATGAGAAAACTGGAGTTACAAAGTTCTTGTGACAATTCTTTAAAACAGATCCTGTCATCCTGAACCACAAATCTTTCTTTATCCTTCTTAGGATAGGACTCTATTGGGGTGGAGTTAGGGAGTTGCTTACATTACTCAGCAGTACACAATATATAATCTGTTATAAAGATAAATAGATAAAATTTGTGCTTAATATTCAGTTTGTCACTTGTAAATCAAGAACATGAGCTTTATAAGGCTAAGAACTTTTATTACATCTGCTTAAAGTCAATATTCTGTTCTCTGAATCACACTCAGGAAGTACTTTGTAAGAAGAAACAGATCTTCAAGACACAAACTTAGATGCAGTAATTATTTATAAGCTTCTGTTAAAGATGTACTTTTAGCAATTGCTGACAAACAACAAAGCCTCTGGTGTCTATTTTAAATCTTGATTTTGATGACACCCTTCTCTTTCTTGCCTTTTTCTTTGGACTGAGTTCACTTAGTGCAACTTCTAACCCTAGTGAGAGCAATCTCACATAGTCAACCTCAAATGGTGAAGAAGTCATGTGTGAAATGGTCATCAGGGATCTTAATTCACAAGTGATGATGTTGTGCCCTCCTTTATTCAGCTTCTGCATGATGGAAGCAATTCACAGGACCAGCTGAGCAGCACTGGTGATTGAGCTATTCAGTGAGGTGTCGGTGTCTGCAAATCCTCCTCCTTTTTCAGCAGTAGATTATCCAGTTGTTATCACTAAAACCAGGGCAAATGTAACTTGCAAATTATGTTCATATTTAAAGATTCTGATTAATTTTGGAGTTCTTTCTGTCTTGCATCTTGTCTTTCGTTGTGCTATGGTGATTTGTGGCATGATATCACAAGACTTGGCTGCAAACTTTCACCCATCAAATCAGAATTTGTACTTTGGCACAGGCTGTTCAATCATTTCATTCAGCTAATTTGTCTGGTACATTTGGACATTTTGATGAATAAATACCCTTGAGGCCACTGTTTGACAAAGCTAGAAAAAAAATCAGAGAAGAACTTCATGGCAGGAACTAAGCTATTTAAAAAACTAAACAGATGTGAACTTTGCTGAAAAAAAAGAGAAGAATTAATCCATGTGGCTTACACACTATATTACTAACAGATGTACTCCAGTGGACAGAAGATCACACACTTTTTTTTAAAGCAAAAGAATACTTGTGAAAATTCACAGTCTGGAAAATATATTGTAAAAACAGGAATTCTTGATCACTCAAAATGTCACAAATATCGAAGGCCTAGTTGTCTGTATTTATATTTTTAAGAAATAAAAAGGAAATAAATTTTAGAAAGAAACAGGAATCTTAAATGTAGGAAGAAATACATATTTTAACCTTTTTGTAAACAGGAATCTCTTATGGTCTTTGTTTTGAACAACCACCACAATAACAATAATAATATGAGGGGCTTGTGGGGCTTGTGTGCTCTGAGGAAGATGAGAATTATATCAGTTTCAATTGTACTGGACAGGTCTCATCAGAAGAGGCAGATGAAGACAATCACCCCCATAGACAATATAGTGGGATGTAATTTATAGAAATCCACATTAGATTGCACCAGTTCTGTAAAGAACAACATCCAGAATCAGAAATAACAGAAGATCAAGAAATTGTCAACCCTGAGTGAAGATGGGTTTTGGTTGAAATTCCTGACTGATCTGAAATCACTCATTGCCATCATGTACAGTATTATCAAAATAGAATCTTTCACGGAGAGTCACAATCCTCACTATTGTTTCTCATTGCACTGATTTCTCTGTTGGCAATACTTGACAGTCAGACTATGGTTCTCAAACATCAAAAGCATTTGTCAGGCTAACTCACCTCCTTTACATGGATGATCTGAAGTTATTTAGAAAAATACCACCTGAAATAGAATCACTGCTCAACACTGTCCATATATGCAGCCAAAAAATTGCCATGGAATTTGGACTGGAGAAATGTGCTACCCTTACCCTCAACAGAGGGGGGAAAATTGTGAAAACTGAAGGAATCAAGATGCTCTATGGAAATAATATCAAGAATTGGATGAAGACAATCACGACAAATACCTGGCCATCCTTCCAGCTGACAAAAACAAGGACACTGAAGTCAAGAAGATTAGATAGATCATACCTCATGAGAATACAAAGAAGATTATTAACTCAAATTCAGTTGATGAAGTACTATCACAGCAATTAACACCAGAGCAATTTCAATCATTGGATAAGTTGCTGGAATGGTGGACTTGATTCAAGCAGAACTGAAAGTCCTGCATAGGAAGATCAGATAAATAATGGCAATGAATCATTCCCTTCATCCCCGCAGTGATGTTACAGACTGTACATACCAAAGAAAATAGGTGGGTGTGGAATACTGGTGGGAAAGGAGCTTTGGAAAAATATCTGAAGAACAGTGAAGAAGATGCACTGAAGGTTTTTCGAGTAGCAGAGAAACCAAAGTGGCCTACAAGAAAAGCCAAATGAAAAAGAGAAAAGTGATATGGCAAGGCACAGTATTGGCATTATATTAAAAAAAGGCGAAGGAGATAACAAGACCTGATAATTAGTAAGAACGGGAAAGTTGAAGAAAGAGACAGAGGGTCTAATTCTGGCTGCACAAGACCAAGCCTTAAGAATAAATGTATACAAAGACGTACAAATAGAAATAGAATGACCGTGGCAGAAGAAAGCAAATATAGTGTCAATAGCAATATGTGCCCTGAATGTAATACCTAAACAACTGGAACACCACTCGAACACAAGCAGCATTGACAAAATCACCACCAGTGAATTGCAAAAGGAAGTTTTATTTGGAACAGCTTACAATCTACAACAATATCTTTAGCCCAGGTTTTTGGGAAGGACTTGATCCAGTAGAAGCAACTGGCTGATTGTGCAACAAACAATATTAATAATAGGAATTCAGCACAACCCTAAAGACCTAATTTTCACTTTTAAGGATAGGATAGTTAGGATGATAGCTGGTGCTAATTTGGCAGATGAGACGTTTACAGAGTTCCATTGAATACTTTAAACTGAAGGGTTTCTGTCTGAAAAGGGCCAGGAATCAATGCATCAAAGTATCTATCCACTCTTAGACATAGAAAATGCACCCTATTATGTGTTTTCCAGAGCTGGCACTGTCAAAGACTGCTTGAAGAAACACTGGGCATCAGATAGGATCTCAACTGCTCCTTCCTGCTCCACCTTCTGGCACAGAGCTGCTTTAAATACATGGAATAACTGACTCTTTCTCTCACCTCACCCTGGGCCACGTCCGCTGTTGCTCAGTAACGGGTATGCGTGTCAGAGGTTTGAGAAGGAAAGCTTTCACTGTGTCAAATGTATCTTGTTTCCCAGCATGCTGGCAGAGGCAGGGTGTGGAGAGGAGCCCAACAAAGGAGGACAGGCAGGAAAGCCATTTTCAATGAGGGAAAAACCCAACAATAAAGATGAATTAAGTTGATGGTGACTTAGGGAAGCTGTAATAAATAACTATGGAATACATACTGAATCCTTGGCTCTTTTGAATCAGCAGTCTCTGTGCTTAGAAGTGCCGTGGTTTTCAGAGGTCCCACCCACCAGATTTTGTTGACCAGGAGGATAAAACATGGTTGGTAGCAACCTCAGAAAGATGGTGAGGAGGAAAGGATGACCCATGGCACAAAGGCCTTGATCCAAGTGTTCCAGACCAATGGCTATCCAATCTCTTCCTAAATTCCTCCAGTGATGGAGCATTCACAACTTCTGGAGGAAAACCATTCCACTGATTAATTGTTCTCCCTGATAGGAAGTTTCTCCCTAATTCTAGGTTGTATCTCTGATAATCTTCCATCCATTACTTTTAGTCCTACCCTCGGGTGCTTTGTTGGAGATGCTTTGAGATCTGTTTCTAGTGTCCTCTTTGATTGAACTAGAGGTCTTGAATGACCTGCAGAATGTGGCCATAGTATAACTTTGTGCTCAGGGAAGAGGGCATATTTGTTCCGGGGGGGCGGGGGGGGGGGAAGGGGGGAAGCCATTCATCTTTGCTCTCTACCACATAACAGACATCATCACACTGAACCCTGAATGCTTCTTAAGACACATAGTTTTACTCTTCCCCTTTGTTTTCTCTCTAGCAATTATACAAACTCTCAATGCTTTCGGCTATGGGCTAAAACATACAACCTTGTGCCTAAAAGCCTTGAGCCTTCTCGGCTTTATTTGAATTGCCATGGACTTGCTCTGTACTGGCTATCTCTGATGCATGTGCTGCATTGAAGCTCCCTACTGGAAAGAAGCCGGTCCCTATGTGGAATAATGGCAAAATCAACCTCAGATGAGATCATCTCCTTGGGACTGAGCAAACAATTATTCTCCTTACTGCTAAACCATTGTGTCAACCGAAAAAAGTTGACTCACAATATGAAATGAATGTGACTTTGGCAACATGAACTTTGCCCTCTCCTCCTTATCCAAACCAAGGTAAAGTTATTAGAATTCTGGCTGCTTCTATTTCTTATGGCATATGACCACCTGAGGACCATCAAGACATTGGAAGATGTTTGCCTATCTGGAGACATCACTGTCCACTAACTGAGCAATGGACTGAAACAAATTATTTGAAACAAGGGTTGCTCCAGCATCCTGACCATATCAGAAATGTAATACTTCGCACCTCAGCAGTATTGCTATCAGAAGATTGCTGCTTGCCATCTACTAGGAACTCAGAGTGATGGGAATTAGCAGGCGAGAGAAGGATACAAATATCCAAAAACACAGTGTAAAGGGAGTCCATTCTATTATTCTCATAAAGATGCTCTTTGAACATATTTCTGGTGGGGCTGCTGATTAGGGCTCAGCAAAAGGATGCCTTTTTGTTGTTTTGTTTTGAACAGGAGTGGTTTATTCCGATATTAATGGAAATGATGATCACAGGACTAATTCGTATTCATTTTCCAAAAGTTCCACTTTTGGTCTTTTTCTACCATCTTCAGTTCAAGGAACACTTCCAAACTGTAGGAATGTGGCAGACTTTAGTCACTGAAAATTCCACCCTCCTTTGCCCATATATTCCCTTGTATTAGCTTATAACAGAATTGAAACTAGGCCTTCTGAATTTAAATAAATATGTGAGAATATTTGTAAAGTCTATGTGATAAGCAGCCACACACTTCTGAATATTCACAAACAATTGTACAACGCTCCCATTGTGAGAAAACCACAGGACATTGTGTCATTTCTACAATGGTGCATTGTATCCCTGAGGAGTAGAATGTAACCAAAGCTTTTAATGCATGCTATTTGTTGCCTTGAATATCTTCATAAGCTCTTGAGATCCCGTGATAGATTTTGATATTTATTTTGGGGGAAAAAACAAAATAAAATATGGAAATATGGTGTCAGCCTACTGATTCTGGAGGTACAATCTCTTTTTCCTAATAGGCAAGATTATTAAGTAGAGTTTCTTCCAATCATATCCAAAGACCAGAACTTCAAATCAGGTTAAAATGGGCATTTATTATTAATTTGGATTCTCCATATTTGTCTATGTTCTTACAATAGTCTATTTCATACTCACTAAAGTTTCCATCCTCATGGCAACATTTCCCTCCCCAATTCACTTCAAATAATCATTACTTCTTCCTAAATGGGGACTGGTAATGCTCAGCATATTGCAGTGATTTCTTCCCTGCCATAATCCTCCAACCTATCCCAGAAAAATACATTTCCCAGAAGACCTCATGCTTTGGCTTGCTAACATAGCCATATTGACTGAGCACCAGATAGAAGGAGAGGAGGGGACTCCCTCCCTCTAAAGCAATCAGCACAATAAGCAGGTTAGCTAGAAGAACCAACAGAAAAGTATGTTTTTCCTGAAACTGATTTCCAGGAATAGAAGATAGAGGGCGGGTATCAGGCATTGCCAGAATCTATAATCCAAACTGTGGAATTAATAACATTGGCCACATTTCTGTTTCCAAAATGATGTTATTGGCCACTATTGTTGTCTAGAGCATCTGTTTTAATTTCAACAAAGCAAAAACAGAAGGGGAAAGAAGCAGCAAAGTTCCCAAATTAGGGAAGGCATTTCATCCATGCAAGTCAGCTTCAAAATGGGAGCTGCGGATTGAATGCCTGGTTGGTGTTAGGTGACATTAGGGACAGGCTTTCCATCACCCCTCCCCCAATGCTGGCTGTAACCAGACTTTTGGAGAAACTGAAAATTTGTGTGCTCTGTTCTGTGTGTGGTTAGACCTAATGAAAACATTACCTTTATTGAATGTTGAATTTCTCCCTTTTCATGAATCAATGTGATTTGGGTTGCTTACTTTTAAAAACTCTCCCAGAAGATACACGCAAACATACATTAAACCAGATTTCTTCCCAAGGCTTCCACTACTTCATATTGAAATGCCTCAGTTTTGATATTTATGAGAAAAGGGAACAAGAATCATCGTCGAGTAGGTTAGATTCGTCTTGCAAAACTTTCCATTTAGCAGATCAAGGCCTGAAAAGAGCCTCTCTCTTGTTCAAACACGAGGGTAAATTTCCATCCTTATTCAGCTAAAGAAGACTCTCCAGTAAAAAAAAAAAAAGCAAACAAACCATGAAAAAGAGGGCTGGCTCTTTTTCCATCAGAAAAAACAACAGAGATATCTAACAATGGAGGATGAGAGGGTTTATATTCATCCATGGCTGGCCACTGTTTTTCTTTTTTGCATGGAGAAAGGTGTAGGCCCTTTGCCTGTGCTCAGGGGAGCACCTATATATGAATGCTAGATACGCATGTATGTGTCTGTACTGTATGTATGGTGGGGAATACATGAAAAGAAGGGTGCAACTACCTTGGGATACGACCCAGTGATAGTCTAGAAAACAATCTGACTCTTAGATCTTAAACAGTCTTTGTTCTAGGTGTCTCATTGCATGTGATGATATTATACAAACATACAGAGGATTGAGCTTTCTGGTGCTGCTTTTCTGCTTTAGGCATGACGTTAAATGAACTGTATTTGAGAAGATAGCTTCCCACTCCCCAACCCAAGGCTTGTAAGCTGCTGAGTTACACTATGCCCCCCCCCCCGCCCCCCCGCCCCAAAAGAAGAACAACTAAACCTGTTAAGATATTTTCAAGCATGGTAATCTGAAACATCTCAATGCTTTTGTTTTTAAGTACCTATGTAAGAATACAACAAGAAGGAATGCAATATAAGCTTCTTGGTTTTCCTGACTGAGCTTTAGTGGGAACTGAAGGTCAGGCACAGAAACTTAAATCTATCCATGTTTTTGACTTTTCAAAAATTGCAAAGATAATGTCCTTGAGATGTTAGAAGCAAGAAGCTTGACTAACTTCCTTTTGCAAATTGCAGTCCATCTTTAAATTACTTGTTCTGATACCCAGAGCTATGCTGTCAATGAAGCTTGCCAATAAACAGATGGTAATCCAGCAGGAAGCATCTACCTTTTATAATTTGATTTCTACCCTAAAGTGCCCTCTGGTATTTTGTGAGTAGTGGTGTGTGTGTGTGTGTGTGTGTGAAATGAAAACATCTGCACAAGTCTACTTTTGTCTGGTCTATACAAAAATGAGACGTTCCAGGGTATTTCAAAAAATCAGACTTTAGAAAATGAAGAAGGAAGAGAACCCAGACAGATCAATAAAGGGGAATTTACCTTTCTCAGATTTCTCCTCTATTTTGCCTCACAGGCTGTTGCTAGCATTTGCCCTGTTTAACCTTTAACACTATTTGGAAAGCATGCATGCTTAAATATCTCAATGGAATTGTTTACCAGTAGAATATTCTGATGGAATTTTTTTTAAAAAAAAGTCTCGCTGAGAAAAGTAATCCTTTGAATTGCTCATGTGTTATAAAGCAATCTTGGTTTCTTTGTGGTAAGTATATAATTCAAAATTATTATTTTCCTGTTTGTTTATCCCCCCCCTACTACATAGAATCAAAGTAATAACAGTTTAGCCATTAACACTTTCATGAGGCTGCAAAAAATCATCTCTTCATTTCTCCCTCAACATAACTTTTAATGACTAATCACATTAGCTGTCTAAACCATTTTGACAGATGTTTCTAAGGAAATATAAGGTGAGGCTGTCACCTAATCAAGACTTTAATGATGATGTCACACCAAACATTCTCTGATCTATTCTGGACAACTTTGATAGTACTTCTGGATTAGGTTTTATTAGTGGACATAAGGTTGCCCCAGCTAGGTTGATGATGGAGGTTGTAATCTAGATTGGAAGCGATAAATTGCAGCATGCTGTCAATTGCTCACCGTTTTTTAATTTATTTTTTTAATCACAAGAAATTTGTTAAATGTACTTTTGGAGACTAACAATAGAAGCCAATTATTTGGAAGCTTCCTGATCCTCTAAAACACGGGTGTCAAACTCACCATGTCACATTGCCATCAAGACATTTCATGACATTTTTCCCCTTCGTGGAGCTGGTACAGAGGTGGGATTCTCCCAGTTAGGACCGGTTGAGGGTGAACCGGATGTTAAAGTTACATCTGGTTTGCCGAACCGGTATTTTAACCGACCGGCTAGTCCTGCCAACCCTGCTCCTCCCCTCCCAGGAGGCCCATTTTCAATGGAGGCAGGTACAGGATCCGCACAGAGGCTCTGGGCGGGGGAAAATGGGTCTTCCGGAAGTCGTGAAATGGGCCTGTTACCGGCTTCTGGAGGGCCTCCAAAGCCTGGGGGAGGCTGTTTTTTTCCCTCCCAGGGGCCTGTGTGAGATCTCTGGACCCTTGGAAGTGTGAAAATGGCCTCCCCCAAGCTTTGGAGGCTCACCGGAAGCTGGAAACAGGGAGTTCTGGTAGGCCATGCCCACCGTGGCCACGCCTACCCAGCAACCGGGCAGCAAATGGGTTGCTGGGATTTTTGAATACCACCCCTGATCTGGGGTGGGTGTGGCCTGTGTGTGATGCAGCCGGCCCATGGGCCACCAGTTTGACCCCCTGCCTAAAGCATCATTATTCCTTTGCATTATTGCCCCTGAAAAAAAGTTGCTTTTGTTTTGAAGCAAATAATAAAACTTTAAGGGCAACAAGAAAACATATGAGGCAAGTATGTGCAGGTATATGGTTTAGGGACTTACTCTCAGGAAAGAATGCAGCCATAAAAAAAATCTCAAAGGCAGCTAGTCTGAGAGTAGAAGATGCACTGGTTTAATAAGAGATCCAGGAATATGTAGAAAAATAAAAAGCGCTAAACATGGCATGAGTCACACTTTTTATTGACTTTATTCATTTGCTACAATAGTACAGAGCAATAAAATCTCAAAGTAATGATAAGCTTATATAAACAAAAATAGCCAATACAACCCATACAATTCCTCTCAAATTCTTCAGCACTAGAATGTTGTATGAGCTGTATCTTTAAAAAAAAAAAAAAGCTTTTGTTTTGCCTTCAGCTATGACGTGATTCTTGGCAGCAATGTGGAAAACTCCAGGCAATTTTCTAGGCAACATTTTTGGAACAATTTGCCATTGCCTTTTTCTTAGAGCTGAGAGTGAATTATTGGTCCAAGGTCACTCAGTTGGTTTCTGTGCCTAAGGCAGGACTGCAAGTCAGGTTTTCCCCATCCTAGTAAGCACCGGACAAAAACAGGCTAAACTGACTTGATATTTCTGGGCACATTATTGCCTGTGAGTGTTATGTTGACCACCCTGTGTGACACAAACTTGCCTGGGTGTGAAAGTCAGCCTCAGAGTCTCTATTCTGTGGCTCTCTATTGTCAAATGAATGGCAGGTAAGCCTTAGGGAAAGGGCTCTTCATATATCGGCACAGAAATCTGTTTGGTAGGCTTTGAAAGACCTCTGAATCAGTTTTTCCTTTCCTTCTTGAAGGCTAGTAAAGCTTATCCATTTCATTAGGAGATTGGTTATCTTATGATTACATCTTGGGTCTATATTGTTATCTTCTTCTCGTGCTATTTTCTGCCAGTTCTAACAATTCGACAATATGAACATACTTTATATTTGGAATTTTGTAATCTTCTGAATTTTAGATGGAAAAGGAGAATCTGAATTAAAACAAGAACAATTTGCAGCACCGGCACTGGATTCTGGAATTTACATTGCCAGCAAAGAATGGGAAATTCTCCTCAACCTGTTTCCCCAGAGTGGTATCAATCCACACTGTCTGATAAGGAAACAGTTTGATTTTTATTTATTTATTTATTTTATTTGTCAAGCATGTATTAGATAACAGATATAATTAGAACATGATTATGATTACATGAAATGGGTACGAATAAAAGGGGACATTAGAACAGGGACAGTAGGCACGTTGGTGCGCTTATGCACACCCCTTACAGACCTCTTAGGAATGGAGTGTGGTCAACAGAAGACAGTCTGAGGTTAAAGTTTTTGGGGTTTGGGGAAGAAACCACAGAGTCAGGTAGAGCATTCCAGACATTAACAACTCTGTTGCTGAAGTGCTTCTTCCTTTATCTTCTCTTCATCTCACCTCATTCGGTCTGTAGATTTCTTCAAACAAGTTTGGTGGCATTTGCTTCTTAGGCAGCCCAAGAAAAGTAGGCTTTCCTTTCATTGTTCATTGAATCAAGTCTGACAGTGTTTCAAATGCTCTGAAAATGTGGTTCTAATCTGAAGGTGGAGAATTATCATTCAAGGCAGTACCTTACCTGATAATCAACCATCTGCTCACCAAAGAGTTCCCTTGCCAACAAAATGCAAAGCTTATTAATACATACATTTTTGTGAAAAAAAAAAATCTTTTTTTAAAAAAATTCTGAACTGAATACTTATTAATCTTTCATTTTACTTGTGACTTTCCTTTTCAGATTCCTCCATGGATTCCTCCCCACACCTTTTTCTTTAGATGCGACAATAGCAGATGTTGATTTTAACAATCTTTATCGCAGGCTATGGCCATGAGACTTTCCTCCCTGTTCTTATTGTTCCCTTCTCTCATTCTGTTGCTTTATGCATTTGTGCATTCCCGGATCTCTTGCATATTAAAGCCAAAGGCAATGAGGGCTGACTAGGTAAATTACCGGCAAGAGCTGAGATGTAAGATGGAGGGAAGCTCCTCCATCTTTGAGCTCCTGCAAAACAAAACCTAAAACAACATCTGTAATTGTCTGCACTCCCTTCTTTGCCATTCTGATTGGTGATGAGAAAGAGATTTGGCCTGAGATGGATGTTGTCTTTGTTTCATAGTGTACTTCAGAAAAGCAGGGTTTGTTTTTTTTTGCTTTAAACAGTGCTGAAACTCGCAATTGTCAATGAAAGGCGAGAACAAGCAAAATGTATGCACAGCACCCCAAATAGTGATCCTTCTTTGAAACTATCTTCACCCTTGAAAAACAGCAACCACAATTAACAAATAATGGGGGAGCGAAGTGGTATGAACATTTATATCTAGCTTGGAAATTTCAAACAACGGAATGATTTATGCACCCCCCTCCCCAGTATACTGCGAATGGCTTACATGTAGCTAGTTGTAAATAATTCATTCTGTGCTGAAAGTGTCCTCTACCTGTTTTACCATGTAGCTAAGGTCTGAATCCACCCAGAAGTAGTGCTTCATAAACCTGGACTCATAACATAGAAATATCCTCCCTGGTATTAAACAGGGTGAGGCACTGAGGCAGCTGCCGCTTCCAGCAGAAGATAGGGTCTGCCTGGGAAGCAACAATGACATATCAGAGGACCAAGTCGGCCTACCCTACAGCCCCAGTCTAGTATTTCTTTTCTCAAATGCTTATCTTCCCTTTACTGGTGATTTATCACTCATTTCAATGGAATGAAATCAGGTAAGCTTCTGCAAGTGATCTGGGGAAGGAAGTGGGAGGGAGACAGGGGTGAAATTCAACCACCTCGGTCCACCTCAGGAGAAGGTGGTGGGGATGATTTGAATCGGTAAAAAAATCGCCCCTGGTTTCTATTACCATGATAACAAAATATACCAAGCCACGTCCACAGCCATGCCCACAGCGCCGGTAGGGAACAAAATTGAATTTGACCCCTGGAGGGAGACATTTTGTTCTCCATCTTTGTAGGGGAGCCCAGATATAATCTTGGAGAAGGTATGGAGAAACTGTTAGTAAAAGATGAACTCAGCGTAGGAAAACTAGAAACATTGAAAAGAAACTTTAAATTGTCCCACCTTGACTCTCTTTGCTATAAGGAGGAGGCAAAATGTATCCAGGCTTTCTAGATTCTGTTACTATATCCATAACATTAAAGTAGTATTCCAATAGTTCTTGTGGTGACAGTTTCTCCCTTAGATTTCCTTGAAGGACTGACATCCTAAAGCAACAATATTTTGATCTGGGCCTGTTTGGACTTTAATCATCCTTTCCTATAGTCCTTCCTGTAGACAAGCTTTGTTTTATCTTTTTATCTTTAAACCATGTCAAATATTCCAATAAACAGCAACCTTTCTTTGCCCCAAATCCTTTTTGCTTTGTTTCTAAGGTAAAGTGCTTTTTAAAAGGATACAGATAACTAGATGGTATCAAATGGAAAATTGAGACTTACTGCAGAAAGTTAGAGGCTTATTCAAGGGGATGCACATTTGGTTGAGAAACATCAGAATTTTCACTCCAGACTGTTCTTGAATAAGAATCCTCCCTTGACAGGCCTAAACCAGGCAGATCTCATGGGGGGTGGGGTGGGGTGGGGTGGGTGGGTGTCATACATGCAGACCCCTGCTTTAGGAGTGGAAAAGGGTGTGACATAGCACTGGCCCTGTCAACAACTATCTGTGCAACCACATATGCAATTTCTGGACATCCTGCCCTGCCTCTTTGATCCATCCCATTCAGGAGAGAAACCAGACACATCCAAGCATTCTCTGATCCTTATGATATGCATGGAAATGCTGGTAGGCAAGAAAGCTCTTTGATATAGTAGAATATTACTATTCCGCAGTCTTGCTCCAAATCAAGCTCTCCAACACGCTGCTGTGAGTCATGCATACGTGTAGCCTACTGCTCTTGCATGCCAGATTTCCACTGTGTTTTTTTCCCCTTCCCTTTTTTCTTTGCAAAAGAAAAGACCTTGTATTTCTGTTGGTTTTATTAATTTCTGGCTGGACAAAGGGAAATTATTTCAGTGGATCTCTTCTTTACCGAGGAATTCAATTTGTTCACTGGATTATACATACAAGATAACAAATAGAAAACATTAAGGATTCAATCCCAGGGATGTTGTTTTCTTTTTTCAAGCACAATACAGCTGCTGTTGCTGCACAAATCTTGCATTTGTTGAATTTGAGGAACAGGTTTGTTTTTGCTATGTTTTACTTTTGCAGAAAAAAAAAAGATTGTGGCTTAGATCTTAAAATAGGCTGAATTCTGAAAGGTCACAGAAGAAAAGCTTGTCGTCCTTGTGCACCTCCCAATGAGCTTTCCTAAAAGAACAGAGTGAACTAAGCAGCACGAGATGGGTTGCCGCAGGACTCTTTGGCAGAAGAACAGATAGGAAATGCTTAGGATCTTCCTTGACTTAGCAGGATCTGGTCTTGATTTTGAGCCATTCCACTAGCATGGCCTTCAGAGAAGCTTTTGGGAACCTTTAGGTAAGGAGGTAAGGCCATGGAACTTCACAGAGCAGCTTGTAGCTTATGGTTATTAAAATTGGGACCTAGTTCAAAACGGAAGAAATCATAACCATCTAGATATACCCAGTATACTAGACATACCCAATTCCTGCAATTGTTCTTTGGCTAAAACATACGAAGAATGGTTGCAGGAATTTGATATGCCCAGTTGGAATGAAAAGAAGGATGAGGGTAGCATGATGGCAGTGTTCCAATATCTAAGGGGTTGCTACAAAGAAGAGAAGATCAACCTATTCTCCAGAGCACCTAAGGACAGGACAAGAAGCAGTGGATGGAAGTTAGTCAAGGGGAGAAACTAGAACTAAAGGAGAAATTTCCTGAGTGTTAGAATAATTAATCAGTGGGACGAATTGCCTCCAGAAGTTGTGGATGCTGCATACCTGGAAGTTTTAAGAACATATTGGACAACCAGTTGCCTGAACTGGTATAGGGTTTCTTGCTTGAGCAGAGGGTTGGACTAAAAGACCTCCAAGGTCCCTTCCAACTTTGTTATTTTGTTATTCTGTTGTTATTCTGTAGATGTTTGAACTACCTCTTCCAGAGACTTCAGCCAATCTTAGTGGTACAGGATGTAGGGAATTGCCATTCTTGACAAAATGGGCTGGGTAGAGCTTCCCCATCCTTGAGATAATAAGCAACATCTGACTGATATGATTACAAGCACAGCGTTAGCTCCAGCACAATGCAGTAAAGGTTGGGATGCCTCAGTATTTGCCTCATCTCCTTTAAGGAGTAGTAAGAAGTTTGCCCAAATCTTTCCAAACATGACCTTCAGCTGAAGTTGCAACTTACTGGGACACATAATATGCATAATGCTTTGAATGATAAAATAGCCATATAAATTATGCTTATGCCTTCCCACAAAAAAAACCCTAAACTAACCCCATGAGTGCATTGTATGAAGGCTGCTGTCTAACCTGGTAACTGAACTGTGCAAGTTGAAATTAATTGCTTGGACAGATGTTGCATCTAATTGTCTATGTTTAAGGAGGCTTTGAGTATCCATAGATAGACTCGTGGCTATTTCCTTAAGGTATAGTCCAGCACCATTCAACCTATAAGATCCTAGTTTAAATTTTATGTTGCCAGAAAAATCATCATTAGCCTTGTTGCAGATGCCAAAGATGATACGAGAGTGCTTGTAAACATATTCTGTGTATTTTCAGCCTTAGAAATAAGGCATCAATATAGTAGGCTCAAGTGTCAAGTTTGAGGAAACAATGTGGTCAAGTTTGAGGCACTTAGCCTGTGTTTCAGAGGCAGCATAGCATAAAGCTACTGCAAATGTTGCTTCCTCCCTTCTGCTCCCAATATCCCATGCATGTCTGCTTAATATTCTTGGATCCTTTGAAACTGCAAAGCAAAATTCTTCATGTAGTTTTGGTAGATTTGATAACTTTTCAATATTCAGCTGGCAGGCAACAAATAGGAAACATTTTTAAAATAATTGGACTGTGTGCATTTTCAGCGAGCGGCTGCAGCAAGATGAATAAAACATAGCAATCACAGTTCTTCCAGAAATAATACCTTGTGAGTAAAAGTAGGAGTAGAACAAGAGAAAAATACAGAATAATGCATCAGTGATACCAAACGTACCACTAGATCGAAAAATAAAAGATTGCCAAAACATTCAAATACCAAGATTTCATAGCCTATACCTATTTATCCAAAATAAGAAAATAAATCCAAGAATGCTAGTCTTGTCTCAGTGGCTATAGACAGCAATGAGTGATGGGTTACTTAAACTAAGTCTTTTTCTGCCATTGCTCTTACACACACACACATTGACATGTGGTTAAATTATTATATTTGGGTCTCACTGAAGTGAATGAAAAATGCTGATCAGTAGTTCATTCAAGACAGTTCTTTCAAAAGTAGTTCTTTCAAAAGACAGTTCTTTCAAAAACTACCACTACATCTTTCACAATGTATTTTTATTTTATCTTAGTGACTCTGGGCAGTACAGAAAGGATTAAAACCAAGAACAATGGAATGTCGTATACAAAATAAACAGCCCAATTATTAATCCAAAATAATAATGATAATGTAGCATTTGCCTGAGTCTAACAACATTTCATTATCAGTCCAAATGGATACAATCAAAAGATTGAATTCTAAATGACTAAAACCATTTGCTAAAATTTCTGTAAAATCCTTTGCTATCTGTATACCTCATGCAAATTATGGGGTTCTCTTTTATGGCTGCTTTATGGCAATAATGTGACCATGAAATAACATTTCTCCTTAGAAGTCCATGTTTACCACATGCTAGTTTATAAATAACATAGAAGGAAAAAGCTGAGACTCTGAAATAAGAAATCCTATATGAAAGAAAGAACATATGGCATTTGTACCTTATATTAGAGCCTAGAATGGAATTCCTGATCGCTTGAAAATCAATCAGTTTAAAACCAAACCCTAAAATGAATTTTAAGATATGGAAGCTTAAATAGAATTTTAGACATTCAAAATGCATTTGATATTTTGGTACTTCCTATTGTATATTTTTTCACAATACGAAAAAGGATAGTAATTTGAATGGCATTTTAATAACTATTCAATCTGAAGGCCAAAAAGATGGAGATCAGACAGCCAATATAACTAATGATTAGACTGTTTTTTTTAAAAAAATGGTAATCACAAAGAAATCTGGTGTGCATAATTACAAATATCAATCCCTATCTCTGTTCTCACCTATCTGGTAATGTACGCAACATTTTTAAGTTGCTATTTCCATCAAGATGGAAATTAAAACACGGATAAGCAGACCAGATAAAGAGACCAGCATTTTCAATGTGGTTTAGGAAATCAAACTCAAATCTTGGGTCCTAGAAAATCCAGATAATCTGCACGTGCTCAGAGGCAGAATGGACCAGGTAATCCCATAGTGAAACTCCCAGTGAAAAATGGACCATTTGAGTGTAGGAAGCATCATTTACATAATGACAGAGAAAACGATTTAAATGCAAATAGCCTGGTAATATGGTTGGGAAATCTGCAGTCACTCCAAGCAGCCTGGTGGGATGTAAAGACAAGGGTGGGTAAACAAGTACATACCCTTATTGGAGAATCCTTTTATCATACGTGTGGATTTCTGCAAGCCACAAATCTGCAGCTTTCTCCTTCCAAAAATGCTACAATGTTTATATTATTGCAAAGGCAAAAATCTATCTATACAGTAGATGGTTTTAAAGATTCACCAAAAGCAAGAATGAATGTGTTTATTTATGAGACCACTGAGCTTTTAGTGTAATTGCAGGTACTCTGGAAATATGGAATGTAAACACTTGCTATCTTGCCCTGTTGCTCCTCCTCTAAAAAAGTGATCATGAGGTCATGCATAATAGTGGAGTGATTAAATTAACTCGAGCTCAGCATTTTTTCAATCATTTTGTGTGTATATCAATTTCTAACTAGTAGCACTTTCAGGTTGAAGGAAACCCATGAGGAAAGATTTCAATCTTATACGTGCAAACGATTTACCTAGGAAATGTATATGGCCGCCCATCTTAGGCAAATAATTCAGCGTAGCAAAAATAACAATTTTATATAGCAAAAAGCAATTTTAAAAATAATAAAAAGGAATTTTTAAAAGTATAGTTAAAATAGACATGATAAATTCAGAATATAAAAATGGAGGCTTCTGCACAAGGTGTGTGAAGGAATATAAAAATGGAGGCTTCTGCACAAGGTGTGTGGTGTTTTTCAAATACCTGTTTTAGCTTTTCCGATGCACCGGCTATGTAAGGAATGGCCAGGTTCCTGACTCTGAATCTCAGCTGTGTCTGCCGTACTTGTACTCTTTCAACCCACTAACACACTGAGACAGAGGTTTGTCCACCCTAAAGGCTTGTCCACCCTAAAGATCTGGCACCAAAACATAAGAAGAGTAATGTGGTGTGCAACAAGGAGTGTTCAGAGCTCTGTACTGGAGAAACTAAGCAGACTTTACACAAAAGGTGGCCCTGCACAGGAGAAGCAACACAACAGGACCAGAATCAATAGTAAGCCTTCATTTAAAAGAAAAGGGACACTATTTTGAAGACAATAATATTCACATGTTGGATAGGGAAGATAGATGGTTTGAGAGAGGAGTAGAGGAATCCATTTACGCCAAAATGGAAAATACTTTTCTCAATAAAGGTCAAGGCCTCAGACACAACCTGTCCCCCATTTTTTATGCTGTTGTTTCATCAGTCCCCAGGAAGATTAAGACCATTTCACAGATTCATCAGGAAGGCCACACTTAGCAATCCACCTGTAGGAAGTTAGCACCCAACCCTCTCCTAGAAAACATCCTAGGAAATATTAAAAAGGCAGAATATTTCCCCTAAAAAGAGTAGAAACTCAGAAGCAGAAGCTCACCCCCACTTTTGTTAATTGGTGGGCCATTAAGGCCTAGGCCAGAGTATTCTAGATACTAAAGGCCTCTTCCCATCTTACCACCTGGCCTGGGAAGATTGCATCAGCCAGCACTCAGGTGAAGCTAGGTGGTCCAGACAAAGCCTACAAAGTTAGCTAAGACCCTCACCCCTGTGAGTCTGACAGCCAACGGGATACATTTTTTGCACAGGAATAGGAAACACTAAGGTAAGGTCCAACATAGGTTATATAACTAAGGGACTTTCAGCATCTCAGTCCTTTCCTCCCCTTCTTTCTTCCTGTCCAACATTAAACCTTCTTTCCAAGCAACTTCCATGAATCCGATGTCTTTCCCCCCACTTGGAACTGAACCCAGAAGAATATTTCTTCCAACACACCAAGGGTAGGGCTGTCAAACTCCCAGCCCATGGGATGGATGCGTCACATGCTGGTCACACCCACCCCCAGTTTAGTGAAGGGAAAAAATTCCTGATCACGTGACACCGCCATTATGACATGAGTTTGACACACCTAACCTAGAGTAAAGGATTTAGGAGATGGAACTTGACATCCCAATGACTTTCTGCCTACTCATTAGTAAGGAGCCTATCCAGGTTAAGAGACAAATGAAACCTTCCTGATATATATGAGGTCCAGAGGTGGTATTCAGTGAGTTCTGACCAGTTCTGGAGAACCGGTAGCGGAAATTTTGAGTAGTTTGGAGAACTGGCAAATACAATCTCTGGCTGGAGATTTTACAGTATCCTTCCCCTGCCACGCCTACCAAGCCATGCCCACATAACCAGTAGTAATTTTTTTTGAATCCCACCACTGATGAGGTCCCTCTAATAAACTTGCTCAGACTGTAGAAGCTACTTGGATAAGCAGCGAAATGTTTTGAACCAACATGAAAAGAAATCCAGTTGCCACAACTTCCAGACAACTGTAGCTGAATGACTGAGAATCTTCACTGACAAAGCTTCACACTCTTCATTTTCACTGTGCCAACTGATTAGGAGTAGAACAAGAAATAATGAAACTGTCAGCTCCACATATGAAGGTTCAATTTAACTAATTTATTGCTAAAAGACCATGCACAAGAATCTTTCCAATGAATGGTCAGGACCTAGTTTGAGTTAGATACGGGTCAATGGCAATCAAGGGGGTGGGGTCAGACTTTGTTTGTGACTATGTAGTGATTCTAGGATGATCCCTCTTTTCACCCCTCCCCCTGGCTCTGCCAGTCCTTCTCCTACAGGAACAAAATCCAAGCACCCCACCTCCATTCTTGTATAAGAAAATCATATAAGACTTCATTAAACTAAAGAACATTTACACAGTCATTTCTCAGTGAGGATCTTCGGTTTATGTCCTGTTAACTGTTGCATTGATAACAAGCGATTATTGTTATTGATTAATATTAATAGCAATTGTGGTACCTATGCATAAAAGATCATTAAGAAGGACAAGGGCTTTTTATTGTGTTACTAGGCAACAGGTTTCCAAAAACATGCCAGGCAGTTTTGCTGTCTTCCTGGTTTCAGTCATATTAAAAGAAGCTGCCCATTTACTCAATTAAGAGCATGCTGCAACGGATCCATCATTACTGACATTTCATCTAGTACAGTAAATAGCTGGTAGTCATCTATTCATTTTAAATATAACTAAGGGAGTCCCCATAATGTTTGAGAAAACTATAAATTATCAAGCAAAATAATTTCCCTCCTCCCTGAAATTCTATAATAGGTAGCTTTCATTTTGGATTTTATTCTCCTTTTTTAGCAAAAGCTGGTTGTTTTCAGGTTCTTTTAGAAATGTATTCCAAAATGTTAAAGCTGGATGCAGTGAAGGAAAAAATGACTCAATGGACAAAACCAATACCACTTTTTATTTTGTCAAAGCTTTAGGAAATGGAGAAGGCTGACTAAAGTACCTTCTCGAATGAAGTCTCCTTTGAGTCAGCTTAACTCCTCGTAATTTCACATATGCATCCATGTAGTTTACTTGGTAACATGCAGATATGTTTGCCAGTGCCTTCCTCTGTATTTTTGTTTTTGTTTGGACTTTTCAGTCTGGCCCTGATAGTTTCCTGGTGAACTTCCATCCAAGCAGAAATCAGATCAGATGGTGCTAAACTTTTTCAGATCAGGCAAAATCAGCTCTGTTGCTGCCAATAAAAAGGAATCCTTTAGCATACGGGTTGAAAATGGATGAGCAAAACCATTTTTCCTTGGAGCACAAAGAAATTTGGGCCAAGAGCAAAGAGAATGAAGGTAAGCCATAAATAAGGCCTTTCTGACAACACATCCGTTTAAACTGGATTTTTGTGTGTTTCTGCTCTAAAGTTTGCCTGCTGATGCGGTGTTGTCTAATCTAAGCAGAACCCAATGTGCAATAGATATCAAAAAGACCTTGAAATATATACAATGAAAGCCTGTTATGTATGTTGTTCATCTTAAAAATATATTTCCTTCACACATACAGTGCCCTTGAAAGCAGGAGCCTTCTGCTTCAAGCACATGTAATTTTCTTTGAGAAAATAAGATCTGCTAACCCTTCCAGCTGTAATAGTAGTGATACTCTCATAACCATAATACGATTTCTTTGTAACATAACAAATATGTTACAAAAGGAAGTCCAAGTCTTATCCGTCACATTTCTTATGGTGCATAATTATGTACAGAACATGTAATATATAGAGGACTTGTGTGTTTTTTGTTTGTTTGCCTAGGCTCAAGGATTATCTCAGATTGGTACAAAAATATGTGACACTTGCAAGTTTGCTAAGGAAAATAAGCTCCATTTGCAGAGTGGAGGTGCCATAGTACATTGAGGAATAAGTCAGATGGAGGTTTCTAAGGTTGCATGTAGCCTCTTATTGGAGGTCACAGTTCATCCTGAAATTCTTCTCAATTAAGCACATCTTCATGATGTGGATTAATGTGTTGGAGTCTGTCTACCTGTACCAAGTAACCTTGTACAAAGCACACTCATAGCATTATTGGTATAAAGGAGGAACATAATTTTTTTAAGGGGTGGGGGGAAGCCTTTCCAAATCAAAATAAGGTTGAAAATTTCTCCCTCAAATAATTTACTAAGGTCTAGAAAGGGTGATCAAATGTGAGGCATTCCCTTTTTGTGCTACCAATAAAAGAGAACATTGGTAGCTCAGGGTTGAAATGAGGTCTCAGTGCACTAAAAATGTTACTTAGTTTGGTAAGGAAACATCTGCAAAAAACAACCAAGCTCAGAGAGCACCAAGGACCTCTCATTTCCCTTTCCCCGCTATAAAGGGTGTTGAAAAAACATGCAGTAGGTGGCTGATGGACTAAACAAATGATGTGGCTGATTCGTCCGCTCTTGCTTTCTGAGTCCGCATCAGCCTCATTTGGATATTCTGATGTATTGCCGCAATCTTGCTATATCCTTGTAACCATGGCAATGCTGATGGGCCCAACAGGCCTGAAATCATGCACATGGTTGCCTTCAAGACCTGGGTTGGCTAGCTTGATGTGAGAAGCCAAACCAGAGCGAGCCTGCTGATGAAAAATGGAAAGAGGAGTGGACAACTGTGGTGTTTGGTGCCTGCTCCTCCTAAGAGCCAGATAGTATGGTGTGCGTACTGCAGGGAGATAATTTGTTTTCACTTTGCTTCTGTGAAGTCTGCTTCTCCTACTGCTGTACCTTCTGCCCAAACCACACAGTCAGCCACACGAGATAAGATAAAACAGAACAATGCATTCTTATGTTGAATGGAAGCACGAGGATTAAATACACAGGAAGTCACAACTCCAAGGTAAAATGATTACATAAAAACCACATTAGGAATGATTAATACTTAATTGACTGATTAGTAAATTTCCCAAAGAGATGAAATGTGGTGGTGACTTCAATTCCTGCTGAACAATGGAAGACTGCCTTTTGTATTTTGAGCTTAATAATACTACTGGCACAAATTTATATCCTCAACCTCCCACACCTCCCAACCTCAACAATTACGTACAGCAAAAAAAAAAAAAACCCTCAAGCAAACAAAACATATTTAAATCATTCTAATGTTTATGGTTTCTATGTTATCACTGAAGAACTAAATTAGATTCTTGACAATTCTGTTTTGCCCATCTAGGCGCATGGCTTCATAAGGGCAAGAAAAGTAAAAAAAAAGCAATAGTAATAGCACTAGACTTATATACCACTTCACAGTGCTCTATAGCCCTCTCTAAGCAGTTTACAGAGTCAGCATGTTGACCCCAACAATCTGGGTCCTCATTTTACCCACCTTGGAAAGATGGAAGTCCGAGTGAAATCTGAGCCGATGAGACTTGAACCGCAGAACTGCTGGCAGCTGGCAGTCAGCAGAAGTAGCCTGAAGGACTGCAATCTAACCACTGAGCCACCATGGCTCATGATGGAAGAATTTAATCTCTTTAATCTCTGTGTGTATTCACACACACACACACACACACACACACACACACACACACACACACAC
>NW_020769314.1:14883738-14916232 GCF_900518735.1 Pseudonaja textilis
CACACACACACACACACACACACACACACACACACACACACACACACAGCATATGCTGTTATGCACAGTATTGGGCTTTTGGTAAAGCTTCAAAAACTAATTCTATCATCACAGAATTATTTATTTATATTTAAAATCCAGTATTGCCTTGCCATGGTTTTGAATTGCTTGGGGGCCCATTAACAATGAGACTGTCTTCCATGTCATTTATGGTCATTCTGCAATTTCCAGAATCCCTAGTTGGTTGGCCTTCAGAAATCTCCATTCTGGTTGCAAGTCCCAACACATTTTGAAGAATGCAAAGTTGGGGAAAGGATGATATAACTAAGTGGTATCTGGAGAAATCTACTCAGTCTTTTGTCCTGGTGGAAGAAATCATTTCCTGAGTGCATATCCACCTGCCTCCAACTGTATCTCACTGTCATCCCACAGCTGAGGACAGTTTAAGGTTCTAGGCTCTGAAGATGGTGTGTTCCCTAAAATCCCATGTTAAAATGCTATACTTTGTGCAGGCAATATATACAGAAACATAGGCATGAGGGAAACTGCCTCAAGTGATGTGCTTCATGTGACAATCTTTTGGTTTCAACTGATCTGCTGATTTCCTGTGAGATTACCCACATCAGTCTGGTCCCTGATCTCTTGACCTACCCTTCTGTCCTCTTGGCAGCAAGGGAGATTAAACATTAGCTTCTGTGACCATTATATATATACTGTACATAACAGTATTTAAATGTATTGGCCAACTGGTAGAAAGTAGGAAACATGCAAAATAGAAAGCCTTGAAACTAACCATCCTGTGCCTGCCTTAATGTATATAATTTGGGATGTAATTGAAAGGAATCAGTTCTTATACTTTTGTAGTCTGCTTGGCAAAGAATTCCTTTGGAATTCCTCTGCTCACATTATGCTTTAAGAGTAATAGTTGCCACACTAGCCTCAATGGCTAAACCTTTTTTTCCTAAGGAGTATGTATCTACTGGCTGTATGCTGGCAACCACTGGATGCCAACCATGAGATGAAAAATCCCCAACTCTTTGCTCCCAATTAGTGGTCAACAAGGAGTGATGTAGTGGTCAAGGCACTCAACTAGAAACTGGAAGATTATGATTTCTAGCTCTGCCTGTGCCTTCTCAGAGACTTCTCCAGGCAGTTGCCAGGAGTCAGTATTGATTCAACCAACCCACATCAAACAAACAAATAAGTAAATAGTTGAGGCATTTATGTGTGGTGGTTAACTTATCAGACTAGAAACAGGGAGACTGTGAGCTCTAGTCCTGCCTTTGGCACAAAGCCAGTTGGATGACTTTGGAGTCATTACTTTCTCTCAACTTAGGAAAATGGCAAACTACTTCTGAAATCTTGCCAACAAAAGTGTAGAGACCTGTCCAGGCAGTTACTAAGAGTCATGACCGACTCAAAGGTGAGAATGAATGAATGAATGAATGGTAGAGGAAGTGGTCAAGAGATTGAAGAGTCAAATGGCTGGCCTATGATTTCAAAGAATTAGAGATAAGCATTTCATGTGCTGAATAACATTAGGTAGAACTGGAATTTTGACCAAGAGTTTGAATCACGGCCCTTAGAAGATTGTACACTAAAACTTTATGGACAACAACACAGCCCCTTTCCTCATAAGGGCAGATTGCAGATAGATTTAGGACAACATGATATCCTGCTGGGTTCAAGATTCGAGGGTGGGGCGAGTATGGCAAAACCACTGAATGTAGCCTATGAATCTTTCCTAGTCCAACCCAGAGGTGCCAGGGATTAAAACAGGGCTCTTTTATAGGCAGAGTGTTTAATCACTTAGTGCTTAATCACTAAACCAATTCATTCCCCAAAACATAATTTGGCCTTACTGCTTTTTCAAAGTGATTTCTACCAGCAAGAAAAGTTGTCTGCATATGCTAAAGCCTATTTTGCTTTTTAGTCTGTGTTTTAAAAATATGCCTGCTTTTGCTGTTCTGCATGTGCTCAAGGATAGAGTGTTCAAGTATTTTGTGGAATGAAATGTTGATAGTTCTGTATGCCACTGTAAATCAAACCCAGTCAGAATCAACAGATTTAGAGTTGTCCTTTATTCGCAGAGTGCAATCACTGTTTGTACTGTGAACCCTTTGCATCTTGTGATTCTCTTTGCGGAGAAAAGAGCTTTGCAAAGCCTATCTTTCAGGATGACTGGAATGAGGAAGGACTGCTTAATGATATACGTAACCCAGCATGTGATTGCTAACTTGCTACAACAATTACCTTCCTTTATAAAGATAGATGGGGATTGCTCCTGAAGAGGAAGATCATAATAACAGAGCTCAACATTCTTGTGTTGTTTATATATATACTGATTACAGTTTTATTGGTAGTTACTTAGGATATGGGAGCAAAAGACATCACGAGGTTACCATAATTATAGATGTCTATCTGCTCTTTAATATACTTGGACTTCTTACAGTAAAAAGAATGTTTGAGAATGCATCTATTCCCACCCACCCACATTATGTCATCTTATTTTTAGTACCATCTAAATAAGAAATTTCCCCTTGATGGAAAAGAGGACTGGTCAGCTTTTCATACTTCAGGAATTTAATTAGGCTGTGTTAACAATGTTGATAAAACCTGGATATGAGAGGAACAAAAGTGAATGGCCTTCTTAATGTTATGCCAATTTGCAAAAATAAGGGTGAAGAACATAAACAAATACATTCGTTCCTGATTCTTTCATGAGGATCAAATAAGGAACAAATGCGAATGCTTTCTCCTGTTGAGAAATCAGTTGTATTCTGTCACTTGGTGTGGCCCTCAAAAAAATAATAATTATATTGCACTAAATTCTTCAAAAAAAAAATGGAGTCATTTTGGAATTAATCATCAGTTAATATTCTTCTTTGCTGAGAATACTTCGTAATGTATGCCTGAATCAGAAAACCTACTTTCTGTAACCATACATTAATAATAAGCAGAATGGAACAAAGATGAAACAGATGAAACAACATTTTCTTACACTGCACATTTCATTACACTGCATAGACTATCTACAGCTGTAAGTGTACTACATGAATGTTTGTTTAAGTACCATTTCTATTGTTCATTCACTGCTGCTGGTACAACTGAGTTAATCAGTAAAACCAGGGTCTGTGTCTCTGTCTCTAAGCCAAGAGATGGTAAATTTCCTCCCTAACCAGCAAGCTCACTTGGAGAAATCAAAGAGGAGAGGAAAAGGGAAGGCAGTGAATTGCTCCTTTGCAGGTAAGGCAATTCCGGCAGACGCTAGAAACAACTCACATGGGTGCTGAATAGTCAGATAGTTTTGGGAGGGGCCCAAACCATTTTATCTCTCTCTCTCTCTCTCTCTCTCTCTCTCTCTCTCTCTCTCTCACACACACACACACACACACACACACACACACCTGTCTGATATGCTGCAGCAAATCAACAAGTGGAACAGTGGCAGGAAGGAATGCTGATGTTTTTGAGGCTGAAGGATTCAGATGACAGGGTTGCTTTTACGCTTGGCATTAGCAGAGAAGACAGAGTATAAAACACTTAGTCATTGGGTGAAATGAGGCTTGGATGGAATTTAAGTCCTAAAATGTGTTTTAGGGTTATAAATAATATTAGCTTTCTGTATTTGCTATTGTTAAGTTACTAGTTTATGACTCTTGAACTCTTACAAGAAGCCTCAGTTTTCAGGAAGATATTTTGGGTACTGCGAAAGGAAGACATTTTTTTAAAAAAATATAATTGACTGGAAGCAGAAGGATCACCCTGTTGGCTGAGTCCCAACATTAATTTATCATAAATGGTTTTGAAGGCAGACCATAGTATGACTTTGAACAACAGGTCACCATAACATCTAGTGTTTTGTTCCCCTTTTTTCCGCAAAGAAAGCAGAATGTGCGTCCCCTTCTTGTAGCTTGCCAATATTATTCATTTAAGTTGGGGAAATGTACTATGTCAAACTATTCATTTCCCACATTATATAAGGAGTGAAATGGAATTGGACAATTTGATAATACCCCTTTGTTCAGTTCCATGTCTACTTGTAGGATTCCATCAAGCCCCATATAATAAACAGGCATTTGTGAACTAGATTCCAAATTCTACACTGCACTGTTGCTGCCTGTTTAGTTCCTCATTTTCTTCTCATATTTCTCAGCAGGTTGCATGCTGAGAATGCCTGTGGTTTAATTCTTTGAACTATGGCCTGGAGTGTTTGGCGAGAGATTGTGATGTATGGAATAGTGAGGCAGAGTTGACCGCATACACATTCAATGGCCTAATGAGGTCTGATTTTTGGAGATAGCCTAAACTGTTTTGCAACCATTTTTGTCTTCTTGTCTTTGTTCCACCTGCACAGCTGAGTAGACACTTGTTACCCTGTGTTAATTTGTAGTTTAATAATTCCTTTGGATTAGAAACCTGCCTTTCCATTCCACTCATTCTGCTCTTTGTTTGCAAAATAACTGCAGATTTGCTCAACAGTGATCGGTGCAGGGAAGAGAGCCAAAGCTTACTGTAAATGATACACAAACTCTTCCCAACATAAAGGTCAGCTAGCAACTCCCACTTCTTCTCCTCTTCCTTCTGTTACTCAACATTTCTTCTGCCCATTTAAATATAAGAAGAGAATGAATGTGAGAATGGTGGTCAGGAGGAGTGAATGACTCATGTAAATGTAAACACAGCTTACTGTATTAAGAGAGTTGGTTGAAAGAGTTTTGGATAATAATGAGAGAACAAAATAAATTCAAAAGAGTAGGTTGAATTTGAGGACCCTGCTCCCATGTCTCCCATATTCAGGTTTGAGAAGAGTGACATCTAGCCTGTGCAGTGTGCCTTTCCATGAAATAGGTATTTGTGTTTAGACACACCCAATAGGACAGCCATCCTTTTTCTGAGGATCCCCATGACACTTTATCACATTCTAAAAGTGTTGATAAACTCCAAATCATGATGTGTACACATGTCTCAAATAATTAAACAATGTAGAATAAAGGAGCACTTAGAAAAAGTGGTGACGTAATCAATTTTAAAGAATGGGACATTCATACATGTGGGATAAGACTAATAAAAGCGATTAGTCATTCTGTCTATATATTACCTTCAGTACTACAGATAGTCCTCAATTCTCATCCACGCTGCCTCAAGAGTCCAGGAATAGGTTAAGCTCCTCCTTCTGGCATCATAGAGCTGAGTGTGCCACTATAAAAAACCAGCCTCTGGCTGGCCCACCCATCTTTTGGCTCAGCTTCTTGTCTGAGAGCATAGTCTCTGGAAGAAGTGCTTTTAAACAGCTAAAGGAAAAGTTTGAACTCAAAGAGACAGCAATAAATTTAAAATCCAACTCCCGGGGATCCGGTAGAGCTCTGTCTCCAGGAGAGGAGGGATCCACTCTCCTGCAGCGCCGAGGCTTTGGCCCTGCTACACAAGCACTGCGGACGCAGGGAACATTTGGAGGAACCTCCCACGCAGCCCCACTTATCGCAACCTTGTTGATGCTGCCGCCGGCCAAGCCGCTTTACAGCTGACTCTGGAACTTAGTTCCTGCCGCTTCCCAGCTGTTCCAGCTTAATTCGATCACTCGGGGCCTGATAAGAGCCCAAGGAGAAGACGGTGGCTAGGCCATACCAGGGCCACCCCACATGGTGGGCAGCCATTTTAGAATTGCTGAGTGGCCATTTTGTTTTGGGGGAAAGTGCTTCCCCAAGGCCTCACAGTCTCCTGACTCGCCTGGCCTAGGCAACGGGCAGCACCTATGTTGGGGAAGCTCACAGCACCCTTGGTGTCTGCTCTGTTAGCCAGATGAAGAGGGAAGCCCCCCCAACCTGGCCCCAAAGGACTGGAAGACTCAAAAGACTCCCAAGCCCCTTTGAGGAGAAAGAAAAGACAAAGAGGCCTTTCTGCTAACAGAAAGAGAGGCTGCTGCAAAAATCAGAGCCAAAGCCCTAGCCCCCAGAAAGACTTCAAAATTGGAGCTTCGGGCTGAGAAGAGAAGGCATGCGGTACTTGAGGAACAATTTGCAAAAGGCTCAGATTTAGGCCCAGATTCAACATGCTTCTCACTCTGGGGAGGTGCACGTTAGCCTTGAAGTTTCTTCCAAGGGGGGTGAATCTGCTCACAGTCCCTGTTAGCGTGGTCCCTAGAGAGAGTGGAGGAAGAACAGTTTCCCCAGGACCTAAGCAGATCAGGGCCTTCCTCTAGACAGGCTACCTGCCCTTCCTTCCTCAGTGATCAGGGGGCTCAAGGGGGTCATAGGCCTAGGCCTGAAGAAACCTACATCCCCACAGCTGCAGGCCTACATCCTGAGGAGAATAGGCCCAAGGACCTTAGGGAAATGGTCTCTGCAGCCATAAGGCAGGGCCTAGCAGAAGGATTTAAACAATTCCTTCACCCATAAGGGGAAGGTATGTCCTTGTTACATCAGGATTTTCCTCAAGGGGTCCCCCACTCTCACAAGGGTGTTCCCAGACAGCAGTTCTGTTTCCAGTCCTTCCATTCAGAGTGGGGGGAGGAAGAAGAGGAAGACTATTCCAAGGCCTCTGACCATAGTTGCTCTACTCATTCTGAGAAAGAGGAAGGAGAACTCATAGACCCCAATATGTCTGCGGAAGGGGACTTTAGAGTTGATCAGCCTCCCTCAGCAGGGGTTTTCAGGTCTTTCTTATTCAAGCCTCTGTTACACAAGGCTTCGGTTACTGCACAGCTAAGCCCTGAGGAGGTGGCCCCAGAAACACAAGCTACCATATCTGGCCACACTGATTCGTTATTCTCCAAGCCAGTGGTGCATACGGAGGTCCTCCCCTCCCCACTGAATTTCCTTGATCTAGTGAAGGAACAGTGCACCTCTCCAGGGGTGGGGCCTCACCCATCTGCTCACCACAGATGATTCTATAACATGGGCCCATCCCTGGCCAATGCCCTACTGGTACCTTTGGTGGATGCTCCCGTGGTGGCATTGTTTCTTTCTCAGGCATCCCCACCAAACCAGAGGATATGCTCAAGGCAGAGGACAAACGGTCTGAGCAAACCCTCAAGCGCACTCACCAGGCAGCAGCTTGGGTGATTAGAGCATCAATGGCAGCCTTGTTTTTTACAAGATCTTCACTGACCTAGCTTCACCACCTTCAGGAGGGGCTCCTGGTCACCGAATTCAGAGCACACCAAAATCTCAATAAGACAATTGTGGCGGTGGAGTTTATGGCAGATGCCACTCTGTGCTCGGCCAAGTCTGCTTCCAGGGCCATAGCTTCTTCAGTGGTGGCCAGGCAGATATTTTGGCTACGCAACTGACAATCCGACTCCCACTGTAAATGGAAGTTGGCATTGGCTCCATATATAAACAATAAGCTACTTGGCGATATCCTTGTTACCATACTTGACAGAGACCAAGGACAAGAAGAAGGTCCTCTCTTTGGCAGGGAAAAGGTCCGAGTATTGCCCCTTGTCTTTCAGACCCCAAACCAGCTCTCGGTTCTAGAGGTCAGAGGTCCTTTCCTGCATCCTGAAGCTTCTGGCAGGCAGCGACAGTCCCCCAGTAAATGGCCCTTTCGAGGGGGAGGAGGTCGTTAATTATGATTCTCGAAATGAGTGCCCCATCTCCCCCCCATCAGAGGACATTTGGCTTTCTTCACCTCCAGATGGGAGGAGTCTACATCAGACTCATGGGTTCTTGAGACGGTGAGGTTGGGCCTCCAACTGGAGTTTCTCTCCCCACCTCCATGATGGTTTGTTCCTTACTCCAGGGACTGCTCTAAGTGGGCCCTTACAGAATCGGCAATCCAACATCTCGTTGACATACGAGTTGTTCAACTGGTTTCTGAGGATCAATGAGAGCAAGCCTTCTATTCTTGCCTCTTCGCAATCACAAAAGCCTCTGGGGGTTGGCGAGCCATCTTGGACCTTAAATTCTTAAACAAATTTATACCATACAGGCGTTTTAAGATGCAGACTTGCATTCTATCCTTGAGAGTATTTGAGAGGGCGACCTCCTCTCCTCCATAGACCTCACAGAGGCTTATCTCCACATTCCTATTTGGTCTCATCATTGCCAGTTTCTCCATTTTTGTTATCAGAATGACCATTTCCATTATCAGGCTTTACCCTTCAGTTTCTCATCAGCCCCAAGGGTCTTCGCGAAAGTCTTGGCAGCTTTGGCAGCTTTACTTTGCACCATACGGGTGAGGGTACAGTGCTACCCGGACAACATATACATCCATTCACAGTTGACCCACTTGGAGCTCCCAGGCATGGAGACAGGCCCATGGGACAATCCCAATGCAGGAGATCATCTTTCCCAGGATCTGGGACAGTAGAGACAATGGGACAGTGTTCTGACGCCAAATCTGACTGATGCCACTCAGTCCGGGGAGAGGAACATCTCACAAAGTGATGTATTTTATAATTGCCCCAAGGTGAAGCAACCTGAACGGTGACTTTTCCTTAGGTTGATCAAAGGTGACTTTTCCTTAGGTTGATCAAGAACACGTGGTCTCTTAGGCTCTGCAATGTGATGTGAAGGTCGCGATGGAGTGCCTGGGCTCCGTGTGTACTCTATGCCTTTCCTCCTCTTCCCATTATTCTAGCTGTAATTTGGAAGTTGTTGGAGGAAAAGGTGGAGCTAATTTTCCTGGTGCCCCAGTGGCCCAGGAGACCCTGGTTTGCAGATCTAGTGAACCTGTCTGTGGCCCAGCTATGGAAGATCCCAGCATCCAAGATCTCCCTGCATCAGGGAGTATTACTTCACCCGAACCACCCCAGTGGTTCAGCTTAACCATTTGGCACTTGAGCAGCAATTTATGAGGGCTTCCAACTTTCCTGAAAGGGTAATCGACACACACCATTCAAGCTTCCTGAAAGCTGTCTACTTTGCGCATTTATGATGTGACTTGGAGGGTATTCCACTCCTGGTGCATTCCTTTGGCAAGAGATCCCTCTTCTCCTTCTGTGCAGAGGTGCTAATGTTCCTACAAGATGGCTTAGAAAAGGGACTGGCCCGTAACACGCTTTGCCACCAGGTAACGGCTCTCTCCCCTCTTCTACCCTGGGAGGCATATGCTTCTTCGTCCCATCACCCTTCAGTGCGTAGGTTCCTAAGGGGGGCATCTAACCTTTGACCCCCTGTTGTACATAGATTTCACACTTGGGATTTACCTAAAGTGTTACAAGCTCTAATGAGGCCCCCTTTTGAGCCCCTCAGATCTGTATCTCTACAAATGCTATCCCTCCAGGTAGCATTTTTAATGGCCATTACCTCTGCCAGGAGAGTGTCTGAATTAGCAGCACTGGTATGATCGGACCTGTGTCTTTTCCATCCAAACAGGGTAGTTCTTAGGTTAGACCCCATGTTTGTCCCTAAGATAAACATGTGGTTTCATCGGGTGCAAGATGTTGTGTTGCCAGACTTTTGCCCCAGATCACAACACAAATTGGAACACAGGTGGCATACGCTGGATGTGAGGTGGGCCCTTCAGATTTACATCAAACGGACAGCGGCCTTTCGAAAATCTGAAGCCACGTTTGTGTCATTCCATCCCTCTACACTGGGGAACAAGGTGACTGCATTGACAATTGGTAGGTGGATTAGAGCTTGTATATCCAAGGTGCACCAAACTTTGTCCATGCCAGTCCCCAGACATGTCACGGCCCACTCCACTAGGAGTGCGGCTACTTCGGCTGCCTGGTCTACTCAAGCATTGCTGGAGGAGATCTGCAGAACGGCTACCCAGGCTTTGCCATCGTTTATGCGGCATTATCGCCTGGATTCATTTGCTTCAGCCCAGGCATCATTTGGTCGGAGGGTGCTTCAACAGGTGGTTCCTCAGTCAGAGTGACTGAACCAGATGTTGGCCCTCCCATGGACATGCAGGCTTTGGTATGTCCCATTCCTGGACTCTTGAAGCAGCATGGATGAGAATGAACATTGGTATAATTACCTGAGAATGCCCTTTCTATCTACGCTGCAAGAGAGTCCAGCCCCACCCTAAACATCTGGTTATGACGGTTGGGGAGAGGTGAATTTAATTTCTTGTTTATCTTCCAGAGACACATTACGTCTGTCAAGTATCCTCACTTAAAAGATGGGTGGGCCAGCCAGAGGCTGGCTTTTTATAGTGGCAGACTCAGCTCTATGATGTCAGAAGGAGAAGCTTAACCCATTCCTGGACTCTCTTGCAGCGTAGATAGAAAGGGCATTCTCAAGTAATTATACCAACGACCATTTATGACTATCCCTAGCTTAGCTTAGCTATGGATAGGAGCCATGATGGCATAGTGGTTAGAATGTATTATTGCAAGCTGCCCATAGTCTAGAGTTTGATTCTCATTGGCTCAAGGTTGACTCAGCCTTCCATCCTTCCGAGGTCAGTAAAATGAGGACACAGATTGTTGGGGGCTGACTCTGTAAACTGCTTAGAGAGGACTACGAAGTGGTATATAAGTACTATTGCTATTGCTATGGATGCACTTACCAACAGCCACTTAATGAACCAATTTTGAAGTTACAATAGCCACCCATGCCTCACAGTCATGTCACTGCATTTTGGGTCTTTGGCAACTGGTTCACATCTGCAGTGTTCCCTGGTGACATGAACTGCAATTTGTGATATTTTTTGCTGCTTTTCAGCTACTATTTCCAGTTAGGGTAAAATTCATTCACTTAATGATGGCATCATTCATTTAGTGACCACCACGTTCACTTAATGACTATAGCATTTGCTTAATGACTTTCACAAAAATGTCATAAAATAGAGTCCAGTCTGCTTAATAACGACAATGACTTACAACTGTAATGTCAAACTCACTTATGGTCTCAAGTCAATGATTACTTGTAATGAGCATATTGGTTGGTGAGGAATAATGTAGGAGCTTGTCAACTTTCCAAAGAAATCTAGTTTACCACCATGGAAGACCACAGGAATAAATTGGTCTAATCAGCAGGGGTCATGTAGGTATAATTTCTACCTTAAGAACAAGGATAGCTAGTGAATGCTTATATATAGTGCATGGACACATATAACTTAAGCAGCTATATGTTTAGTAAATGGCTTATAGCCATTCTACTTAGTAATGAAGCAAAAAAGGAGAGGCCTGAACTCCTGTACTGCTAAAAACTCTGCTTTTGGCATCTATCCCACCAATTTCTTTATCCTCCTTTGGGCAGGGAAAAGGGCCTGAATTCTGACAATACTGAAAGCCTCTTCTTGAGCGTTTGACTTCATTTGCTGCACCAGAGAGACAAATATCTATCCAAAAGCCACTCGCTGTCTCAGGGCCAAAAAAGCAGAGGTGAAATCAAGGGCAGGTGTTCTTGGCAGAAGTACAAGATCATCTATCCTGGAGGGCCAAGGGATGAAAATGAGAAAACATTGGAGAAGGTGAGTGTTTTGGGACCCTGAATATTGATGATTCTTGGGTTTATGTGCAATTTTAAGTCTTAAGTCTATGTCTGCATCATGGTGGCTCACAGGGTTAGGATGGTGGCCCGCATTTGAGACCCGGATGCCGCTGTGCAATGGGGCGAGCTTCCGTCATTTGCTCCAGCTCCTGCTGACCCAGCAGTTTGAAAGAGGGTGACTACAAGTAGTTACCATATTTTTCCATGTATAAGATGCTAATTTTTCTTTAAAATATTTACTTGAAAATGGAGGAGTGTCTTATACACAGGAGGCCAAGAGGAGAAGGCGTGGCCCATCCCCTTCTTCCAGCTTTGCTGAATGAGCCTCTACCTTATATGCAGCTCTATCGTTCCACTCTATTGTAGTTTTACATTGCCACTCTAGGTTTCATCTCTATTGTTTCTTGATGCATTTCCTGTTCTTGTATTAGTCACTTGTATTATAATAAGATGGCTTCTGCACAGTGATGGCTTGTAGTGTGCTTAATTACTCTACATGAAACTTGTGGGTGTCCTGTACATGTGGGCATCTTATTGATGAAAAAATACGGTAGATCGGTACCACTTTGGTGGGCAACCTAGTGGAGGAGCCCCCAAACTGGCATCCCGGGGGCAACAGTGATGTCACTGGCTAATCCTCGGAGCTTCCGACATGAGAGTGAATGAGCAAGTCTGTGTTAGGGCGTGGAGTATATAGTCTTCAGATTTCCTGCCTCAAAATGGCAGGACAATATTCTGGTGGTTTGATAGTATAGGTAGTCCTTGACTTACAACCATTCATTTAGTGACAATGTTACGACAGAAAAAAGTGACTTGTGGATCGGTTTTCACACTTACGATCATTGTACCATCCCCATGGTCACGTGACCAAAATTCAGAAGTTTGGCAACTGGTATGTAGTTATGATGGATGCAGAATCCTGGAATCGTGAACATTTTTGTGACCTAACGAGCAAAGTCAATGGAGAAGTCAGGTTCATTTAATAACAACTGCAGTAATTAACAACTGTGGCAAGAAAGGTTGTAAAATGGAACAAAACTCACTTAATGAATATCTTGCTTAGCCACAGAAATGTTGGAAATGTGGTCATATGTCTAGGACAATCTCTATGTTCAAAAGGGGTTCCAGAGATCAGGAAAAAGAAAGACCTATGAGAGCGACATTTAGACTCTGAGTTACTTAGCTGTCTTTCTTTCCCCATAATCCCTTTCCTGCTTAGGTCTTAGCAGCAGGTGTTTCTAATCTCAGGCTTATTTGGGGAGAAAATGGATGGAAAGGGACTGGAAGAATTGGACAGGAAAATTTTAAGCACTACATTCGCTTGGTTTTCTTCTATAAATGGCCTTTTGTACTAGATTTGCAGATATTTGAGTGTCCTACTTGCTTTTGTGTGTAGATTTAGCCAAGTTTTGTCAGTGAATAATTGTTCCAGCCAGTTAAATGTATACTGGATTTCTTTTATTTTTCCATTATTGCTGTTAGCTACTTGTGGTAAGTGGAATACACAGCAAGCTCAGTTCACATTTAAAAAACTCATTGCAAAACTGATAAGGAACATATCTTCTGCTTTTAAGAAAACAGTCCACAATTGCCACCCAAAGGTCATCATTAAATGTGTTTCCTTGTAAACAAATATCCAGGATCAACAATTGAAATCTCTCCTCTACCTCTTTTCAGGAAATAGAACTTACCATTCTTGGTTTACAGCATAATAAAAATGAACAAGCATGTCCTGGAAGATACCCTGACCTTTGACTTCAGTGTGTCATGTAGCAGAGGTTGAACAAACCAAAAGCATTTAATTGTTTTGTTCTGTGTCACAGTGCAGTCACGTCTATAATATGGTCCTAAGTACGTTTACTTAGAATAAAGCACACTTGAGTTCAATGTTATTTATTCTGCAATAAGTAAGTTGAGAATTGCTACTTTAATTATTTTACTTTTCTATTCAGTCTGTCAAAACCATCCCAACTTTTGTCTACCAAAGCTTAGCAGTTGTTACCATGGTGTCTTTATGTCACTGGGGTAACCTTTGGGGAAGAACATTTGAAAAGTGCATTACTTCCCACATAATACATTGAATTACAAAGACAGAAACGATTTCTTGTTTCTATTTCAAATTCATAAAGAAAGAAAAAAATTCACAGTAAGACTTTACTTGGACTGTATCATTTTGGCTTATAGGTAGGGGGTATTGTTTGTGCTCAGCCTAGGAAGGGGAGCCACCTACAAACCCATCCAGCAGGGTCATCTGAGAGACAGCTACTGGTTTTAAATGGGACTAGGTGATCAAAGTGCCACCTCTTTTTAACACACATAACTTGTTTGCATCCACCATTTTGAAGCCACTGTCCATTGCTGCAGATGTTCCATATATTTGCATGTAGATCCCATAATCCCTTTCCCCCCTGGTCTTTGAACTTCCCTTTGATAACTATTGCCAAAATAGCAATAATTACAAAGAGTTTAGAGTAGACCTCATTTTCTTTGTCACTGATTGTAACCTGCTTTGAAGGAAGGAGAACCACTCTAGAATAGAGTATCACTTCAAACTACCTAGGTTGGTCCAGAAAGTACCATAGTTGATGACGTTGAAAACTGCTTGGGAATTAAGCTGCTGGCCAGGATAGATTCACTGCCCCCCCCCATCCCAAGCTCACTAGAGGTCATTGACAAATGCGATCAATGCCACCACAGTGCTAATGCCAGGTTTGAATTCTGACTGAAAAGAATCCAGATAATTCATTTTTTTTCCCTTTGGAACTGGAGATTGGGAACATTGTCAAAAAGTTTTATTAAAAAGGGAGGATTGATCCTGGATTAAAAACAGTCCAGCTCTGTTGAATGGAGTGAAGATATCTTGTACAAAGGCAGCAGCACTCCATCCCTCAATGAAATATTTACCACCACAAGTGGTAGGTAGGAGGCCTTCTTGGAGGCCTTTACTGCCAGGAGTAATAAAGATCTAAAATGCAGGTGGCCAAATCTATAACACTAAGAATTCTGACTGCTTCGTCAGAGTTCGACAACAGGATCAAACTCTCCCCAGATAACTAAAGGCTATACTTTAGTCAACCCTGTAGAAGTTGTGCAGCCAAAGTGCAACTCTGAGTGAATCCAATTGATTTTATCTGACAAATGCCTAGACTGATCATCACAATGAGTCTGCAAGTGTTCCCCTACTCATCCTAAGAGAGCAAGTTACCTTAAACAGGCCTGATGGTCAGCATTCTTCAGACACAATAACAGCACGGAAATAATTTCATTTTGCCATCCTTATTGTCACAGGTTATTCCTTAAGAAAGTCTCTTACCCATGCTAATAAAATAATAAATCAAACTAATAAAATCAAGCTTCAGTAACACTATTAAAGCTATTAAATGGTGTCCCAGAAACAGATTTCAGCCAGCAAATGCCCTTCTGAATAGTTCAGTTACAAGGTCTCCCTGAAGCTTAGGGACAAAGGTAGCATCGAGTGCTTTGTAGGAAGGCTATTTTAAAAGATTGGCACTATCATTGGAGAAACAGCCACTTCTCTATCTCATTCTGCAATATATGGAACCTAAATTTTAAGCAAAGGAAAATTTAAGATTATTTCTCTGAAACCTACATGGTTAAATGTAGAAACTTGACCAGGAGTCAACCAGAGTTGGCTGAAAGATTAATGACCATATAAATGTTTTAATTAAATAAATAAAATTAAGAAATAAAATCTTTAAGCCTAGATAATATTCTGGATGTTGGGTTTGGAAATTTGGAAGGTGTATGTATAATTCAGGATATTTGTTCTGACCCAGCTGGTCAAGGCAAGTCAGATCTCTAGAGAGTTCTTTATTTCTCTCAACAAATGATCCAGAAAATGGCCCTCCAATGACCAGTCAGGCTCCAGCTCCACGCTACCCTGAAGGCAGCCAACCTCAGTCCCTAAACAACAGCCACTTCAGTATAAATAAAGTCCATGGAGTAGGTGCCTGATCATGGGGCAAGGTCCAGTGTTCCAAGTCCAGTCCATAAGGCAGAGTCCAGGCACAAGACAATGGCAAAAAAAAAAAAGCTCCAAGGCAAGAATCAAAGGCCAAATGCAGTCCACAAGAGAAGGGCAAGGTCCAAGACTAAAGGTGAAGAGCAATCTTTGAAGCAAGGCAAGGTAAGGCAAACCGCAACAGGCACCAGTCGAAGCCGGAGGAGTGTAATCCAAAGCAAACAATTGTTCCTGGCAAAGACTAACTTCCCATGACTTCTCCTTAAATTACCCCATTCCAGGTGTTCCTTGTGAGGTGGGGTGGGGTGACCTCCTCCCTTGCAGCCCTTCTTTATGCTTGCCTACCGTCTGCTCCCCTTGCCCTTGGATCAAGTGGAGGAGATATGCTGCCTATCAACACCATTGCTTGTCAGCAGCTGATCCTCCCCTGTATCTGTGCAGGGAGGCAACTCTCTGTCTGGTCTAACACCTCCTCCAATACCTGAGGGCCAGAGGTCATATTCAGCAGGTTCTGACCAGTTCTGGAGAACCAGTAGTGGAAATTTTGAGTAGTTCAGAGAACTGGCAAATACCACCTCTGACTGGCCCCATCTATTCTCTGCCTCCCGAGTCCCCAGCTGATTGACTGGGTCTTCTTTTGTTGCCCTGCACAGGAGAACGGAACTGGAAAGCAGGTTAGTGGGGTGGGGAGGGAATGGAGATTTTGCAGTATCCTTCCCCTGCTATGCCCACTAAGCCACGCCCACCAAACCAATAGTAAGAAATTTTGAATCCCACCACTGGGCCCAGGACAGCACTGTACTAGTGCCATCCCTGTCAGACGGTCCCAGTTTCAACCCCTTCTTCTCCTCCGAACTGGGCTCCATTGGGGCCATGACAATAGTCTTGTTTCTATTCCCCATGTTGATGCCACATGGCTGATTAAGGTTACAGGTCCTTTCCATCTATGAAGCACTAAGACAACAGTTGTCTTCCAGAATGCAAGCCCTTTCATTATGAATAGAAGAATGTAGCATCTGCAAGGTTTATAATGTGAATACAAGAGATACATTTCATCACTGCAGAAGTAGAAAGCACAGAAACAGCAGCAAGTTTTTGGCAACCTTAGCACTAAAATTGCAGCGCATGATTCTTGCCATTTTTGGTCTGTGACCCTCCATCTATCCACTGTTGTTCCTTCATTGCTATACTTTTTTTCTAGATGATGTAGAAGGAAAAAAAAAACCCTTTCCACCCATAATTTAGGAGAGGCAAAGCTCAGGGTATTCCTTTCCCCTTGTCCTCCATTTTCTGCTTGGTCATTATGCAGTCAGCTTCACAAATGGGGATAGTTCTAATTCTTAATGCACATTCTACCAGTAAGTTGTATATAAACCAGAGGCCTCATATTGACTTGGTATCAATATGGGCATTTTGAAATAATTAAAAAAAACAATCAATTTTACTTGGTATGGTATATAGCAGGGGTGTCAAACTCACAGCATCACGTTGAGCTGGTGAGGACTGAAGTCCTGGCGGTGAGCTGAATTAGCCTGCCATACTGCATTCTAACCACTGTACCTCCACGGCTTCATGATTAAATAAAAGAAGAAGAGATAACATTGTGCTTATGTCTTTAACAGCTTTGAATTGGGTGGAGACTCCAAATTATTTGCAGAACTACCTCTCTGCCCATTTGTGCCATCCATTCTGGAGGGTGTTGCTACAAGTCCTGTCCTTATGGCAAGATTATTTGATGGTGTCTTGGAGGTGTTTCTTTTCTGTCTTAATGCCTGCTCATTGGAATGATCTCACAAGGGGAGAAGGCCCTGGCTTTATTAGCTTTCCAAAAATATTTAAAAACTGTTTTTACTCAGTCACTGGGCCAGAATAAAAAATGAACATGTCTTCTGAGAGGGAGAATTTGTGTTTGGTTGATCTATATCATATGCATTTGATATGCTGGCGAGGGATTTTTTTTTTAAAAAAAAGTTGTATATATTTTGTTACTTGTAATAATGGGGCGGTGGGATTGGTTTGATTGGTTGGTTTTTATTTGATGGAGGCTGTCTGAGAGTCATGGTAATATGAGTTGGGTATCGATATAAATGTTGTTAATTAATTAATTAATGTTACACTCTAAGTTTGTTACGATGAGCTTTGACTGGTTGCCATCCGAAGTTGGCTGAAAGATAAGCAACTATAGAAATGTCTTAATTAAAATAAATAAATAAGCTGTTTTGGGCAAGTGTTCACAATTTTTAAAAGAATAAGAATTCTTTCCATCTTGGCATACAGTCACTCTAAAATTAAACCTCATTGATTTGCTTGCAATAAATTGGATAAGTTTAGGACTATAACTTGGCAGATGTAACTCTATGACTAAAATGTCACAACTCCCATTGATTGAATACAGATCTTACTTTATTAGATTTTCATTCTCAGAACTTCAGGAACATTACAATTTACACTGGAGTCTTTAATGAAGTATAACAAACTCAATGGATGACAAAATTGCACACTCTGTTAAAACTGCTGTCCTTAATCCCCAACATTTGCAATATTCTTTTCAATAATCAAATGAATGCACATTCATCCTAGAAATTTTGGATACATTATATATTTCATCCATAAATTTAATCTGTAAAAGCTTTCTATTCTTAATCTAAGCAGAAAGCAGTCCTTTTCAAAAATAACAAACAAACAAACAAATAAATGAAGGAACCAATTCATTTTATGTCTGATTTGATACGTTGATTATCATGATGTTGTAGTAATAACATCTAATTTCTGGGCACATGAAGGATTGCTACCAGCACATTTGGAAGGGCAGAAAAAAAATGCTAATAAAATGAGTGTTTTTTATTCTGAAGGGATAATAGACTTCTTTGAAAGTTGATGCATAGACAGTGGTGCCGCACTGAATGTCACATTTGTGCAAGGTAGCAGGACAAGTAGACATGCCTTCTGATTCAGTTAATATGACCTCTTTTGGATGCCCAATCTGGAATCTCCATCTGGTAGCATTATAAAAGGAATGATGCCTGTGTTCTCCACAGATGTATAGGGAGCACTTATTTATACCTCTCGGTGTACTTGCATGTGGTGGGAGTTTCTGAATTCTGATCTTTTCTGTAATGTTTGTTCCTATAATAGAGTCAACAAACAGACATTGACCTTGCCTCTTGCTTTAAATGCCCTGCTACGCTGCCAGCATGGGAATGAGCAAGTCACATGGAAAGGACTTTGGCTCACACGGACTGTTCATGTGCAAAAAAGGAGGGGGAGCAAGCGAATACAATAATCTCTGCAGGAATCTCTTGCATGCAGTGCCTTCCCCTTCCCCCAGCTAGATAATTTGCTTAAAAGCAAAATTGTATTACAGTTTTAAGCCTTTTCCAAATCATCAGAACCAATCAGAGCTATTGTAACCTCATAGCATGCCCGTCAGGAAGCTCCAGTCCTCAGTAGTGACATTCACCCCACAAAAATGGGCACAGGATGATCAAGAACATGTAAGATTCGTTCAGAGAAAGAACTAGACTTGGATGGATCACAACTACAGTGTAATGCATGGAAGTTCATTCAAGGGATTTTGAATCCGATCAAGGATTTAATGATACAGGTATTTAATAAACCTTCAAGCATTCTCTGGGTGGCCATGTTACTTTGGGGCTGAAGAAATGCTGCTTTGTTTTCTTGTTCATTTTTAAAATAGCAGTGTCCCAGTGTTCCATTTTGGGGATTTTATAATGGGTGTGCTTTGGCTAAATTTCTTTGAATAGCAATTTACATATTTTCCACTGGAGAAAACAAAGAGCTTCCAAGAAAAGAATAAAAGTTAATGAGTGGTATATAGGATATTAATAAAAGATATAATTAAAAATGTTGCAGCATTGGGAATGAATGACCAAGAACCTAGTAAATGGATTGCAGATTGATTAGTAAAGGAACATCTCTTTTGTCACAATGTTAATTATTAATTAAACTTATTTTAGTGTGTATGTATACACCCACACCAACACACACAAATCAGTTAGGTTAATAATTAACATTTGGATAAAAGAGATGTCTCTTTATATAATAACAGAACATAATCCCTAACATAATAACAGAATCCTGCAAGTCTGATTGTACTATTCCTTCTCTCCTTATATCTCAGTGAATCAAGGAGTTGTTTCCCTTAGCCACTTCTGGATATTATCTTGCTTTCCAGCATTTAAAGAACATTTCAGTCCTCTGCTTAGGTATTGATGGTTGTTTTTTTTTGCATATTTCTGTCAAAGTCAAATTCTCATCTTATTCTCCACAAATAATACTTGCCAGAATAGAAAACTCCAGATATTGATCTATATCTTGAATTAGTTAACTATGATAAGAATCATAGTCCAACAATATTTGTTAACCCAATCCAGGAAAACATGGATATATAATAGGAAAAGACAATACTCTTAAGTTGAAGGGCGGGCTCGGGAATTTGAGATCATGCCATGGGCACAGTCACAAAATGCCTGCCAGATGGGTTTCACATATCCCATTTTTAGAATGTAAACTGCCAAGTCCTCAAGGCCTTTATCCTTCAGCTAACCAAAGACATTTTGATTTTCTTGGGTAAGTGGACATGTTTCCAAACAAAACACCCAACTATTCAACGTTTCTGTATTTTGCTGGTGAGGCCTTTGAGGGGGCCCTTCTTGGAAATAATATTATCCTAAAGTTCCACGGTAATTGATTGAAGCTATCAGAATGTTATATATATAGCCCAGCTTTCTTTAAAGAGAGAGATAGAGATGTTACATTATGTCATGTCCCCATGAGTCCAATTCTATTTTTACACAGTATATATCCTGATGGCATTCACAGTTTCACTGACCACCAGGAGACGTCATGTTACCAGTTTCATCCTTATTGGGAATCATCAGACATGAGTAGTCAGATATTATCAGAGGTGGTATTCAGCAGGTTCTGACCAGTTCTGGAGAACCAGTAGTGGAAATTTTGAGTAGTTTGAAGAACCGGCAAATCCCACCTCTGACTGGAGATTTTACAGTATCCTTCCCTTGCCACGCCCACCAAGCCACACCCACAGAACCAGTAGTAAAAAAATTTGAAGCCCACCACTGGATGTTATTCTATGAGGTTCAAAACCCCTATCAGGAGTTGCACTCAGGGACTTTTGTACTTGGATGTACCGCATTAGCTTTAGTTCCTGTTAGGTTTCTGACAATTCCCAGTAAGGATGAAACTGGGAGCATGGTGCCTACCAGTGATCAACATAATTGTTAGAAGAGTTCACAGGAAGGAGGATTGGGATCTGAGAGTCTGGTAAGCATGAGAAAAATCCACAAACACATTAATGCTCACAGATCTGTCAACTGAACCAGATGCAGACTTACTGTTTGCTCTTCATTACTGCAGGAATGCCTTTTTCCTTTGACCACGATATTCTCATATTAACTGAGTAAGTGCCATCAATTGAGTGTTGACTTTTTAGCAACTACATAGGCAGGTCTTCTCCAGGATGAGTTGTTCTCCAGCTGACCCTTCAGATCTTCCAGAGGTGCATTCATTATAATCAATCTCTTTTCTTTTTCTTTCTTTCCATCTTTTCCACTATTATGAACTTCTTAAGGGAGCTGGGTCTTTTGATAAAGTGTTCATAGTATGATAATTTGAGCCTGGTACTTTGTGCCTCAAGTGCTTTGTTCTATCTATTTGTTTATTTTGTTTACTATCCATAGAATTTTCAGGAGTCTTTTCCACCAACATTGGAGTATCAAAAAAGCACCAATGTTCTTTCTATCCTGATTTTTTGAAGCACAGCTTTTCCTTTCATAGAGTGCCACAAAGAAAACCATAAAACTGCAAAATTCTGATTGTAGCAGGTACACAAACATAATAGCATATGAATATCTTTGCCAAGATTTTCAAAGCTATTCTATAAACTTCTACTTTGTGGTATATTTCATTGCCTTTACTGTTGATAATTGCTTTTAAAAGGCAGAAGCCATCAATCACCTCAATAATTTTGGCAGATTTGAGACTGCTGGCTGCATCTATTGTTATTTTAATCTTCTTTATATTTTATCTAAGTTCCATTTTTTTCAGTGTGCCCCTTGACTTTCATTACTGGACTTTGTAAATCATTTGCATTTGCAGAATAATATTTTCAGTCTAGCACAGATTATTGGTGTTTCTTCCTTCAGTTTTAAAATCACATCCATCTTCTTCCAATCCAATCTCCCTCAATATGTATTCAGCATTTATTGCTTATATATCTATAAATAAAATGAAAACATAAGGCTTGATTATTCCCTAACTCAAAGGATTTTTCTCTCTAAAACTACTCACATTCAGAAATGAAGTCATGCATCCCTAAAGTAGAACACTAAAGTTATGTGTCTAAAATATAACATTAAAAAATAGGTACAATATTAAACTCAAAGAGGTAACAGATTAATAAGTGTGCAACTATCAAGGGAAGTATGCAGCGGAGTACTCCAAGGCTCTGTTCTAGGCCAAGTACACTTCAATATCCATCAATGATTTAGATCATTGGAAGGGAATAGATGGGGAAATTATGGTGGAAAAGGTATGGTTGTACATTTAGTCAAGAATTTCAGGATTGAATATGTCTAGTTTAATGAAAAGAAGGACTAGGGGTGGCATGATAGCAGTGTTCCAATATCTAAGGGACCAAGAAGAGGGGGTCATCCTATTCTCTAAAGCATCTGTATGCAGGACAAGAATCAATGGATGGAAACTAATCAAGGAGAGAAGTAACTTAGAACTAAGGAGAAATTTCCTGAGAGTTAGAACAATTGATCAGTAGAACGACTTGCCTCCAGAAGTTGTGAATGCTCCAATGCTGGAAGTTTTTAAGAAGAGATTGGACAATGATTTGTCTGAAATGGTATCAAGTTTCCTGCCTGAGCAAGGGGTTGGACTGGAAGACCTCCAAGGAACCTTTCAAGTCTATTATTCTGTTAATAACTATCCAGAGGACAAGATGCTTCTGTGTTTCTTCTTTAGAAAGGAAGTGCTTTCTTGGGAAATCAACAATACTGTCTTATGCTCATAATCATTCAACAGTGCTAATTTCTTACACCTGCAACCACATACAGTATCTTTGATGTTCTATTTCTTAGGTTTAAAGGAAAACCAAGAGCATGACATTCAGGTTAAACAGTTGTGATCCTGTTTTGTAAACTAATGTTCTCTAAACTGGAGCCTTGCTTCTCTGTGTTGCAATCACAGCATACTTATCAAAGGATGTCCAGTTGGAGAAAGCCAATATAAAGCCATAGGGTGGGAGGGAGCCATTCAAAATGCGCGATGGGGGCATGGGAGAATACATTAAATCTACTTATCACTGTCAACGCTTCCAGTGACTGGAACTAGCCCCACTATGAAAAAGAAGTAAGACAATTAAGAGAAGATTCAATCTCCATCACAAGTGATCCCCATCTTGCAAATTATCTGGGGCTGTTTGGGCCCTACTTGTGGAAACAGGCAGGGCTTTTTAAAAATCCAATATAAACTGAGTGAAATTTGTTAAATTATTCAAACAAACCTTTTCAGAATTTGGCTGGCAGTAGGGAGAAAAATGGCTGCATAACATTATAAAGGAAAAGATGATCCATCTTGGTGCTATATCAGTTTGATTTCTCAACATACACATAAAACTCTGCAGACAGAAGAACTGAAGCAATATGATTTGAAAAGGTATTTTTTTTAAAAAAAAAAAATCACCACAACATTTTACATTATCCAAAGAGCACAGAACTGTATTAACTACCAGTTGTGCAAATAGTCACTTGTTTGGTCAGTTAGCAAATAGAAACCAATTTTATACAGCCACACAGAATTTTTCTGAAAGATGATTATGGTTTCATCTTTAGACAAAAATTAATCATACAGTATATACATATGAGGAAAAGCAAGCTGCTACAAATTGGAGGTAATCCTAATTTGTTATACTTTTGTGGACCCATGATGGGCTTATGACCTATAAATACATATCTGTTGAACTACTCATTCAGAATGGACCATTGTTATACTTTGTCACATTTGCAGAGAACTTAGAAGACTGAGAAGGTGGGCAAGCGTTTATCTTACTGCAGTTAAAATAGGTACATTTCGCTACAGTACAAAACAATAATAATAAATGAAGTGAAGCTGAACAGACCATAGCAATCTTAGATACAACAACAACAACAACAACAACAAAGCCTGGAACTAGGATTGTCAACTAGTTTGCTCCTGTCTTGTGGTGTTCCATAATCGAAAGATGGAGCTTTTTGTGGAATGGGATTAATTCATGCCTTGTATGATGTTATTGATGAAAAGGACGTTACAGGGCTTGAAAAGAAGTTAGCTCTGGGAGATGGTTAACAACATAGAAAAGGAAAAAAGGGAAGTGACAATATTTGCATAACCCCTCTCCCCCAATACTGATAAAAGAGGGAAATTGCTTAACTGAAAAATATAAAGGTAGTGAGGTAAAGGTAAAAATATAAAGGTAGTAAGTGGTCATCCAGAGGAGTATTCCTCAATTTGGTGCCCACAAATTACATTGGATTATAGTGCTGGGTGCTAAGAATTATCTAGACTATTGGAATGTTTTATATCAGTCCATGGTGGTGGTGGTGGTGGGGATTGATACATTTGCATCCAAAGCATGGATTTAAGAACTGTCATATTGAAGTCAATGATATTACCCTAGAAAATGGGGGAAATAATAATTCTTCATAGGACTTTAAAGGTCTTTTCTAGGATTTTTACAGTATACTGCGCTGCCCATAGCTCTATAATCTCAAACACCTGCTTACTAGAAACGATTTAAATGTCAAAGAGGGTCATATGTAGTTTATCGAAAGTACACTGAGGAAAATATAATGACTAAAAAATCACTCCAATGACAAACACTTTCTCCACAGAGGACTGAAAATAGGAAAGCTCCATTCAAGAAAAGGGAACCGATTCTTTAGCAACTGCATTTTAATCTGATTCCAAAGCCTGAAATCTTTTTTTGTATTATCAGATATGCAAGCACACCTTCTTTTCAAGGCTGTGTTTTAACAGTGGAAAACAGTAGGTGACTACCTATACAGTTGCCAGTTGGTCATAAAAAAGTACACTAAAGAGAAGGCAAATTTTCATATGCAATAAACAGCTGATGAACTAAATATATCACTTGCTTACTACTACAGATCACCATCATTAAATGGATGGTGGCTAGCCCTAAGTACAGGACCTAGATGTTTTTTTTAAAAAGTAACAAACCTTCTTCCCCAAAAGTAGGGCATGTGCCAGAGGAGTGGTATGCAATTCAAACATTCAAGGCATGAAAAAAAAACCCGAACACCTGGTTTAGGCATAGTGAAAATTTTAATTTCTGATCAGATAAATCAATTTCTCTTCCTTAATTGCAATTTACACTAATATTTTACAAAAACACTTATTTCTTACATGAAGGAAGCCATTCTAGAATATTAAGGATGTGAGTTGCCAATAGGAGTCCTAGGAAACAAAAACTTATGGTAAAGATATGGCAAACTACAAGAAAAAATTGTGTCTCTAAGGTCTCACTATATCTAGCAAATTTGTCTCATGTCTACATAATACTACATAATGCTCATTTGTTGTGCACTGCCCAGAACTGCTTTGGTGACATGGGAAGCTACATAAATTTGATTAATTAGTACACTTTTGTACTATCACATTCCCAGCATTGAGGATGCTACATACTACTATATATCCCTCTAAAAATAATGGAAGCAGGTTCATAGCAATTAAAAAAAAACCCACAACCGTAAGGAGGTGTACCATAGCATAGTGAGGACATCAGTATGCAACATGAATTACAATCGAATTTCACTGTTGTCCATGATTCTGAATCTGAAGAGACTGCTCTTGATGAACTGGTGGAATATCAGCCTCAGGAGACACCAAGCCAGGAATCACATGAGACTGATCAAACACAGGTACTACCTGGACAGCTGGAGCAGTCAGATGAGACTAACATAAGGCCTCCCAGCCCCTGCACCCAGCAAACAGAGAGAAGACCAGAGATGTTCCATGAAGCTACTTGCCAGGCAAGGGAGTAAATTTCTTGAATAATGATAGCAGACTATAGCTTGCTATTATGAAACAATTCTAACCCATCTTGTCTTTGTTGGAAGCAACATCTTATCTCCAGCTCTTGGGTGATGTTCCTGTGAGTCCTGTTTGTATAAAAAACATTAAACTTCTGAACAGGGTGTCAATCCTGACCTGGCTTTCAGAACTCTGGATTGGACCTCGACTATTCTTCTGTGTGCTCCTATTAAAAGCAAATTCTTCAGGCAAGCCTCAGTTTCATTTACATTCTCCGTTTGCTGTTATTTCTTCAGCCTTGAAGAAAAATTACTGATCTCCATAGCAACCATGTTTGAATATGTGTGATTGAAACCTGAAGCAGGAGAACTGTAGAGTTTCAAAACTTCTTTTAAAAATGCTTAATTGATTGCAATTTATTTGGCAACATTTTCAGAAGTGGTTTGCCCTTTCCTGCTTCCAGGGCTGAACGGGACTGGCCCAAGTTCACCCAGCTAGCTTTGTGTCTTAGGTGGTACAAGAATTCAGTACCTGGGGCATGGATTACTACACCAAACTGTCTGTCTTTGCAAAGTTAAGCATTCATTAAATACAAACATTGATAGAATATATTATGAATTTCCTCTATCCCTATTCAATGTGTGTGCTATAAGTACAAAGAAAAACAAATTAAAATCATTCTGGTTGAGATATCATTAGCATGGGGTCCACTGTGCTTGGGGACTTTATTTTCTGATTTTGTGAGTTCTTCTGTGATCAGTGAAATTTCTGAAATAGAGATTGACTCCATTTAGAATGATAGAAAAATCATAGATATTGAAAGTCCTACAGCAGGATTTACATGGACCCCTAATGGGATCACTATAATAATGTGACTCTCTTTTAATGCCAGTTCTCCAGCCAAATCACAACATTGAAATTTTGATCTATAAAATGAAGAGAACACTCAAAATTACATGTATTTCTTTGCTAAGGACTATAAACAAAAGATTTTTATTCTCCCATTTAGAAAAGGTGTTGGGAAAAAGAAGTGGTTGAATGAGAAGTACTGTTCCATTGGACCAAGATGAAGTTAGTGAACAAAACCCATGTTTCTGGAGCAGCCTGAAATCCATAATTATTGGTTGCCTGGCTTCTTGGCTTGAGTTGCTACCTGTTCCTTCCTCTCAAAGAAGAATACACATCACTCCTGGCCTTCAGATTTTCTTTCAACCACCAGACCAAAAAGAGATGTTTTAATAAGAAAGTATAAAAATCACCTAGGAAGGTTCTAAGACCAAAGGTGAACTTGCATAAGCCTCTCCGGTGCTAGTATCTTAACCACTGCACCACATTCGCTTTCCATATATTATTATCCCAGATTCTTAAGGGAAATACGAAAATTATTGGTGTCACTTTAGAGTGACCATGCTCCAGAATGTTACACAAAGGATTTTTTTTAATATCCCTTACAATTGAAGTTCTATCCCATTGTAGAAAACAATAGTTGTGAAACCACAACAGCTTTGACATCCAGCAGCTTTTGCTTTCCTTGATACTTATTTATTTGTTTGATTTATATAGCCACCCATCTCAAAAGCAAGTGATTCTGGATGGCATATTAACTGATTTATTCAAGTGAGATGGGTAAAAATGGCCGACTTCTGATTCACATATGCCAATCCTATCCTTGAATAAATAGCTTCTGTTTAGTCTAAATTGTTTTGCAGGGTTGTAATAAGAACACAACAGTGAGTTCCTTGAGAGAAGGTACAGATGGAGTCAATCAATCCAAAAAATATTGTATGGTTCGGTTAATAAGCCTGGTAACTGCTTAGGAAGCAGTCCTTCACATTTAGGGACTGATTAATACAGAACTGAGTGCAGAGTGTGTGTCTGATTGATCTGCTTCAAAAATTAGCATCAGAACTCCTTTGTAGGAAAGGAGCTGAAGAGGAATGGCTTGCAGTTGGCTGCTTGCCCTAGATTTTCTGCTGGTCTTTTCTCTTTTCCAAAAGCATGTTACATAGCCTTGATCCTGTCAGCACAAAGCGAGCATCTTTCTGCTCTTCAAAGGGTAGCTTATTTATTTATTATTTTGCTCAGAACTATCCAACCTTGTTGCTCTGATTTTGTAACAGGCCAAACTCCAATCCCTAGCAGGATAAACAAGATTGTGGGGCTAATGATTTGTGAACTTGGCCTGGATGCCATTTTGCAGCAGAAATTCCAGCCTTAGAGACTTTGCAACTTGCTAATAAAGCATTTTTGGCGGAAGCTGTGCAAACAGGATTTTACAGGGCCTGACTCTGAGTTCCTAGAACTGGCACAACTTGCAACGACAATGCCTCTTTTCAGAATAGCTTAAACCTCCAATAATAAGCCAGTTGTAGCTTTGCCAGTTTGCTTCTCCCCAGTCAGAGCTGCTTTCCCCACTACTCTAATTAATCTACAAGCATGAGTTCTTTTCACAATAGTAAAAACTCGAACATGCTTTAGAAGTGCTTTTGGATTATGTAACTTCAGTTATGCAGTAATCTGACAGCAGAAGGTCATTTTAAAATTCCATGCAGAAACTTTTTTAGAAAAAATAAGTTAAAATTGGAAAGAAGAATCATTTCAGGGGCAAAAAACAAAGTGAGCAGGAGATGGGCTGTGACACTGTGCTCCCAGGTTTGAGTAGAAACCTGGTAAACTTGTTGGAGTGCAAAGAAGTACTCTTCTGATTTTCTCTTTGGTTTCATCTTATTTTTCACATCGCAAACAAATGATCATTAAGGATAATGTTCATTCCAAAATTTTCCCAGCATGAATGGGTGAGCCGGTACCAACCCAATACCTTATTCTTCTAGAAGCAAAAGGCAAGATGATACATGTCAATTGTCCCCATGCCGAAGATGAGTGGGCTGAAAATTGACACTTCACAACAGGGGATGGGATACTGTCGCATACACTGTACCTGAAAAGAAGTTAGAGATACAGGACAGGTAACAGGATTAATGGAATGGTTCTGCAAGGGGAAAAAAAGAGATCAGATTACAAACATCAGCCAAGAACCTGTCACCGATGTCCCCCAGAATCTGCTGCTTGAGTTGATGGTTGTATTCTGCCTAATAGGATAGCTGGTTCTCATGTGAACATCTGTTTTAGAGCAATTGCTTTACTGTTTTAGGACTCAGAAACAGTTCAACAAATAGTGGCAGGGATAAGATGTGGGCATTGGATGGCACAACCAAGTAGCTGCATGGTATATGGGAACATTTGCACGGTGTACGGGCTTATACCAAAGTCAGATGGCTCCATCCTCTGTAATGGAGAACTACAGGGGTAAGATCCTACAGGACTTTCAGATCCAGAAAGAAAAGCAGGTACTGGCCAATCAATTAGACATTGTGATAGTAGACAAGGAGAAGATGGTGGTGATGATAGATGTAGCAGTGCCAAGTGACAGCAGCATCAAGAAGAAAGAATATGAGAAAATAGAGTCCTGAAGATGGAGCTAAAAAGGATGTGGAAAACAAAGGCCAAGTTAGTCCCAATGGTGGTAGGAGCCCTTGGGTCTGTGACCTCTAAGTTGGCAGAATAGCTCCAACAGATCCAAGCCACAATGTCAGAGCTCTCTATCCAGAATAGTGTGGTGTTAGGAACAGCTAAGATATTGTTCAGAATCTCAAACTCCCAGGCCACTGATATAGAACCTGAGATTTGAGGAAGATACAGAGCACCCATAATAGTGAGATTTAAAGTGAGATCGCTTGGTCAGAATATACCAAGGTTCTTTCCAAAGTCTCAACATCTTTTTTATAATCCAATTTTGGCCACTATGCTATAAAAAAAGATGTTGAGACTCTGAAATAGAGCAGAGAAAAGCAAGTAAGATAATTAAAGGCCTGGAAACTAAAAAATATATATGAAAAAACAGTTACAGGAATTGGGTATGGCCAGTCTAGAGAATAGAAGGAGTGACATGATAGCAATTGTTCCAATATTGGAGCAATTGTTCCAATATTTCACAAAGAAAAGGGGGGAGGGGTGTTCAATCTATTTTCCAAAGCACCGGAAAAAGGCAAGATAAGAAACAATGGGTTGAAGCTAATCAAGGAAAAAAGAAGCCTAGAAATAAGGATAAATTTCCTCAGTGAGAACGATTAACCAGTGGAATGGCTTGCCTTAAGAAGTTGTGGGTGCTTCATCATAGTAAGAGACTGGTCAGCCATTTTCTGAAATGATATAGGGCAGGTTCTCAACCTTTTCTTCCCCATGGACCCCTTTTAAATACCCTTTGTGGCCACAGACCATGACCACAGACTACCAAGACTTAACTCAAGATTTGAATAACATTTCTTCAAGCCTTGCAGATCCTCCTATGATGACATTGGGGGCCCCAGGTGTCCACGGACTAGAGGTTGAGGACCACTAGTATAGGTCTCCTGTTTAAGCAGGCAGTTGGATTAGAGGACAGTCAAGGTCCCTTTTGTATGTATTGATAAAGTTTTTTTTCATTGAGAAAGAACAAAATGCTCCCATTCTAGTTCAAACAGGGAAACTGTCTGGCAGTTGACTCTTACTTAACACAGGCAATAGTCTGATTTCTTTCTGTCAGAAAAGAGAAGGTTAGCTTTAGAGGTTCAGGACAAGTCATACGGTGCACACCATAACCCTAACCCTGCCATTCATAATTTCTAGTTGTCTCTCTCTGTCAAATGGCAGGGGCAACTGTGATGGATTACAAACCTCTATTTAACCCCAAGTTCCATTCATGCTACATTGATCCTAATAACCAAAATGTGCTGACATATTTTTCCTGAAACAGGAAACTGAATATATATTATTGTTAATCAAGCAAAGAAGAAAAGCTCCCTTTCTTAGGGGAACTAACACTTTCATTCTGCACAAAAAGCCAGCCACTTGTAATAAATGGCAGGATTAAAGACATACACATTCCTAGGCCTTTGCCTTACTGTCCTATTTTGTTGATAGGCACCATGGGGCAAAAAGGAATTTGTCTGCCAGACCCATGATCCAGCTAGCTAAAATGCAACCTTTGGCATTCTGGAGTTCAACAACTCTCGGGCAAGTATCCAACACAGTATTAAGCTGTCTTGATTCAGAGGTCCTGTATTTGTCACCCTGCTGTTTAGGATTTGCTGGGATTTCTTCCCCCTCCCAAGTTGAAAGTAGCTATTTCATTAGAAGGTGGTAAATCTGATTGGTTTTTTTTTTTAAAGGACATGCTTTCTCTCTTATATATTTTGTTTTTCCTGTGTTAAAAATATTTTTCTTCTTTTGTGGCGTGTTGCCTTCACAGTCATCTGTTTCTTTAGTGTTATTCTGGCCCACACCCCTGTATATGATGGCTGGAAGCCTAAAATAGCCTGATATCTTGGGTTGTTTTCAGTCACCTTTGTTCTGCTCTTCTTCCCTGTTTTTAATGTGTGCCAATTTTTCATTCCCTTTTTCTAGTTGTTTCAACAGTACCTGTTTCAGTGGGGGAAATATAGTGCTTTAAGTTCCCCATCAAATATAGGTTCCAGCTCATGAAAGTAGAAATCATTTCACTCTATTCCATATTAGTCAAATTCTAGCTGGCATATTACAGTCAACACTTCAAGAAATGCGGGGAAAAACAGAACAGTGCAGGGAAGGTGATAAGGATGATTAGAAGATTGGAAAATGAGAAAGAGAGAGAAAGAGAAAGAGGGGGGGGGAGAGGGAGAGGGAGAGAGAGAAAGGATATAATAACCCTTTTGAAATAGTTGAAGATTAAGACTTTTTTCATTATCCTAGAATGCAGAACATTAAGTTACAGGTAGCCAGGGTTTGCCTAAATCCATTGATTGCTGAAAAACCCTTGCTAACAATAAAAGCAGTTTAGCAGTATTATAGACTTAATTACAAAGAAAGATAGTGAGATATTTTTTACAGGATATATTCAGTCACAGGCAGAACAGTCAGCTGTTGGGGATGCTTTAATTTATATTCCTTCCTTGAGAAGGAAGTCAGACTTCATCAGTGGTGGGATTCACAATTTTTGACTATCGGTTCTGTGGGCATGGCTTGGTGAGCATGGCAGGGGAAGGATATTGTAAAAACTCCATTCCCTCCCCACCTCACTAACTTGCTTTCCAGCTCCGTTCTCCAGTGCAGGGCAACAAAAGAAGACCCAGACCAGCCAATCAGCTGGGACTCGGGAGGTAGAGAATAGATGGTGGAGGGGCCAGTCGGGGTGTTATTTGCCAATTCTCCAAACTCCTGAAAATTTCTGCTACCGGTTCTCCAAAACTGGTCAGAACCTGCTGAATACCACCTCTGGACTTCATGGTTTAAATCTGCATTGTGATGGAATTGTTTTGTTTTCCTGGGGGTGGGGTGGGGCAGGGAGAGAGAGATATAGCTTATGTCCCTAAAGGCAAAGATTAATTATAATGCTACCTCCAGGTATATCAGTTAGTTCCATGTATGGTATTTATAATAATAAGCATTTGTAATTCAGCATGGCCACAATCAGAAAAGGCTTCTCTGTGTAGCATCCTTAGTGCAACTGATGGTATCAGTCCTTATCGGTCCTGGAAAAGGGGCAAGGTCTGGGAATGGCTGTTCAAATTTTCCATTGTCTCCTAGGTGTAACATCCCTCCAGGCATTATGGAAAACATAAACAGCTGATTCCTAATACTGCTAGCACTATTTGCATGTAATTTTGCCTGAGCCCATGAAGACAGGATACCTATCAGAAAGCACCCAAAGTTGGATTCGTTGTAAACATAATCATCAGCAGTGTGCATTAATTTGTGCGCAAATGTGCCCCATAACCTTTCACAGCAGGAAGCATACCTCTGTATTTATTTAAGAATTTTTTTTTAATTTTTCATAGTTCCTTTTATAGTACCACAAACTAACCAATGGTTGGTTTTTGGGTTATTTAAAATTTGTTACATCAATCATGCTGCATGTTTTATTTGGCTGCCTCTCTTGAACTTCACCTGCAGCTTAAACACTGAAACATGGGATTTTTCTCCCTTCCTTCCTTCCTTCCTTCCTTCCTTCCTTCCTTCCTTCCTTCCT
>NW_020769314.1:14916242-14937854 GCF_900518735.1 Pseudonaja textilis
CCTTCCTTCCTTCCTTCCTTCCTTCCTTCCTTCCTTCCTTCCTTCCTTCCTTCCTTCCTTCCTAGCATTTGATTTCCAGAATGATTTTGGTTGCCATCAGATTTAATGGCATAATGCTTTTCAGTTGTACTATGGGAAAATATATATTTGATATGCCAAAATTAAGAACCACCCAAACAAAAAAAATATATTTGCTGCCAAATCCAGACAATTAATAGGCCATCATTCATTGTCCTATAAGCAGAAGTCCAGTAAGGACCTACAATTGATTCTCCATTGAATAAAACTGGATGATCTCCTTGGCAGAAAGAACGGTATCTCCCAAAAGATACTGAAAAAAATGATGTCATTTTAAGACCTTCACGTGTATTTTCTGTATTGCTGTTGTATTATTCTGTTCATTTTGTTATCTGGAAAATGAACCCTTTTTGTTCTAACATTTCACTCCTAAATCTTTGAAAGAAGAAAAAAACACTGGATTTAATGAACTGCTGCCAAATTTATCAGTATTTGCTCTGACAAAGAACGGGCTGTTTGGTTCCTAAAAAATCAATCTCCAACTGTCAGTTTTTCCTGCAGTTTCTTTCCATGTGGGGAGAACTTATTCCTGAAGCTGATTCACATGATTTTTTTTTAGACAATGAACTTGTGATTATCTTGATCCATTTCAATGAGTCATGGTGCTTATTTGTACTTGCTCATTATCTGTTTTGTTGATGGATAAAATTATGACGTGTGAATGCTAGATGCTAAATTGAGCATCACAACAACACAGGAGATGGAGGGTCCTCCTTCGGTGCATCTAGATTCCTGTGCACTCTTTTTCTGCCTCTTCCAAGTGAGGATGAAGATGGGCAAATCAAAGTTATATACTTGGCTACCCAGGGCTGCTTCAGCTAAAAAGTACAGGGGGTTTTATTTATTTTTTTTTCCTGAAGTCAGGCTTCAAAGAAGGATAGGAAGAGGATTGATGCTTTTGAACTTTGGTGTTAGAGAAGAATCTGTGGACAGCCAAGAAAACAAAGTAAAGGATCGTTGATCAAGTCAACCGAGGGTTCTCACTTGAGGCATAAATGACCAGGCTCAAATAATCCTATTTCATTATTCAAAGGTCTAGCTCTCTAGAGAATGTTGGGAAAGATGGAAAGAAAGGGAAGAAAAGAACAATCAGCATTAAGGTGGATGGACTCAGTTACAATGGCAGAGAGTGTACCAGTGGGAGACTTGAAAGAACAGATTGAAGATACATTGACATACGGCAGATCTATCTATGTAATCGCTAGGAATCAACTATGACTTGATGGCACATAATCAATTTTTAATAGGGGACCCCATCTTCATAATGGAGGCCAACTTCGCTACCATGAATACAAACCACTAAACTGCCCTTTCTCTTCGCTGCATCTTGCTGGCTCAGTGATGAGGCCAAATTTAACCTAGCAATGTTAGGGGATTTTTAAAAATGTTTTCCCCACTTCCATATTATGGAATTGAAAGTTGCCAATGTTTCCATGCTATAAGCCTAGCCTTAGGAGACAGGATCTAAACCAGAGGTGGTATTAAGCAGGTTCTGACCAGTTCTGGAGAACCGGTAGCGGAAATTTTGAGTACCAGCAAATACCGCCTTTGACTGGAAATTTTACAGTATCCTTCCCCTGCCACGCCCACCAAGCCACGCCCACAGTACTGGTAGTAAAAATTTTTGAATCCCACCACTGATCTAAACTAAGTTGCATAATCTATAATTTAAATGTAGAAGGTTTGAAAAAACTTTGTCTGGAATCCTGTAAAGATGAGTAAAGAATATCAGAGGCTTGATTTGATATAAGATAGCTTCTTATGCTTCCTGTAAGTGATTAGGATACCTTCATACTAAAGGAAAGGATTTTGTCAACTACGGCTTTAATCTCAGGTAATATATCTGTTTGTTTATATGTGTACAGTTGGGTTAACATATAATGCTAAACCATACTTAGTCCCGTTTATTGGTTCCATATTTTCTAAGCTATCAGTCTCATGACCTAAATTTATAGCAGCATTCTCAGGTTGGTGCTACCCTTACATCTGGAAGAACCTCACCAATACTGAATGTGATTCCAGGAACTACAAGTACAGAAACCAAACTTAGTTGAATCCCGGTGTTTATATTTCTGAATACAGTTCTTTTCGTTAGGCTTGTCGCTCTGGAAATGAGACCATTACTGAAAAAAACCCTGAAGCTATTATGTTTTTATTGGGTCCTTCTGCTTCACATCTACCAGTGACCATTCTGCTTTTTCAACGTACGAACCATCAACAAATCAAAACTTTTCCATATAAGCCAAATCTAACGCTTTTAAATTTTGGATGAAGGGAATAAGTGTATTCTAATCATGTTCTGAGATGTCTTGGGCCTTGGCCCACTCTAATAAACTGTGGATGAAAAAAATAAAAGTATCTACCCACAAATGTGTGTGCCCACCCACATAGGCATGAAATGTAAAAGCAAAATAACAAATACAGTATCAGAGTAATACTTTGCGAGAAAAATTGAACTTTTCCCTCTAACTAATTAAACTGTACTACGTGTCCTTGCATAGTTCCTGGAGCTTTTCTGGTTCACTCAATTTCAATAGCTACATCAAAACTGGAGCCAGGACTCCTGAATGACTAACGAAGAACAAAAGCAAGTTCCCTGAGTATTTTTGAGCAGCCAGCAAAATGAGGGAAAGTTATTTTGCGTTGATCAATGTATTTCAATTACAATCACATTTAACCATAACAGTTGAAAGGACCACAAACTGTATCAGGTTTGGAAATGTCATTGACCAGTTGCTCTTGAAAATATTTTCATCTCTTTATCTCTCACATATATACCATACATGGGTATTTATAATTGGTATTATACATTGGTCCAAAATACATAAATAAATCTCAGCCATATTCAGTGAACTTGAGAGGTGAAGTTTCCTGTGTTCCATCAAATTGGAATAACCCTGTTTTGAAAGGAAGGACAGAATCTACCTTTCAAATAAATAAAGGTATTAATCAAATTTGAACATCAGTTGATCTCAAAAAGTTAAGCAGGATCAAAAGTGCAGAGCAATTTGGAGTATATATGTGCTTTAGTTTTAGTGATTGGATGGGAGGTCACAGGAAATTACAGGTTGCAAACTGAACAGGAAACTCATTAAAAATTGTAAACAAGACAACAGAATAAAATAACAGAGTTGGAAGGGACCTTGGCAGTCTTTTAGTCCAAACCCCTGCTTAGGCAGGAAACCCTATATCATTTCAGACAAATGGCTGTCCAATCTCTTCTTAAAAACTTCCAATGCTGCAACATACATAACTTCTGGAGACAAGTCATTCCGCTAATTAATTCTTCTAACTGTGGGACCTAGAACTAATATCTCAGTTCTAGGTTTCTTCTCCTCTTGATTAGTTTCCATCCATTGTTTCTTGTCCTGCCTTCAGGGGGTTTGGAGAATAGCTTGACTCCCTCTTCTTTGTGGCAATCCCATAGATATTGGAACACTATCCAGTGCAGGAAGACGAACCACTTCCATTTTGGGGGCACTTTTATTTTGAGGAAAAAAACTATGCAAAAAAGTGTGTGAAAGGCAAAACACGATTCAGAGTTTACATAGGTGCAGATGTAACACCTGTCAAGTGTATCTTAAAACAGCAGTGTTCTTTCCTGGGTTCAGGTGGTTGTTGCTTGAACATGGGGAAAGATACATTTGTAACAAGAATTTCTTGACTAGTATTATGTACACACACACACACACACACACACATATACTCCAAATTACCCTGCACTTTTTATCTGGATCACTACATGGCCCTACCACTGTTCAGGAAGCCATCTTTCTTTATGGCATACAGATGTGTTTTGAATGACAGCTCAATAGTCTGGCATATGCTGCCTTCATTTCTCCCTCTCCATTTCCTTCATGTCATGGAGTAAGCTATAGCCTGCTGTCTGTCTGTTTATTTATTTAAGTGTTTATCCTATGTTTCCTTTGGACTTATAGTACTCACAGCAATAGTTAGCTCAGGTACTAAGATCCCACCAGATCACAACCATCACAGATGTGATGCTTAAAGTTTTCCAGCAATTGGAAAAAGTACAAAATGAATGAAGGGAACAAACCAGTGGTGGGGTTCAATTTTTTTTACTACCGGTTCTGTGGGCGTGGCTTGGTCGGCGTGGCAGGGGAAGGATACAGTAAAATCTCCAGTCAGAGGTGGTATTTTGCCGGTTCTCTGAACTACTCAAAATTTCTACTACCAGTTCTCCAGAACTCCAGAACCTTTGTTCCAGAGGTGGGTGCTGAACAGCCCAATAAGTACTGAGTGGCCATAGGAGGGTGAAAGGATAAAAAGCAGGGGCAGAAGGAAAAGAAATGAAGGATTCTGCAAAAAGAGACCATAGAAAGGTAGCTACAATACTGAACAGAGATCTTCTCTGTTGCAAAAGTCTCTGTAACATATTTTGGAGAAGCAATGGAATGAGAGTATGTGTACAGGTAGTCCTTGGCTAGTCTAGAGAAAAGAAGGACTAGGGGAGACATTTTAGCACCATTCCAGTATTTGAGAGGTTGCCACAAAGAGGAGGTGGTCAACTTACTTCCCAAAGCACCAGAGGTCAGGACAAGAAACAATGGGTGGAAACTAATCAAGAAGCGCAGCAACCTGGAATTCAGGAGAAGCATCCTAACAGTGAAAACAATTAACCAGTGGAACAGCTTGCTGCCAGAAGTTGTGGGTGCTTCATCACTGGAGCCTTTTAAGAAGAGACTGAGCAATCATCTGAAATGATGTAGGGTCTCCTGCTTGATCTCCTGGTTGGACTAGAAGACCTTGAAGGTCTCTTCCAGCTCTATTCTGATTGGTTGACTTATGAGCATAATTGAGGGCAAAATTTCTGTGGCTAAGTGAAACAGTTATTAAGCGAATTTAATATGAATTTAACATTATTGTTACGTGAATCTGGATTCCCCGCTGACTATGCTATCAGAAGGTTGCAAAAGGAGATCACATTACCCTGCAACTGTCATAAATATGAGTCAGTTGCCAAGCATCTGAATTTTGATCATGTGACCATGCAGATGTTACAACAGTTGTAAGTGTAAAAAACAGTAATAAGTTACTTTTTTCAGTGCCATTGTAACTTTGAATGGTCACTAAATGAACTGTTGCAAGTCGAGGAGTACCTGTACATGAAGGTCAAACGATTGCTAGTGTCCCTTAATGCACACATGTCAGTTTGTTTTATTAATGATGGTTTGTTAACTAAGCCACGGCCTGGTTCACAGATAAGAAGTTTCAAATCATGGTTTACACCGTGGTTGGAGTCACACACTGACTCAAGCCATGCAGTAATCAAATAAACCATGTTTCAGCTTAGTGGAATATGTAAACTCGGTATAATTTGTTAATTGCAATGGGACAGAAACCTGAGAATCCCTCTTCAATGTAAAAACATGTGGATGCTTAAGCTAACCCTGTTATGATCTCTTTTACCTCCCTCTCTCCACAGAACCAGCATTGCCCTCTCTCAATTCAGCTTTGATCTTAGACAAAGGCTTGGTTTTGAGAATAGCAGTGGATGGTTCAATTTTGTTTTTCTTAAAGAATTGCTAATGAAAATATTTCACCATATGTACATAAAATTTGGACCAGGAAATTCTGTTCCTCAAATAGCAGAGCATGTTTTTTAATATCTAATTTTATTGAAACATTTAAAAAAAGATTAAAACTAATCTAAACTAATATAAAAGTAAGGAAGAAAGAAAGAGAAAGAAATCAAAGAGAAGGCAAAAAGTGCAAGAAAAGAAAAGAAGTTCTGGCTTCAATTGAATATTAATCTTTGAAATCCTTTGTGTCAAAGTATACATTTGAATCCAAACATTTAGCGGTTTTACATGTCCACCAAACACAGCATGTATTAAACAGGTCCATCAAGCATGATAGCACATTTTCTAAACCATTTCAATTCTTGACACGCTCAGATAGCACTAAGAAAATATTCTACTGGAAGTCTTGAGTATATTTCAGTAGATCCAAAGTAAGGCATACTCTAGTTTGGATCATAATGTCATTTGAATCTGAACCATGGCTCAGTTTCCAGTAGAACATCTAAAACTTAACTTGTAATAATTTTCTTGGCTTACTTGGCAAAGTCATGGCCTGATGTACACTGAGACTTTGCTTGGGAATTTACCAAATGTTGACATTCTCTTCTGGCCTCCTGACACAGAGCCAAGTGACAGGAAGAATTGGATTCACATCATGTGGCATTCCCCATCATAGTGCAAGGAGGGGATGCATTTCAAAACTAAATGAGATACAGGAGGGATTAGTCTCTCTTGACCCAAAAGTAATTCTGATTTATTTAGTATACAACAGCACAGGAAATGTCCTTTGGATAACCATCACAAAGGAAGGGGGCGAGAGGGAACCAGGAAACCATTGTTTGGTGAGTGTTGTTATATCATTGGTTCTCATCACAAAACTCATGAACTCATAAATAAGTGCAGTAATAATCCTGGTTTAATGTTAGACACAGACATATAGGAATAGTCAATAAATTGAAGCAATAGTTTGAATTTCCTAAAATATTTAGGGTAGTCAATATCTTGGCAGACTACTTTGGAGGATACCATTTTGATGGGGATTTATTTTGTGGATAGCCTGAGATTAAAAGGTTGTCAAATCTATAGAATAACTTGAGAACCAGCCAATATGATTGAGAATGTATTCCTATACATACTAAAGAGATCAGCAAGGCTTTTCATTTTGCTAGAATGCCTTTAAAGACCTCAGCAAGATACATTTTTTCCTGGACTTCCATCCTTACCACATTGATGATAAAAGGCTGAAATATGACTTGTGATATCGGAATGCAAGCTGATGCAAGTTTCATCTCAACTCACTCAAATACGTAAGAGATGGAACTGGCATTTTAATGAACATTCCATCATTAATCCTTCCTTGACCCTTTCCACAGGTGTGAATGACCTGCATGTGCCTGAAAATGGTTATTTCAAGATTAAAACGGGGATAATGATTTGATGCAGTATTCCCAAATACAGTATAATCACACAATACATTACTTCTTCTTTTGACTTGAACTATTTTGACCGACAAATGGGACAAGCTAGAGTTATGCCTTTTTTTTTACTAGTTCCATGGGCCCATGTAGTAAAAGTCCTTAGGACTTTTTAGAAAATCTACTTTTAAGATGCGTAATCCTGTAGATATGATGTATATGTGTCATTAAGTATGTGGGAAATATATAATACATTAAGATTAAAACAAGATAAACCAGATCTGATCATTTCTTAAGGTCATGGGATTCTGCACTTTCTTAATATCAGGAAAGAAAAAAAGGTAGCAGGCATTCAACCATCAAAGTGGAAAATAATTAATTTCACAAAAAGTACATTTGTGTATGTAAAAACCTTACATGCTAGTCCTTTCTAGATCAGAGATTGAACCAAAGATTCATCTAGCAGAGCATTTTGTTGTTATAATGACCAGCAGGTGCTTCTGGGAAATTAACAGACAAGATTTGTTTCTGCTTGGATTTACTTGGAGCTGATATTGAGATAAACGTTGCTTCTGATTCTGAAGGGTATATATAGCTGTCATCACTTTAGTTATTGGTAGGCTTATCCTCCAAAAGAGCCCCAGAGATTAGATCAAGAGGCAATCTAATTTAGCATTCCTGCATTTTCCCAGCAACAGCTAACCATCTATTCTGGGAATCTCATCAACTGAGCATGGAAGTAAGAGCCCTCACCTGTCTGACAGTCACCAACTGGTATATAAAGCTGTTTTGAGCTGCAGATACCATTTAACTATCACAACTAACCCTCTGTTGTCCTGGTATCCATTACTTTTGGTCCTTTCAGACTCATAATACAAAGCAGGAGTGGGATGCAAATATTTTTACTACTGGTTCTGTGGGCATGGCTAGGTGGGCATGGCTAGGTGGACATGGCCATGTGACTGGGTGGGCATGGCTTCTTCTGATGCAAAGGCAAGAGTTCCTGAAGAAGTTCCTGATGTTAGGAAAAATTGAAGGCAATGAAAACAGAGGCTGACAATGATAGCTAGCTAAATATTGTCACAGATAAACACTCAGGAGCTTATAAGGACAAAGAAGTATTGGAAAAATAATATCCATTGGATCACACAAAAGACTGAATGTCTAATCAATAACAATCCTTTAAAAGTCACCTTCTAGGATTGTGGCTATCAGTCAGGGGTGGGTTTCTACAGGTTCACACCTATTCGCTAGAACTGGTTGTTAACATTCTAAGCAGTTCAGAGAACTGGTTGTTAGAAGAAATTACTGGCCTAATCCTATAAGGAAGGCAGGAAGGAAACATTCTGGTGTTGCTTACAGAAACTGCCTCTCCATTAACCCTTATTACATTCTTGGAAGGACTAGACTTCCTGTCTCAGGAACTTCTCTGGAGTTTTTTTTCCCCTCCTTTGCTGGTACTTTGCTTGTGTGGAGTGACCATTTAAAGTTACAATGGCACTGAAAAAAGTGACTTATAACCAGTTTTCACCCTTACGACTATTGCAGCATCCCCATAGTCACGAGAGGCTAGACGAGGAGATGCATGCCTCGATGTGAGTGATGTTGAGTTGGCCATGCCCAGTCAGTCACATTACCACTAAGCCACACCTACCACCACAAACCTACCACCTACCTCCTTCAGAAGGAGAGGCCCTTCTGAAGTAACTCCCACTGCTGACTCTGTGTCATACAGAAAAGCTTTTAATCCTTGCCTCTTTTAATATTTAGCTTTTATCCAGATTTCAACTTGGGTTATTGCTGTTATGTTTACAGTTTGTAAACCACACCCACCACCTAAGCCACGCCCACAGGACCAGTTGTTAAAAAAAATGAACCCCACCCCTGTTATCAGTGCATCAGTGCATCTATAAACAAGCCTTTTTTCAGCCAGTGTTCATGTTCACCGGAAAGTCTAAGAAGTCTGATCACAGTTTATATGAAAGGGTTCAGGAGAGGCAAATCTGCTGTGTTGGGTGAAGAAATGCTTAACTCTGATTCCCTATATTTGCTTTTTTTCTTTTCTTTATATTATAGCAACAATTTATATTTAAAAAACCCAAATTTAAAACCTTTTAAATTTTTTACTCTCAGCTTTTAAATTAGCTCCCTGTCAACAAGATTAATCAACATGATTCCATGTGTGTAAAGCTGATTTTTTTTATTCAAAAACTGAATTGCTTTTACATATTAATACTTTTCATTATTTTTTGATCTATTGTTTTTTTTTTGTTATTTGGAGGCTTAAATATGCATTTCATATGGTTTTGTTACAGCTTTTGTCTTTTTATTTCCTTGTCTTCCATTATAGTCTCATTTTGCAGCCTCCAAGCATTATCTCAGTAGGAAAAGTAATGTATTGGAGAATCTTTTTTCCTTTTTTTTTTTTTTTACTAATCTAGCATGTAAATGAGCACCTGATGACGAAAAGGAGGAGTTCTTGTGGCACTTTGATGCTTTGATTTCTAGTGCCCATCTAGGGAAACTTTTAAAACTTTGGAGTACTTGACATTTTTAGTAGTATATGTGCACACCAAGTCACTAAACATAAATAATAGAAGTGTAGAATTTTCAGGCTCCAGGCTTCCTCATGTTACCAGGTACTTGGAACCCTGTATGCTTCACTACATTAAAATATGTGGGATGGCATATTATAACTTCAGCAGTGACATCGCTAGAATACAAATTTGTAGGTAAGGTAAGATAAGATGTAAGATAAGATGTAGGTAAGAAAGATCTGGGCATTTTATAGAATGGCAAATGATTTTTCCGTTTGCTGTTGCTAAAGTGTAAAGCTTGCCATTCGCTGAATTAAATGGCTGTTGATTCAATTATGTAATAAACAGCACATGTTCTACATACTTCTTATGGGAGATCCAAACATAATGTATGCTGTATTAGACTGTTTAGTGTTATCAAAGTCTTGCAGATTTAATCCTAACCATATCTACATTCTATTTTTTTTTAGAAAAAGATTACTTATTTAATAGCACCTCCCTGAGCAATAAAAAGAGCACCGTTTATAGAAAAAATAGCTGAGACTGTGTCAGGTTATTGGTTATATATTTCTAGTTCTTTCATAAGGTGCTTGTTGAGTTGATATTGTGGATGCCTCCCTTTGTGAAATTTTGGAAATGACGATAGAACTGAACAAGAAAGCAGTGAGGCTTTAATAAAGCTCCTAATAATAAATGGCAGTATTTAGTTTTGGAAAACTTTTTGTGTTCTAGATTATACAATAATAGAACTAACCGGGAGCATTTTGCAATTCAGGTCAGGCTTCTCTCTCTTTCTTTCTTTTGTCCTTCAAAACAAAGTTCACTTTATCCTAATGAGAAGTTCTAATTAGGTTGATCTGCTTCTTTAAGTGACAGGTCAGATGTCTCTATTGAAAGAAATGTGTGCATTCTTCTTGTGTCTTTATTATTGGATTAAATTTTGATCAAGGCAGGAAATTATTTTATGAGGTGTGTGTTTGTTTGTCCCAAGGTGTTTATGGGAGGAGGGACAAGGGAGAGAGGCAAATGACCTCTTGCTGCTAGCTCTCCCCTTTTATACATGTATTGTGTTAATTACACACACATATGAAAATGGCAAAACTCACATCACAGTGGCAAGATGTTGATTTCACTGATTTAATACAAATATCAGATCCTGTAGCTCTCTCTGACCATAGCTGAATAGACTTCTCCAACCTGGCAATTTCAAGTTTTTCCCAATATGCCCAGAAGATATTAGTATGAGGAAGATCATGAAGAAGTAGTGTCAAGTTTTTATTAGAGGGCCATTGAGACACAGAAGTATCTTATGCCACATATGGGGCCACTAAACTCTCTCCATGGTTCAGCTGAGATTGGGGTACCACAAATTATCAAAATATAATAAGCAATAGTGCTTTCCATTGGTTATAATCTTTAAAGATTATACATACTGTAACACAAGGTCTGATTACCTATGGGACCCTCCCCTGAGGGTATCTGCTTGTCTTATCAGGTTATTTATTTATTTTTATCCTGTCTGTATTATTTTTATAACTAACTCAAAACAGCAAATGTATCTAATACTCCTTCCTCCTCCTATTGTCCCTACCATAAAACCCTCTGAGGTAGGTTGGATTGAAAGAGAATGGCTAGCTCAAAGTCACCCAACTGGCTTTCATGGCTAAGGCTCACTGTTGCTTTTTAGCCTGGTGCCTTACCCACTAGATCAAACTGACCTATCTTTCTGAACTGGTTTCAGGGTTTTTTTTTGAGGGGGTGAGCATTATATTACGGTGATACTTTTCCTTCCTATCCAATAACAACCCTGTGCTGTGATTTGGATTTAGAGAGAGTGATTGGCCCAAAGTCACCCAGCCAGCTTTCATGCCTAATATAGAATTCGAACTCATGGTCTCTGGCTTCTAGACTGCTACATTAATCACTATACAAACTGGCTCTCAGCTTAAATAGGGTGGTACATTCCAGGTTCCTGTCTTAAATGTTGTCATCTAATGAGTCTTCAGAAGTCACCTCAACATTTTGGAACAGCCTCCTATTTGAGATCAGATGATACCTATCGTTTTAGCCCTCTGGGAGTGCTGCGAAAATTTGGTTCTTCATCAAAGCTTTTGGCTAGGATGAGGGTTGAGTTGCAAGGATGTTTGGTCTGATCAATGGTGGGATTCAAATTTTTTTACTACCAGTTTTGTGGGCATGGCTTGGTAGCCGTGGCTGGGGGAGGATACTGTAAAATCTCCAGTCAGAGGTGGTATTTGCCAATTCTCTGAAGTACTCAAAATTTCCACTACCGGTTCTCCAGAACTGGTCAGAACCTGCTGAATACCACCTCTGGGTCTGATGCCTGGGGAGAAAAGTATCTTTGTTTTTAACCATGTTTTGTGGCTTGTGGTGAACCTTCTAGTGTCATTGTACGAGATAGGCATCCATGTTCATTCTACAAACAAACAAACAAATAAATAGATAACTTTGAACATTTATGTTTTGAACATGCACAATGTGTTTTAATATATTGTGGTGCATTTTGAATAAAATCCACTGACTTACTTTGGCCTACATGTATAATTAGCAGCAAACAATCATAACATTACACCGTTGAAGAAATTATTTGGACAATAATGATTACTTTTGTATCAAGACATAATCTCTCCCTGATTAAAATCATTCACGAACAGGAATATATCTGAACTTTAACACAAGAGAAGACAACTGGATCATGATGATTACTGGAAATAAGAGAATACAAATATAGCATCCTAGTGCAAAACACAATGAGGCAGTTAACCAGACAGACGTCACTTTTTCCTATTTGTGATTATAGTTGCCAACCAGAAAAAAAAAGAACTCCCACAATATGTGGGTGTTTTTTTTTAAAAAAATTGATATACCAGGGAAATAATAGGGCAGGCTATTTAATATCTCCCAGATTTTAATAATTATTTATTAGGTATCTTAGTTGATTAGATAGCTCTTATTCACAACCCACTCTCAATGTTTTAATTCCTCTCTTTCCTTAATAACTCGCTAAAATAATGTAAATGACCAGCTATCTGCAAGGAGTATAAATCCTTCCATTCCCCACCATCCAGTCAGAGCTGAAGAAGTTTCTCGGATGAGAAGCGAAATGTCTTCAAAGAAAAAGAACAGAAAGTCCAATTGCCTCTTGAAATAGCACCTTTGGGACAACTATGACCTGGATGACTGAGAATCTTCACAGACATTCCTCCCTTCAGTTCTTCATCCTTGGGCCCAGCCCATCACCAATCATATTCAAATACTGAATGTTCTGATTTCCAAAATTGGAACTGTACTATAAGTACTATATCCTGAGACAGAATTAGTTCTACATTTGTAGGCACTGGCTTCTTCCTGTTGTATACCACATAAAATTATATAAGATACGATCCTCTTGTATACAGTTATCCTTTTATATGCAATTCCATCTACCCATATCCTTACTTGACTGAAGAATTATGTGGAGGATTAAAAAAAACATTTTCCCAATTACCACACTGTTGTTAGCTGATGAGGGATTAACTTTATGAGTGGGAATTAAATATGGAATTTAGAACTGAGCAGAAAAAAATAGCGGCAAAAAGACTGAGACAGACTTTTGTGTGCTTCATTATTATTGCTATTTAATTATTTATTTAAAACATTTGTATGGCCACACCTAAAATAACAACTCAGGACAGCTCACAATAATACGATCAATAATTATAAAATCAGGAACCATAAAATAAAAAATAACAACCCCCCAACACAAAAAACCTAGGAACTGATTCCCAGGAATCTATTTTCTCTTTATAAACTGTGTTTAAATATCCACCCTCCTCAGCCACTGATGTTGTGGTTGTAATATCATCAGTTTTTTTGCAGATGTGTGCACGTTCTGTGTAGATGTCTACAAAAGGAAAGCTAGTTTTTTTTCCACTGAGCCAGGATTCTGATGAAACAGTTAAATTGTGGGAATCAGTACCATCAGACATGCTAATGGCTACTAATTTGGAAGGTTTTTAAAGGAGACTGGGTAAATTCCCAGAAGATTAAGGAGAGAACTATGTGGATGGTAGAATGTGAATATGTCTCTGTGTGGAGAGTTCTGTTAATGCATGTACCATGGCTTTGGCTGGATCCATTTTTAGTTCCAACTTCACCTAACTCTACCACAGCCCTACAGAGGAACGCAGTCCTAAAGGTAGTAAAACTTTTCAATCTCTGTGACAGAAGGAGAGGGGTTCACTTCCGTTTCAAAATCTGTCCTAAAAACCAAATATTTAGAAAAATAACAGCAACACCACCATAGCATTCACCAACCATTCTAATCTAAGGCCTGGAGAAGAGCCAGTTTTAAGGGCTCATTTAAACAGGGTCAAATTGGAGTCCATACCAAAGGTGGTATTCAGCAGGTTCTGACCAGTTCTGGAGAACTAGTAGTGGAAATTTTGAGTATTTCGGAAAACCAGCAAATACCATCTCTGACTGGCCCCACCCCCATCTATTCTCTGCCTCCTGAGTCCCAGCTGATGAGCTGGGTCTTCTTTTGTTGCCCTACACAGGAGAATGGAGCTGGAAAGCAGGTTAGCGGGGTGGGGAGGGAATGGAGATTTTACAGTATCCTTCTCCTGCTATGTCCACCAAATCACGCCATGCCCACCAAGCCATGCCTACAGAACCGGTAGTAAAACTTTTTGAATCTCACCACTGGTCCATATGATCTTTGGGGTACATGCTGTGATGGAGTTACTGGTTCTTCTGAGACTTAGAAGGATATATCAAGGGAACCCTCCAAAATTGTGTCCAGAGTTCTTTGTGGTTCAATATTATTGAGAAGGACTTTGATTTTCTTTCTTTCATGTGCAGATCAAACCTTATACTGTCATAACAAGGCCACCTTTTTGGCTATATCATTGGCCAAAACCAAATAATTTTTGGTGCGTTCTACTGGTAGTAATTAATAGACCAACAAATGGCGTGGACTCTGCATTTCTCCACATTCACATTGTGTATTATCTGCCACCAACCTCCACTAGAGCATTTTGGTCTTACACTTAGGCACTCCCACCCTCAACCTATTTAAAGTCTTCCAGATAACACAGGGGAGATATGATCCCTTAACCCTGTTCTCCTCTGGGATTATTTTTTTGTTCTGTAAATTTTCTCCTTCATCTTCTAATTCAGTTTTGCTCCTGTGCAACCTGAAGAATATTTGTTCTTTCTATAAAACTCCTCCTAGATCTAAGTCAACAAGTTTGGGGCATGCATCCATTCAGAGGATGCCAAGAATCATTCTTTTGTTTGGTTCTCTGTAGTAATCATAGGTGGAACAATACCAAAAAGAGGATACATTTTCTCAATTGGTGTGGGTTTAAGGCCTCCTGTAACTGTGTGTACTCCTTCATTGACAGCAATGTCATCTTGTTTCATATCTATGGACACACTTCATACTGGAATGCTTACTCTACTGCAGAATTACTGACATGCCCTCAGACTCTGAGGGAGAGGAGGAACAGCTGACAGGGAGTGGAGGTATCATTCCAGAGGTTGTGGAGGAGGGCAGAGGCCAGCTGGGCAGTCAGAGGAAGAACCAGGCCCATCCCCTCTTCATCCTAGGACACCCAGGGAGGAATGGAGAAGGAAACAACTTGGCTTATGAGAGAGGAAGTGGCCATGATCCCCCTCATTGGTTGCAGCTGGGGAGAATAGTATATAAGAGAGACGGTTAAAGCACAGCATTGCCAGAAGCAAAGCATGTTTTATTTTGGGCTGAAGTCATCTTGGTTAGCATCCTTCCAACAGACTGTGCCTTGTTATCTCCTTGCAGTTGGTAATTACTTATCCTGATCCTTGGGAATATTCCTCCATTGTTGTTTGTTTTTGGTTTTTTATTTCACCTCTATCTGCTCATTGTTTGGATTGTATTGCTTTATTTTGAAGACTATTTTTGCATAAGTTTTATCTCCAACTGAGAATTATTGAATAGTGGGGCCAAGTTGGAGGCATTAAAGGACATTTATTTACATTTTGGATTTTGTTACGTTTGTGTTACACTCCGGATCATCACAATTATTCAGAGCCAAAACCAATGGTTTAGTTTCAAACTAAGAATCTAAGACATTGAAGGAATATTTATCAAATCTGCAAATGACTCAAAGCTGGGAATAGGGGCTTATGTTCTACCGAAGGAAGAGAAGTTTCAAATGTGTGTGCATGGGCTTAAATGTATAGGAAGGAGATCTGAAAAGGAAAAATGTAAGGTTCGCATAGGATGCAAGAAACCTTGGGAAAGTACATATGAAAATGAACACAAAGTAAACAAGAGACAGCACTGTGATACAGATACTAGAAAGGTAAATGTTATATTGGGCTATAATAAAAGGAGTATTGTGTCTAAATTAAGGGAAATAGCCATTACATTCTTCTCTGCCCTGGACAGGTGTGTGCCTAGTTCCCAAATACATAGACTGTCACCCGGAATAGGGAATGAATTTATCATCTATTGCTAGAGCAGACCCAATGAGTTAAAACATACAGGTATCAGCAGAAACTTCCTGATATATGAGCTGTCAGCCAGTGAACAAGCTGACGCACAAAGTGATGAGAAATGCAGATGCGTGTGTTGGATTATCCACAGTTGTATGTCCCCTTTCAGATGTTAAAAAACCCAACAACTTTTAGACTATCTGTTACTGTATTTAAATAGATTGAGAAGTTTTCTTGAATACTTTGAAGGCAAAATGGGAAGAGGGCAGAATTATTTTCAGCTTCCTTTTTTCACATTGCATCAGCAGCAAACAAGGTACTTTGGATTCATCATGGAAATGATAGGTGGAAGAAATGGAGAGTCCTGTCATTAATGAACCAGCTTACCTGGAGTTTTATTGCTTAGCATCTGCTCTCAGCCATGCTACGATGACTCAGTTTAAATGTCTGCTTTGCCTAAATGATGCATATGCTCTGCGTGGTGAGGCAACTCCAGCTTTCCTTCAATTATGTCTTTATAATAATAAATCAGCAGCTACTGGGTGTAGGGGGAGGCGGTGGAAAGATTCATTCAACAGTAAGGAAAGCCTGCGTGCAGAATATTGTGCCACAAAAAAATATTAACAAGCACAGGGAGATTTTATGCTCACTGCTGATCAAGTTCACTGTATACAAAGCAGCCTTTGTGTCCCTCTTTCTGTATGAAGTTTCTTGAGTTAGAGGACAACCCTGCATTATACATGTAAGCCTGTTCCAAACCTGCTCCACTACAGCTGTGTTGTGAGCTGTGGTTTGTTACACTTCACTGAGATCTCAGATAGCTGTAACATTGCTGAGACATAAGTCTGCTGCCTCTCCAAATTTTGGGGAGGATATGTTGGGGTTATAATCCAGAGTATTTCTCAACAGGCATTCTCTGAAGAGGTGGATAGTTTCAGCTTTTTTGATTCAGCAGTAAGAGAACCAGCAAATCAACAAATATAAATACAAATACGGGCTGAATGGAATACAGGCTGAATAGTCAAGACCTTGTTGATGATCCAAACTCTGTCAAGGATCTTGGAGTACTCGTCTCTAATGATATAAGTGTTAGAGCCCAGATAACAAACCCAAATGGGGGCAAAGAGAAAGAATAAAAATAATGCTTCAATCATCTGCACCAAGGCCTGAGCAAAGAGCCATGACTTTACAGCCCTTTGAAATGCCAGTAGGATGGGAGTTATTCAGGTTTTGAGGAATCCACATTCCACATAGTAGGCAAATATTATAATTATGTATGGTTATTTGTCCCTTGTGTAGCAATCTTGGATTGATCTGTTCTATGATCAACTTGCTTGCTGTCTTGGCTATCCAAAACATTCCTAAGAGTCTTCTACCCATTGAAATTCAAAAGCATCAATATTATTTTCATCCTGCTTCTTTAAAGACAAACTTTCACTTCTATAAAGTGTCCCAAAGAAAAGCATTAACTGCAGGGTTTTGATATTTTCAGGCACAGACATAGCAATTGATTGTCTTTTCTCAGGCCTTCATTGCCATCTATCGTGTTTTTTATTTTTTTATTTATTTTATTTGGTTTGTCAATTGCTTACAAGATAATAGGTATAAGTAAAAACATAGTTATGAATACATGGATACATATAAGAAAAATGAAAAACTACATAGCCAAAAAGGCATTAAAAGTTGTTAACCTAATCTTACCTAGCTTTTCTCTGGTAATATTACACTAATAACTAGACCATACAAAACATTTGCCAGACCAATACTCGAATACAGCTCATCAGTCTGGAACCCACATTACGTATCTGATATTAACACAGTTGAGAAAGTCCAGAAATATTTCACAAGAAGAGTTCTCCACTCATCTATTCATTGCAGAATACTTTATGCCGCCAGACTTGAAATTCTAGACCTAGAAAATCTAGAACTACGCTGTCTTTTGTCTGATCTAAGTATAGTATATAAAATCATACATTGCAATGTCCTACCTGTCAATGAATACTTCAGCTTCAACCATAACAATACAAGAGCACACAACAGATACAAACTCAAGGTTAATCGCACCAAACTTGATTGCAGGAAATACAACTCCAGCAACAGAGTGGTCAATCTCTGGAATACTCTACCTGACTCTGTGGTTCCTTCCACAAACCCCCAAAATTTTAACCTTAGACTTTCTACTATTGACCTCACCCCTTTCCTAAGAGGTCTGTAGGGGGCGTGCATAAGCACACCAACGTGCCTACTGTCCCTGTCCTATTGTTTCTTTTATTTTTCTTATATGTATCCATGTATTCATAACTATGTTTTTACTTATACCTATTATCTTATAAGCAATTGACAAACCAAATAAAATAAATAAAGAAATAAAAAACACAATAGATGGCAAGGAAGGCCTGAGAAAAGACAATCAATTGCTATGATATGTCTATACCTGAAAATATCAAAACCCTGCAGTTAATGGTTTTCTTTGGGACACTTTATAGAAGTGAAAGTTTGTCTTTAAAGAAGCAGAATGAAAATAATATTGATGCTTTTGAATTTCAATGGGTAGAAGACTCTTAGGAATGTTTTGGATAGCCAAGACAGCAAGCAAGTTGATCATAGAACAGATCAATCCAAGATTGCTGCACAAGGGACAAATAACCATACATAATTATAATATTTGCCTACTATGTGGAATGTGGATTCCTCAAAACCCGAATAACTCCCATCCTACTGGCATTTCAAAGGGCTGTAAAGTCATGGCTCTTTGCTCAGGCCTTGGTGCAGATGATTGAAGCATTCTTTTTATTCTTTCTCTTTGCCCCCATTTGGGTTTGTTATCTCTGCCACCTTTATGTGATTTTCTTTTTTTTTTTAAAAAAAAATATTTTTATCAATTTGTAAAGTTCCCAGATTTGCTGGGAGTTGAACACATAGAAATCCAGCTTAATAATAATATAACAATTTTGGATACATTATGTGAAAATTCAGATCTCTTGAGAAGTCCATATTGTTGAGAAAAGTGGAAGAAAAGAGAAGTTGAGGATGACTTCAGTGGGATAAACAGATAGATGCACCCTTGAAAAATCTGAAGAGCCGGGTTAAAGATAGCTCATTCTGGAGAAAATCTAAGAGTTGACATTGACTCAACCATATATAATTCCACTACATCCACAAAAATCCAGTAATGTAAATCCAGTAATATCAGCTAAGAACAATGACACATTTAAAATCCTCAGTAGTTGCTTGAGCAAAAGAAATAAAACTTTCAGAGTGGGTAGTAATTATACTGATTGTATCCCCACCTGCATCCAATCATGGAATAAATACTTATTTCTCTTTACTGTTCATGTAACTACTCTTGGCCCTGACTGAGATAACAAAGTTCATGAAAACATGCCACTATATTGATGCAGTCTCACATGCAGGGAATAAATATCTGCAAAATAAAATCAAAACCCCAAGATTTGCTTATATTGAAAAAAACTCAATTTATTCAGATGGCTATTCTGGTCCTTTTGGAGGGTAATCAGTATTTTCTTAAAATGGAGGCAGCATTGTTGTGACTTCACATAATTATGTCTAAAGTAGCACTCTGTAATTTAGTTGCCCCAAGCCGGAAGAATTCTGCAACAACCAACTTTTCACTTTGGTTGATTGTTATTGTGAATGTAAATGGTTTTAAAAATACGGTTTGCTTGTTTCCATGCACTTTTTTTTTATAATTCTGATGAGCATCTATGAAAATAATTGCCTTGGCCTGTATTGCAATTCAATAGCCTTGATGCCCTCAGAAAATGATGAAAGTTCCAATAAATTCCAGTCAGCACGCTAAATTCAGAGCAAACTCATCTTAAGACTGGAAAAGTAGAATGTCCCTACAATCATTAATCTTTTTTCTGTTGTACTTTTTATGGTTGTAATAGTAGTAACAAAATGGGCTATTTGCTCTCAGGGAAATGGGAGGATAAATTGCTTACTCAAGGAACAAAAAGTGTCCATTGAATAATTGGCAGGTTCAAGAGAGGTAAATTATTGGATATTAGGTATTTGTTGGTTTTAATTAGTCATTCTGACCCAGCACTTCAAAGGAGCTCCCTGATGAATTAAAGATTCTCCATTTTGTGTCAATCAATATAGAACAATAAGTGCATTGTTATAGTTGTGTTCTTTTTGTAGATGGATTCACTATTGTAATGGGAGCCTTGCCTCATAATAAGATGCTTGGAATCATATATATAACCACTATGTATACAGCATTTTAGGTAAGAGAGGGCAAATTACCATGCTAATAAGGTTATAAATGTTGATGGATGAGCACCTAAGAGTAAATCTGGACTCCACTACTTCAGAGTACAATGGGATGCTCAAAGTTTTCAATCAAAATTCTACATATATGTTGGTGAGTTGTGACTTAGAACACTTTTTCCTGTCATTTAAATTTCAACTACAAGAATAATTTTTTTATTACATGGTCAGAGAGCAGTAAACTTAATGGTTACATTATTCCAGGTGACTTCATCGGCACATTCACATAGTTACATTAGGAACAATACAGTACACCCTTTTTTGAACTCTCAGAGAAGAGAAATACAGATGCTATATTATGCATGGCCCTCATGTATGGCTTTCTATTGCAGATAACCTATAGATTATATATATATATACCATTCTGATAGGTTATAGATATATCTTCCAGAAAACATTGGACCTTAGGGTCTGGATGGCTCCTAAATCTAACACACTGTGTATATACAGCCATCTACAGTGGGAAAATCCAAACATTAAATTTTCAGTAGAGGATTTTAATCTCATGGGATAACAACTGGCTATCCTTGTCTGCGGAGTTCCTATAAGGATGAACTTGGTCATGTGGTGGTCAATGAAACTGAAAGTACCACAGTGTAAAAATAAGAGAAATTTACCTTTGGTCATACGGATGGTGTATGTGAATACCATGCAAAATTGCATATACGAGGCAATATATAAAAAGGTAGCATTATTATTAATATTAATAATATTAATATTATTAATAATAATAGGGAACATCAGGTTGAGAAGGTTCTGGAGAATGAAAAAATCAAGATCTTGTGGGACTTCAGAATTCAGACAGACAGGCACTTGGCCCACAACACACCTGACATAACAATAGTTGAAAAGAAAAAGGTTTGGTTCATTAACATTACAATACCTGGTGATGCATGAATTGTAGAGACGCAGCAAGAAAAAATCACAAAGTATCGGGACTTACAAATTGAAGTTGAGTGACTTTGGAAAAAGAAATTGTGTGTTATCCCAATTGTAATTGGAACCCTTGGAGCAATACCTAAAGGGCTACCTCGCTATTTGGAAATTCTGAATTTATCAGACTTGAATTCCCTGATTCTACAAAAAAACACCCTACTTGGCACAGCTTATATCCTCTGATGCTACCTGAACAGATCCTAGGTCTTTGGTTAGGACTCGAGCTGTTGAGCTATCAACCAGCCCTTAAGGCTGTGAATCTCACTGAAGATTTAATAATAATAATAATAATAATAATAATAATAATAATAATAATAATAATAATAA
>NW_020769314.1:14937864-15032271 GCF_900518735.1 Pseudonaja textilis
ACCTAGGCAAGCACTTAAAAACAATAGGCACTGACAAAATCACCATTGGTCAGCTGCAGAAGGCCACCTTACTGGGATCTGCTTGCATAATTTGCCGATACATCAGATAGTCCTAAATGCTTGTGTTCGACTAGTGATTTGTGATATGAAACCCAGCATAGTTATCTCGTTTGCTGTGTACACTGTAGTTTTTTGTGTATAATAATAATAATAATAATAATGACATATTATAAGATCTATATTTTTCTGCTTTGACAGCTTAGATGACTATATATACAATTCTGGTAGAAATTTTAATATCTTATTAATTTCTATCAGAATAATACATATAATCTGCTAAGCAATTCCATATCATATGTTCAGACTTATCCTAATCACATCATTCAATTTTTGTCATTAAAAGGAATGGCAGAAAGGGAATGCTTTTTGTCCACACATTCTATTTTCTTCTGTTGGTTTTCTAAAGAAAGTATCTGACCTCCAACATGACAGAGAGAGCAGTGCAAAGACTTAAGCTAGATGCAGGTGAAGAGTTGAGCAGTTCCCATTCTTGTCTGCCTTTAAAAGTCAGCCTCCTCTCCATTTTCTTTGATTTGCAACTTTTAAATTTATGAGTGTGCTATTATTCCATCCAATATGATCATTCTACAGTAATGATTGATTTCAATTCTTTTCTGTTCACCTCTAACACCAGAAGACCAAGCAGAGAGGAGCTAGCAGCAATAGAGGTGAGAGACAAGAGAAATAGGAGAGTAGAAATAGGAACCTTTGTGGAGAAATTCTGGAACTTGAGAAGGTTGATATAGCATACACAGAGTGTTGAGCTTAGATAGTACAGACTCCAGTTCAGTTGCACTGTTCATTCCCGGATCTTCACACTTTGTCCGCTGGGAATGTACTGTGGAGAGTGCCCTTCCCTCTTTGCTTATTTTCTCTTCTCCTGGGTAGTAAATTGCTTGGACATTCAAATCAGACCTGCCAGTGGTTATGAACTAAAGGGTTTGTGACCACTAGCAGATGGTAAGAATAGGCAAACTACGAGTTATGGGTGGAATTTGAAAGACAATCAGGACAAGCTATGGAACACAAGTGATGAAGATGACACATTGATTACCAAGAGATCATTTGTGGAAGATATTACTCAAGATATAAGGACACAGACACATTTCAGAGTGGCATCATCAATTAAAAGACTATCCTCCAGAACAGCTGAACATGACATAACCTAATAACTGAGAAGCAGCGTAAATCCCAGAAAGAGAGCAACTTTAACAAATACATGACAAGAAGGAAAAGGAGAAAAATAAAATTTATCAGCTATCCCAAAATGTGGAAAAGGCCCACAGTTCAAGATATTTGTTGGGGCAAATAAGTTTATAGGTTGTTACTAACATGAGCTCAGACACAAGAGAAAGATTCCCTATTGGAGGATTACCTAGAAATTTATACAGCACATTCTAGTCTCTCCTATTGTTAATAATACTGACTTAAATGTTATTAATGCAACTGTATAACAAGAGATGAAAATATATGCAAAACTAGTTTTACTTGACAAATGTATGCTTTTGTGTTTCTTTTTCTTTGATTCTCTTTATTTTTGGTTTATATTTATGCTTAGGTAATTAAAGTGAGGTAATAGCAGCTGAATAGTTTTTAGGGAAAAGTAAGATTTGCAGCCCTGGAAATCAGTATATTGTACAAAAAACAACAGACTAAAACCTGAACTAGCTTGGCTTTATGTGTGTTAACCTGGAGACAAATACTACTGTGTTAAAATGGATTTGAACTGACTAATAATCATGCAAAGGGTTGTCATAGGGCAGTCTGGCCTGGATCCAGTAACTTGTGAGAAACAGGAAATATTTCAGGATTTGGGAGGAGAGATATAAAGTGGCTAGAAGATGAAATTCAGTTAAAAAGGGGCTTGAAAACAGTATTGGACTAAGATTACAGAGATCTCCCACAACTATAGATCACACTGGATGATCCTGGAGCCTGTGGTTATTCTTTATAGCTTTAGGGTGTTTTCAATTTTGTTGCAAAGATAAATGCCGAGAATCACAGTGTGTGCTTCTTTGAGATAACTGAAGGAAAGGATTAAATGAAAGGTACATGTAATTTTGGGAGAATGGATAGGAAATGAGATTAAACTAGTTTGGGAATGAATGTGTAACTGCCACTAAACAAATAAACAATGCACCAACAATTCTAGAGAGAAGCCATGGGCTGGGGAAGAGTATCACTGAAAATGCCCTTAATGTGAAAGAGCCAAAAGAAGCCTAGCTTGTCATAAAATTTGCTGCTTTATGAACAGTTGCATGTTAAGGACACAGCAAATATACAGCTTTTTCCAAATGTCTGAAAACACTAAGGGCCAACATGATTTGCACTTGCTGCTAATTATCAAAAAGCAAGTGAAAGCATGGTAGGATTGCTGTTCTCAGGGCACAATGCAAAGATCACTGTGAATACTATGTGCCCTTATGACTCCCTATGGCAACGTCAACCTTCTATTGACAGAGCTATAGACGAGTTCACTGGCCCAGAGAGAAACTTTTTCATTTTGCAATTTGAACAGTAAACAAGTACTAATGCACACATTCCTCTCCTTGTTTGACTCCAGCTAGGGGCCTGTATCACCTGAAGTTTAATTCAGGAGGCCAACCACTGTCAACCATCTATAGGAGCCACCCTTCATTTAATTGGTTGGAATGCAGAGGAATTTTCTAGGACAAGAGAGCATATTGTTCACCAGCTAGCCAACTGAATGCCAAAGTCTTGTTCATGAAAAACTTTAAAAACTGCCCAGGGTCTGCCACCATTACAGGGAAGTCTGTACATGCTAGGATTTAAATGGAACACTTTATAGAACAGCCATTACCTTCAGTATTTTGGAGAACAAGGCGCTGTTGCCTTTGTATCTCTTTGTAGTATATGTGTTGTATTATCAGCTGATATCTCTGCACCGATGAATCTGCTGTGTTGTAAGGGAAAAAAAGGAAAGAGAGAAATTTGCTGAATAAGAGGAGTAAACAAAAGGAAGTCAAAGCTCCCCATTGTCCACTGGTGACAGCAGTAAAACCCTGATTAATAATTGAAATGCTTTTCCAGGAAAAGAGATACTGAAGCCCAAGTAAAGGCATGATCATAGTACCGATAGGATGGTGTTCCAGGAAAGTCTGGATCTTCATGCAGCTATTACTCTGTGCTGCAGGCCCATGTACTTAAGGCTGTGATTTGGATTCTGCTGATTCTTGGTATAAAGCATTTTCCCCACTGATAGTTGAACTTAAAAGCCGGCAGTATGGAGATCCTGCACCGAACACTGACAGAATCTTGCCTAGCCATACAGCCAGTATGAAGTTGATCTATGGAATTTTCTGTCATGGAGCTGCATTTCATTTCTATAAAAATAGCTGATCTTAGACTTGACCACCTCCCCATCCCCCCTTCCCAATTTAAAATGTGGTCTAATAAGGAAGGGCAGAAAATATTTCAAAAAGCGATGGCTTTTCTCATGACTGAACAAGTCAGGAGCACTATTGTTCTGTCTTGCTAGGGATACCTGAAAATTGTAGTAGGATTCTGCACATGTTGGTCAACAGTACATTTTTCAAAATACTATGACTAGACCCAGATCTTTGCTGGTCCTCAAAGTAATGTCTGAGCAATGATGTTCCTCTGTCATATTCCTTGGTGCCCACTAAACTTTTCAACCTAATATTCTTTTAATTAAAACAACAACAAAACAATCTGATATGCTGCAAAGCATATCACTAACTTCAAGCATATCTGTATTTTCAGCAATATTTTTAGATTATAGTTGGAACCCAGAAGAAAGTCAAATAGTACATAACTACAGCCAGTGTTTTGTTTGCCTTCTAGTAACCAAATATTTTGTGAGTGACCACACCTACCACAGCAACCATTTTGTGAGAAAGCCTGTATATGTTCTTAAAAGTGTGCTTACTGTTCCAAACAGGTTATGGATTCCTCTGCTTAAGCCATTGCTTATTTTACAAGTTATACTGAACTAGATAACAGAGTAATGAGAGTTAAGCCCAAGACCAAGCAAATCACATAATGGCTTAGTTTGATGTGTTTATCCAGCTATATACTGTTTTTAATGTTGCTTAAATCCTTTCAGATTTTGCGCTCACCCTTGAAGAAAGATCTATGATTTTACACAAACATAAAATACAACATAAGTACTTTTTGTCCTTTTGCCTTTCTTATGATATTACTCAGCAAATTTTTGCCAGCTTGTAAGTTGCAAGGATCATCAAAAGCTAACCATACAGACTCATTTAATATGTAATTAGTCACCACTACATTTCACTACTGCAGAGGATGTCTGCTGATAGAATTTATTAAATGTGTAGGATTTGGGACAAACATTAGTTCTTAAATTAAATTCTTTCACATTATGATATTATTGCTCCAGATAACCTCGTGATCAAGGTAGCTTTGGTTAAATGGAGCTCAAATCATCTATCTTGAGTGCTGGAGTGGGAATAAGGGCCCTCCACATCTTTGTGAACTACAAATACCATATTCTATGTCAGTGTCTAATAGTGGATGGGGTTAGCACAAGTTGTAATTCTGAAAAAAATTGAAGACCCAAATGTTTCCAATCCACCTGCTTACTTTGTAGTCCATCTCATTGAAACTGTCTTCTGAGTAGACACAGTGTTAAGTTTATATCTGAAAGCGTTCTTGAATTAAATCTTAAACCAAGAACATACTGGCAGCCTTTTTCCCTTTAGCTCCAAACTCTATAAATGTATTACCTAGCAGAAATCTCATTGTGGGAGCTTTATTTGTTTGTTTGTTTGGGACAATAAATAATCCTGCAGCACATGCAGCAAATGGATTAAAATAATCCCACTGATAATTACCTGTAGACCAACAAAGCACGTAAAATATCAGTTTGCATTGAAAACCTTACTTGATATGCACAAAAGGACAGCTTTAATGAATGCAACAGAAAATGGCAAATTTAGAGGACTGTTAAAAGAGCCACTTCTGGCACTTAGGGAGGTGCTGTTGCAGATAATTGCATATGGTATTCATTACAGATGTGCATTACTGTTTGCATATGCCGGTAACCAGTAGAATATAAAACTGGGAGAAAGGCAAATTTGATAGGGTTTTTTGTTTTGCATGGTTGGGGACAAGGCTGGGTTGTGTGTGTACTGTAAATGCAAGGCTTTGAATAATGTTTTTTTAAAAAATAAAATGCTTTTTTTAAAAACCCTAGCATGCTTGATTTTATCTTTGTTTTACCAAAAGACAAAGATAAACAAACTAGCCCCAAGAACTCAACAAAAATAAGGTTAAATATATAGTAAGAACCAATCAAAAGAAGAGTCACCATGATATGTGAAAATACTGATGCAATAGCATCTAATACATGCCATGTTATCGCGATTCATTTAATGTGCATTCACTGAAATGTGGCAACATATGACATTGTTTACCATAGAGAAGTTTCATCTGAACATTTAATGTTAAATTCCTTACACAGTTAAGAAATAAATTAGGACAAAGTTCTAATCCTTAGTCTGGTGCTGTTCAGATGTGTTGGACTTTCTTAAACAACTGAATGATTGGTATGCTATATTTTTAATAACGAAAGAAACAATAATCTTCCATGGGTAGCATTTTAGTAGAACTGTACCATATGAGATACTAATACATACAGTCCTCGATTTATAACAGTTCACTCAGTGACCATTCAAAAGTTATGTCACTGAAAAAAGTGAGTTATGATCATTTTTTACAATTATGACCGTTGCAACATCCCCATCCCCAGTGATGGGATTCAGCCAGTTCGCACCACTTCAGGAGAATCGGTTGTTAATTTTCTGAGCAGTTTGGAGAACTGGTTGTTGGAAGAAATCATTAGGGTGGAGAACTGGTTGTTAAATTATTTGAATCCCCATGGTCATATAATTTACATTTGGATGCTTGACAACTGACTCACATTTATGACAGGTTGCAGTGGCCCGGGATCATCTTTTGCGACTTTCTGACAAGCAAAGTCAATGCGGAAACCAGATTCATTTAACAACCATGTTGCTAATTTAGCAACTGCCGTGATTTGCTTAACAATCATGGCAAGAAAAGTCATAAAATGGGGCAAAACTCACCTAACAAATTTCTCAGTTAGCAACAGAAATTTTGGGCTCAATTGTGGAGTTGAGGACTACCTGTACATTCTTTTCTATGTGACAAACAAATAGATTTTAAAAGGTTGACATCAAAATGACCTTGCGGGCAATCCTTGTTTAGTGACCCCAGTGAGGATTGGCCATTTAGTTGTTAAGTGAAGTCATTGCTGAGTGAAACTATGACTGTCCTTATGAATTTACCTCAGCTTTCCTTTGTTTTATAGAACTATGATGTTTATAAATGCAGTCATTGGTTGCAAAGTTACTATTTCAATGGTCGCCAAAGGAGAACTATCTGTATGTAATTTATAATTTCAGTGAATGCACATCAAAGGCATTCTGGTAACCACACAGGTTAGATACTACTGCATCAGTGCACCATGCATGATGTTACTTATTGAGAGATTGTCATTCTATACATTTTGTTTAATATAGTAGATCAATATATGAGACTAGTAAAGTATCTGGTAGCAGTGGAACAAAATGAGTAGAAACACAACCAAATCTTACCTGTTTATTACAAGTTTCAATATGTTGCTGATGATGTCAAGGCAGAGAAAATTCCCATACGCCACCTCCTCTGATTGCATTTTCAAATTATTTGTTCTTTTCCTAAAGAATAACTGAAGGGTTAAAATGAATTGCATTCCACATACAGTATGCACAAATGCACTTTCTTCTTACGTATTTCAGCAGTAGGTCATATGCAATTATAGCAGATGAACTGCACAAGTGCAGAAAGTATCAATGAATGTATAATCAAGCTTACATTGAGTTTCAAAAATATTACAGTTCATTGGATGGACATCTGGACTCATATGTTTGGGATACATGAAGATGCTATAAATTTAACTTATGAACTAATGCTCAGTTTTGGCAACATTACTGGCTAAAATCTCTATTGTCCTTCCCAAACCGTATAGTTCCCATGATTTTGAAGGCAACAACAGCTCTATTTACGTATTTATATTTTAAAAAATGACAAAAATGAGAAGTATTCCTGTAGTCCCAACAATAAAAGCATACTTTTTGAAACAGTGCTTTTATATTGTTCCTCTCATTTCTTCTAACCCTCCTAGCTTGACTTTTTAGGCAACAATGTTAAGTTATATGTGTTATATGGCAAACAGGAATAAGATCATAATCCATATAGTATCTTCACAAAATGGGCAGTATGCACAGAATCTATCCTCAATCTGCTACCTCTGAATGAGTGGAGATCTGAATTTCCAAATTCTTTGGCCATAAAGATGGAATGGGAATTGACAGTTTAGTGTCAAAATATTTGAAGCATATGAAGCTTGGGAAGCATTACAACTTCAAAAGATAGGTGTGTGAATGCATGTGCTTGCATGTACACATGCACATTTGCACACTAAAAGGTACACAGTTTAAGATGTTTTCCTATTTGCTATTCTTCTCATTCCCCTCACAGAACTAAACATACAGCAACCTGACAAATAACCCGGTCTATAACAAACCAACCTAAACCCTGACCTTTAAGTCATCTAGAGGGGAAACAGTAGAAGAAACTTTTTATATCAGATTTTATAACCTTCTCTGTTGACATCACAATGTTTGCCCAGCAATGTTCCTGGCATTTTTTCTTTATTGTGCTTCATAACAAACGGAGAGTAAATAATATCTTCATAGTCATTTGAGCAAATGCAGAACCTTGTTGGACCTGGCAACCTGACAAATGGGCAATTATAAGCCAACAAATGAAATCTGCTCCATCAGAGATTTTAAAGACACGCAGTTTGCAAAACATAGGCAGAGTTAGAACATTATGGCAAGTAGAAGAGCTTGACAATATGTTCAAAGAGAAGTTGACACCTAGCTGTTTTATTTTCACATTGTAGGTGGACTGTTCATACCCATGGACACACATGTTTTCTTAATAATTGCACAGGCAAGTAAAGCTTAATTCTGATATAGCAGATAGGCAAACTTATTAAGTCAAATGCTCAAAAGATGTCTATTTACATGTGCTGCATTTTATGCAGATGAGGATGAAAATATCTGTGTGCTGTTCTTTTGTGAGCTGAGTTACAATACCAACTTGTTGGCTGGATATGACACAGTGTTTATTTGGCCTTCTGATAAATGAAATGCAGCAAATGAACATCAGAGCAAGTTCTATATATGCCACATAGGCACATGCCACACATATTTTATTCCTTACAAGGCAAGAAATTCATTATAATATTGTGCATGGTTGATTGAAAAACTGGAATAAGAGACGTAGGAGGAGCATAATGGGAATGATAAAACAACTACATTTGACTTCAGTAATATAACAGGATCTAAACTAGTTTCTAGCTTCTGGCAACAAAGCTGTGGTAACAAATAATGTTGCTTTTCAAGTATATCTGGTCTGGTGATTTCTTCCTACATTTGACCTGTGTACTACATATGCATTAAACAAAGTTATTTCGTATGGTTATTGAATGTTTGACAATAACATGCTGATTTCCCAATACAGTATACATTGAATCTTTCAAACTCAATATTTTTAAATTTGTTTAAGACCTTTGATATCTTACTTACTGAATTTGGACAGGATAATCAAGACATGGAAGCAGAATTTTATTTTATTATATCTCTATTTCTTTATTTAAAGACATATTGCATCACAATAATATATATTCTCATTTTTTCTCTCTCTCTCATAAATGGAGAGAAAGAGAGGGGGAGGGAGGGAGGGAGGGAGAGATAGAGCGAAAGAGAGAGAGAGAGACAGGGAGGGAGGGAGGGAAAGTGAGTATTGTATTTAGGAGAAAAGGTCACAAAATGTTTCAAGCTTAATCCCCAATATCTCTAGGTAGGATTGATTTTAAAAAACAACACATTCCTATTTGAGAATTCCAGAACTGCTGCCAATCACCACAAACAATTTTGAACTAACAGATCAATGCACTGACCTCTAGTTTTTAAATGAACAATATGAAAGAAAACTGAGATAAAAGAACAGCAAACCATCAAGGTTTAAGGTTTTTAAATATACTTTGCAACTCACCATTATTGCAGGTGTAAGTAAAATGTAGTGTACTTGATGGTGAACAACTATATTTCAGCAAAATTTTGACTTCTGAAAAATCAGTCTTTCATTATGATTTTCACATTCTTTTGGTTCTTGTTCATCTTTCAAAAACCAGAAGCAAAAAGGATTAAAATTGTAATACAGTACTTAAATAACTAAAAAATAATTTTTCTCTATGTGAGGTATAAAATATTTTTAGGAGATGTCTGCAACTAATTGTAAGTACAATGTGTAAATATTATTATATACATGTTGCACACTTCCTCTAGCAAAATTATCTGCCTGGCTGATCTGATCTAGTTCCTTCAATAAATCCATTAGGATTTTGGAAGCATGTCTTTTCTCTAGCAGTGCCGGCTCTCTGGAATGAGTCTCCTGAGATTCAAGTAGCTCCCACTCTACCATTGTTTTGAAGGGCCCTGAAGACCTGGCTTTTTAGTGAGGATAACTTGAGGATGGTGATGATGATGACGATGACATGAGTGTACTGGGTGTTTTTTATTCCAAACCAAAGGATTAAAGTAGGGCCACGCTGTCATCTTTCAGTCACCCTAATTCTATTCACAAGTCTCTAGTTCTGCGATGACAGGAGCTATGTACTAATGTTGCTACCAGAAGGCATGTCTGATAGCATACATTCTACAGTTTAAAAAGAGATAGTCAATAGTTCCTATATTCTTTGCTGGCTGAAGCTAATGGGGAAAAAGGTCCAAACATTGCAAGAACTGCAGGATTACCTACCACAACTTTAAAAAAAAACTGATTAGGAATAAATAGAGGGAGACTGTGAATAAGCCCAATGATGACCTAGAAAGTTATGAGTGGAAATTAGATAGAACTTATCTATACTTGTATAATATGATTTGTCTTTCCTTATCACAAACACTTTTCTGGTCTTCCAGTTTTCTTTATCTTTCTCATACCTAGCAATATATAAAAGAACTGAAATTGCCAATAATCATTACATAAAGCCATGTTTTATGGCAACAATACACAGCTTTGCTCTGGGGACAGACTGGCAGTGAAGACTGCCATATAACTAATTAATGGCACATTGTTAAGCACTTTTCCTTGGAAATAAAAACCATTATGTGCAATGAGACTTATTGTGTGTTTAAGATCGTAGTTACTTAGAGATGAAAATAATTGTCAGTTCCACTACACTTAGTGAGAATTAGGTTAGAGTAAACATACACAGGGTGAGGCTTTAGGAAAGCATAATTTTAATGGCACATTGCAAACACAAACTGGACTTTAAGCATATATTTAAGACTTAATGACTACTGAGAGTTAAATGTTAAATGTTTCAAACCTGGTTTCTTTCTCAGCGGAGGCTTTGAAAATGTTTCAGTGATGAATAAAGGAGTGGCCACTTCTGTTAGGTACAGACAGACCATCAGGTTTTCAGCCCCTAACTAGAATCAGAAGACAATAAAATACTATAAATATAGTCATATGAGTAGACATATTCTTTCACTTGGAGAGTGAATGAATGTCAATGTAACATTTTATTAACGGTTCCTATTTTCTTTCTTTTTTTTAACAAATTTTATTCAGTTTTTCATTAAAAACAAAAATCTCTTTTTAGTGGACAACATATTTCCGGGCCATCACCTTTACATACAAATATGACAGCAATTATACATTCATATATACATACTTAATTCTATTATTACCTTTTCCATTCCAAATTTTCAGTAAGGAGAGAAACAAACACATTAATTCTAGCCTCTTTCATTAATCTCAATTGAAACATCTTTTTGTTTCATTTCAATTATTTCAAATATAATCCTTTAAAATTTGTTTTAAAAATAAAGATAAACAATGTGTTTGCCTAATAATAATAATAGTAATAGTAGTAATAGTAATAGTGTTATGTCTCCTCTTGGAGATTCAAACAAACAAACACAAAGCAGCCGTTTCACAATCAAATCAAACTGTAGAAAATAACAAGATAACGGCTGGCAAAAACTGTTAAGACTTCCCTTCAAAATTCAAACAAACAGAGATCTCTTTGCAGTAACGTCCTCATTCAAAATAGACATTTTGTTTCTGGCAAAAGGCACCAGCTCAGCTGTGTCCTTTTATACCCATTAAGGCAACGTGCTAATTAACTGGCTTGCCCTACAGATTAACGTTTCCTGGTTCTGACATCAATCCACGATCTAACAGTCATCAGATTCAAAGTTTCTTAACAGTACCAATCCTTCCAATCACAACAAATAGTAATAATAATAATAATAATAATAATAATAATAATAATAATAATAATAATAATAATAAAATGGTTACCAATGTCTCTCCTTGCTTTTAACAGTCTATATTAACTTATTTAGTTGGTTCTTTAGTCTGTCATATTTCCTTTCCATTACACATTTTTTTTATAAATTCCAGATCAATACAAATTTTAACACTAAGGAAAAAAAAACAAGTATAGGTTTCCCCCCTTTTACTGCTTTGAGTGTGACACCTCAATGATTAAAATATACCTTTATTCCCTCATCTTGATTCCCAATAAACCATTATTTTTAAGAAGTTACAATAATAATCATTACATCTTTTCATTTGGATTCTGCAGCATATTTCCCCCCCTTAATTTTTAATAAAATTTGATAAGGCAGAGCCTCCTCACTGACAGACTGTAGATCATGACTCTCTGAGGCTATGGTCTGTGCTCTTTCATTGGAGAGCCCCAATCATTACAATTAGGGGCTGAAGTTGCCTTGGAGGGGCAGCGGAGTAAGGGAAAGCTGCAAGCCAGGTTGAGGGGAGCTGCATCTCCCCTCCTGGGCTTGGTCTTTTTCCCCCTGAAGATGACTGCAGCGGTGGTTTAAAATGGCCACCCCAAAGAGGAGGACTCAGCTGGATTAAGCTTTGTGCAGGAGAGAAGAAAGAGGTGGATAACATCTGAACCAGGACAACTGGGCAATACAACTAAACAAAAGTACTCCGGGATTAAGGTAACATGGAATTTTTAAGAAAAGAAAAGTGAGCTGCGAACTTACAAAGTGACAGGAAAAAAAATAAGAAAATATTTTTGACAGCTAAGCAGGGCTTCGAACCGGGAAAGGAAGAAGCTGGAACTAAAGATTTAACTAAACTGGACTAAAATATTTTGGCAATAAACAGGCATAAAATAAAGCTGGACTTAAGATTGTCAAAAAATAATAATAATAAAGTTTACAAATTGGAGACTGGACTGTGTTGGAATATTGAGGTTCGAAAAACCCTAAACAAAAAAATAGGCGGAAAAGGTGAAGACTTTGTATAATGGAGAGTACCACCTTTTGACAAAAACTTGAGCTCAAACAAGAGAAAGCATCCTGTTTCTGAATGAACTTGTGTGGATATAACACTAAAGAAATATTGAAACAAAGTAAGAATCTTAGAAAGTGAAGGCAGAACCAGAATAAAGAAAAAAGCAAGGAAAGACTGACTGTGGGATTGATTGATGTTTTTGGTATAGACCCTGGGCTGGAATAATTGAGAACTTTAGAAAATTGAAAGAAAACAGAAGGAAAGTAAAAGTGGTTTTTTGTGGACTTTAACGATTATAAAATACAAGAGTGTGTAATGATGATATCTCTTCGGGAATTAAAAATGGAACTTAAAAATATGAGAGAATTACTACAGGAAAGAGGCGAATCACTTTGCTCTATGTTAGAAAAAATGGAAATGGCGATTGAAGAACAAGAAGAAAGAGCTTCAGAAGAGGAGGAGTCGACTCAAGGAGAAGACATTTTAAATAGACAATTAACACAAAGAACACTACAAAGAAGTGGGGAAAGAAGGAAGATTTAAAAAAGTTGAGATTTAAGAAGGCAATCTGTGAAGTCAGGAAAGGCAGAAAGACCCAGCAGAAAAGGGGAAAGGGAGATATTAAGAAAGAGAGGGATATAAACTGGAATGAGAAAAGATATGGGGAAAAGAGGGGGAGGAGAAGCAGTAAGAAACAGGTGCATGAAATAAAGAAATACGGAAATAGTAAAACGTTGAAAAGAAATTGTTTTTTCAGAGATAATGGTTGATGAATTAAAAAGGAGATTCTGCAGGGTGACAAGGGGTAATAAGAATATTTCTGCAATTAAAAATGTTTAGAAAATAGGGTAATATAGATACTGATAACTTTGATTAAAAATTAAGGATCCTATTTTCTTATGCACTGGGTAACTATATTGACTTAACTTCATATATAACTATTAATATTCTACAAGGTAATTAAGATATTTTTATTATGAGTTTCTGGTTAATTCTCAGAGCATCTAGCATCTCAGAATGCCTCACAGTGACTAGAAAGGCACTTAAGCAACCACTAAGAGCAGGGTATCTTGTAGCTCTCCAATCTGAAGTTTTATAAGTTAGAAAACACTATTCAAGAATTAATCTTACTAGGAAAGCCCCTAGAATCCTGAATCTTCACCAGTGCTGGGGCTAGCAATCTGAAAAAAAAAAGGCTTGCGCAACAAATTTTGCAACAGTTAATATAAAAATAGGAACGCCTTAGTTTAAATGTGTAGAAACTAGCATAGCAAGTCTGGATAAGGCTGTAAATCTGGCTGTTTATCTGTTCATTAAGGAAGATGCAATTACTGTATAGAAAAATATTGTCTGCCACCTAAAGAATCCCATGAATACATTCCCTTCAGTTTAGTATAAAGATTGTTATGAGATTCTGTTTGCCATATTACCATATTTTGAATCTTTGCACACTGCAATGAATTTCCTTTGCCTATTATTATACTGTTGAATGAAGGATAGACAACTTAAACACAATATAGATTTGCTTTTTAAGTTCTAAAAGTAGAAAATGAAGTTATGCTTAAATAGTAAAAAAAAAAAAAAGGGAGAATCCTGTGGCATTTCAACTTCATTTTGATGGTTGTGTGTTCCATTGGAAAGAATAATCTGTAAAAACCTATTATCAAAACAATACTTGTTTGCATTAAGCAAGATTTAATGTTGGAAGCACAAAGCTGAACTAACACCTTTTAACTAACTAATCAACATGTTTCATTTCTGAACTGGAAGTTATTAATATAGAACATGAAAGGAAAAATTATACATTTTCAATTTAGATAATATGCACACAAAAAAGCGCTATTTGTAATGACCTGCTTACACTGACTTTAACCAAGCTGCAAAGATCTATTACTGGCTGAAAATAGTAGCAGCAACAGCAGCGGCTTACTTTAATGAGATTGCTGGCTCTGGGCCCCAGCTGCTCCATGCAGGGCTGTCCCCTTACTCCATGACCTACCAATATGTGCTGTCATCAGTAATGAGATAAACCTGGTTTCTTAACATGGAGAAAAACTACGAGCCATGTGCTCTTTCTATACCATAGCAGATGCCTAAACTGTACAACTTTTCCCCCCATTGTAATGAAAGGGGGGTGGGTGGGGGAACAGAGCATTAAATATGCAACAACTCTTTTCAGTCTAGGCTTTATTGCCTGGAGTAAGGCCTGTAATGTTGTGAATCCCAGATTTTAAATTTTGTTCTTGCAAAGTGCATTGAAGAATGGCTGTTCACATTATATTATGCGCATATCGTATGCAATAATACAGTTGTATGTCTTTTTCCAAGGCACACCTGAAATATTTTAATGCCGTTTGGCAGGACATGGATTTAAAAAGACTAACAAGTATACATTAAGTTTGAATTCAGATACTGAGTCTTATTTCTGAGGAAACAAACAAGATTGTGCTGTACCCAGAACTAATATGCACAGTGAAGACTATATGGATGGTGCATCATACTTATTGGTAAAATGGGAAGCTTCCATAGAATTAACTAGCAGATTTTTTAATAAGTATCTGCATGAATACTATCATCCTTAAAACATTGCCTATTTCTGATTCTCAATTATTTATGCATTTGTTTTTATATTACATGAGCTGTTAAACCTGGGCAGTTTTGCAAAGTCAGGTCATTCTCAAGAAGCACTTTGTGTACAATGAATTTCTTCCATCCATTAAAGGACTTGCAAATAGAACTGCATGCAGTACCATTCATTAATATTACATAATTACAGTACTACATCTGAAATACTTCTTTAGGTACTGGCAGCTTTAAAAAAAAGGAGAAAAAGAAGAGAAAGACAGCATGCTCTAAGGCAATGAATTTTATTAAAAGCTTATTTAACACGAGAGTAGGTAACTATATAATATCTTAATGAATTTCAGAAAAATAGTAAAGGCATTTTTATTAAATGACCTTAACACAAATAAATGTGCCTGTGAACAGTGTAAATGGTTTATAGAACAAGTAATTGGCATTGCAGTAACTGAACAGAGGAAAGAAAATTCAGGAAAACAAATTGTGGTTGCATCTTGATTCAGACAAGGTGTCTGTGTGTAAAGGAGCTGACATCATATTCCTCGGATCTAATTTGCTATAACCTTTTATATACTTGCCTGGGTGTACACCCCATTAAGCAGTGGGATTTGTTCATGAATAAATATGCATAGGATTGCTCTGTAAAACATCTCTTGTGCAGTATTTGAAGCAAAGGCAACCTCTAAATTTGGACTGTTCTGTATCAGCTTCTTCTTGGTTGCCTAGATATAACTCTGGCACAGAATCTGCTGAGAAGGACAGAAGTATATATTGAACATTTCTTCCTGTCAGTTTTGTTTTCTCCATTCTGTATGGAAATCCTAGCCCATATGTTAGAGATATCAGGAATGAGCATGCCTGGCCCTATGACCCTAGTTAATGCTGGATTGGATGACTTGTGTCCCAATGCTGTCTCTCCCCCATTCTTGCCCATATCATTAATTTTTAGGGACTCTTAAGTACGTGCTACAGAGCAAAAAAAAAAAATTATGGAAGAAAGCATGTGACACAGTGATATCTCAGTTTTTGGTATTTATTTGTTAAATTGTAACTCTTAATTTTTTCCACATCAGCCTTCTGCAACCTAGTACTAATAATAGAAGTGTTAGATTTTAACTCCTAGCATTTTAGCCAGCCTGGCACTCAAAAAACAGCTGCCTCCCAATTAGTATTAAAGCACAATTATCCAAAGCAACTTTTTAAATAATAATACTAATAATAATTTGTCGTATTTGTCAATTATATTTGTGATACATTTTAAAATGTTCAGTTGACTGAGTTTCATGTTTAATAAATAAAAGATAAAATAATAATAAATTCAGATAAATCAGACTGGTAAAACAAGCAGACAATGTTAACAAAACAATAGCTCAAGCATGGTATTTCTTTCTCTTTCTTCCCACTTCATTATCAGCAATCATGGATTGTTTTTTTAAATGCTACTGTACTGACTGATGAAGCTGAGGCCTCATGGTTTCCTGGGGCCAAATAATAATCTGACTGTTGTAAATCATTTTCCCACTATAATTTAACCCTGTGTTCTAGAGTCATCCCACCATTGGTGCCAAAATAATAGTTATGAGTTACACTTCAACCCAGGCTGCATGATGCTGTGAACACATTATATGCCACAAGTTGTGACAAACGCAAAGAAAGTCACCTTCTGGGAAATTATCTTCATTCACCTTGGAAAATGGTCATTGGCTACTGGATTAAGACAATTAAGTTGATTCAAATGGAGCTGTTGGAAAAGCTTAGGAAGCCAACATATACCCCAGATAGATTTTGGTAATTGTGCTTATTATTCTATTTTGATGGCACAATAACATGCTAGAATTCACTGAGTTGTCTTTACACATTCTTTTCACACAGAATTTTATTCACAGTAACTTCTTAATAGGATAATATGTACTTTGCAGTGATGCTCATTAATTTTCAATAATTTATACATTAAACTTTTATGGAGTATAATTACAAAATGTGCCTAATAGTATTATACTTTAAGAAATTCTAATGCTAAAAAAAGTGAATGAAGAGCCTTTCAAAACATAGAAGGAACTACATGGGAACATACACAGAGATGAACTCAGAAAAAAGCTATGGGTAGACTTAAGGCTTATTACATTTAGTTTGTACTTTTTAGTTAAATAATCATGTAGTCATTTCTTTATATCACCAGCTTATAAAGAAAAATGTATCTGAGAATTATTACAGAATAATAAAAGATGATGAATGTAGCATTTAAACAACTTTTACATTATGAATGACCCATTTCCCCCTAAATTAATTATGAGTAATGCCACGAAATCCAGCAACTTTAACATTTATACTGGAATCTAAAAGGAGCAGAAAAGCATACTTTTTTATGTGCTAGAATTTTTAATTTTTTTTAATTAAAATCCTGAAATTAATCAATAGGTTTTGGCATCCAAAAGTGCCAAATATTTTGGAATTCAATTCTTTTGAAAAATAGATTTATTTAAATATTACAGTTAAATTGTTTAAAAGGTATTATATATTAATAATAACTGATAACTAATATATAGACTGTATAACTGTTATATAATAAACTATTTAGCAAGGGAAAAAAAATCTATATTTATATACTCCGCAAGAAAATGTAAACTAGCTAAAAACTTCTAAGAAAATTAAGAGCAAATTAGGAAAAATTGATATAAATGACTTCAATTCTCAACCATTCCAGCCTGTATAACCAAGAGTCAGGGTTTATGAAAGGAGCATATCTAAACATCTGCATGCCACTCAGAGGTGGTATTCAGCAGGTTCTGAGCAGTTCTGGAGAACTGGTAGTAGAAATTTTGAGTAGAGCAGAGAACCAGCAAATATCACCTCTGAGTGGAGATTTCACAGTATCCTTCCCCTGCCACGGAACCAGTTGTAAAAAAATTTGAATCCCACAACTGATGCCACCTATCCTTGTTTCAGATTTTGAAGATTCCAAGCCTAGGAACTTGAATACAAAAGCTGAATAGAACTCACAGTCTTTTTATTTCTGATTACACCAGGTTTTCTTCATATTTGTAATAGAATAGAATAGAATTCTTTATTGGCCAAGTCTGATTGGACGCACAAGGAATTTGTCTTGGTGCATATGCTCTCATTGTACATAAAAGAAAAGATAGGTTCATCAAGAATCATAAGGTACAATACTTAATAATAGTCATAGGGTACAATAAGCAATCAAATCATATTAGGAAACAGTCAATATAAATTGTAAGGATACAAGCGACAAAGTTACCATCGTACAGTCACAAGTGGGAGGGGTTGGGTAACAAGGAGTGATGAGAAGATTAATAGTAAATAGTTGGACAGCATTGAGGGGATTATTTGTTTAGCAGAGTGATGGTGTTCAGGGAAAAACTGTCATTGTGTCTAGTTGTTCTGGTGTGCAGTGCCCTATAGTGTTGTTTTGAGGGTAGGAGTTGAAACAGTTTATTTCCAGGATGTGAGGGGTCTGTACATATTTTCACAGCCCTCTTTTTGCCTCGTGTAGTATACAGATCCTCGATTGAAGGCAGGTTGGTAGTAATTGTTTTTTCTGCAGTCCTAATTACTCTCTGAAGTCTGTGTCTGTCCTGTTGGGTTGCAGAACCAAACCAGACAGTTATAGAGGTGCAGATGACAGACTCAATAATTCCTCTGTAGAATTGTATCAGCAGCTCCTGGGGCAGTTTGAGTTTTCTGAGTTGGTGCAGAAAGAACATTCTTTGTTGTGCTTTTTTGATGACGTTTTTGATGTTAGATGTCCATTTTAAGTCTTGGGATATGATAGAACCTAGAAATTTGAAGGTCTCTACTGTTGATATGTCTAGTGTTGTAAGAAGTGGTAGTATGGGAGGGTTTCTCCTAAAGTCTACCATTATTTCTACGGTTTTCAGTGTGTTCAGTTCCAGACTGTTCCAGTTACACCATGATGCAAGTTGTACAACCTCCCGTCGGTATGTGGATTCGTCGTTGTCTAGGATGAGACCAATCACTAATCTGCAAACTTCAGTATTTTAACAGATGGATTGTTTGAGATGCAGTCATTGGTATATAGGGAGAAGTGGAAAAAGCACAGAGCCTTGTGGGGAGGGCTGTGCTAATTGTACAGGTGTGTGATTCTGCCTAGCTTCACCTGCTGCTTCCTGTCTGTTAGGAAGCTTATGATCCACTTACAAGTGTGTTCAGGTACTGCTAGTGGTTTAGTTTAGTTAAAAGAATGTCTGGAAGGATGGTATTGAATGCTGAAAAGAAGACTCTTACGTAGGCACTTGGAAATTCAAGGTGTTGTAGGATGTAGTGCAGAGCCATATCAACAGCATTGTCTGTCAATCTATTTGTTCGGTATACAAACTGCATGGGATCTAACAGCAGATCAGTGATGGTTTTCAGGTGGGACAGCACTTTCAAAGGTTTTCATAACTACAGTTATTAGAGCAACTGGGCTGCAATCATTCAGTTCCCTGATGGAGAGCTTCTTTGGCACTGGGATGATAGTAGAGCTGATATAGATATAGGTTGTAGCTGCTATTTGTTAGCCAATCAATATGCTCAGCTACAGTACTGGTGATAATATTTTGATTTTAGCCAGATCACTTATTTCTCATTTTTCTTACAGCTTATTTTTTTATTCTCAAGTAACAATACATACTTGAAACAGATTAATGATGCCTGAGATTCAGAATATGCCCTCCTATTTTTTTTTAATTAGAATCCCCACCCTCTATTTTTTTTCATATATTATTTAACCTGAGAAGGAATGTTAGTAGATGTGTGATGCTGATGGAATTTGGTGAAATTTAGGTTCAAATGCAGCTAAGCTTGTTGAACAGCTTTGGGCAGTTTATATGTTTGTGACACATCCTGTCTCATGAAGTGGTGTGTGCATATGTGTCTCTATGGGTCTTTTAACAAAACACTATGCTAGGTTTCTTAGAGGAAGATAGAGTATGAATGAAACATACATATAATGGAGCAAGCAAGCAATTTTCTCATTCTTTGAGACTTTGTTAGCTTTTCAGCAGTTGTAATGTGAAGCCATAGCTCAGAGACAGACAAACTTTTGGTGCAGAAGGACCAGGGGAGGCAGAGCCAAACTATGGGGGGGGGAAAGCTAAAATTCTTGAAAGCAGAAAACTCCTGAACCAAATCACTATGCATAAATGATAACACCAGGTTCCCAGTAGTGTTAAAGATTTATGAATTTTGTTTTGCATACAGGAACTGAATTACTGGTCCTTCTATATAAACATTTACCATGGTTTCAGAAATTGTCTTCATATTTATATCACTGAAAATGTTATTCGGATGGAGAATAAAATCAGGAAGAAATGCAAAGGTGTCGAAATAATGAATGCCACTAATCTCCCAGAGAGTGGAGAAATGTGTGCTGAGGACACAAGGGAGATACCTCACATGATGATGTGCTAGAAAAGCTAGTTACCATGGAAGGACTACAGGAACAGTAGCTATTAGTCATTACGGGTATTTATCTCCAGGAATAGGGACCATAACTCCTTATTAGTTCTTTGGGGAATATGATGAAACTTCTCATCAATTGTGCATTTATTTTAAATGGTAGCTTTAAAATTTGCCATATTATAAACTTGTATTTGCTTTTATCACTGTGAACTTTGGCAAAAATAAAAATAAAAATCCAACTTTGCAACAAGCACACTCACATTTCTACAGATGTACCTAATGTTCCTAATATATTCCAGTTCAAATATATGGGGTTTTGCATAATGCTATTGCGCATGCCCAAATATCCTAACCGTGAGCAGTTCTAAAAGCAATACTACAAAGTTTATTTTCATTTGCAAAGTACAGTTTAGATGATAAAATGGCACATTAATACTATTTACTTTATATATGTATAAACATAAATGTAAATAATTCCTCCAACACAAGGCACATCTTGTAGTCTTTGCATCAGGTTTCCAGATAAAAGCTGTCATACCAGTTGTCAAGCCATTACTTCAATTTAGCTAATTCTGCCCAAAACTTCTACTTCTTCACCTAACTCTAGGTAACACCATAGTGTTGAGGAAAAAGCAATCCCATAACATCTTATTGGCAAAACCAGTAAACACAGGTCAGGAAGCCACAGTCTAGAAAGACCATGGTGAAGCAGACCAGGTTGGCATAGGAGTGAGACAAGGCTGGGCACTTCCTCCTTATTTACTCAACCTATATGCTGAATATATACTAAGAGAAGCTAGAAGAAGATGAGCATGACTTTAAGACTGGAGGAACAACAATACTTGTCATAATGATGAAACTATTTTGATAGCTGAAAATGCAAATAATCTGCAAGAACAAAGTGAAAAAATGGGATTAAGATTAAATATAAAAACCACTACAGATAACCAGCTTCGCAACTGACAGTGAAGATACTGGTTAGTGTTTGTGCTTTAGTCTTTTGCTAGTGTTTGTCTTTTAGACTCAACAATGAACACCCAAGGAATCAGCAATTAAGAAATATGCTGCAGACTAGCACTTGCTAGGAAAGCAATGAAGGCCTTGAAAAATTTTTACATGCTGGGATGTGCACACATCTACAAAGATCAGAATTGAATAGACAGTGTTTTTCCCTTTGATACTCTATGGAAGCAAAAGATGGACTGGAAAAAGTAGGTTAGCAAGAATATTGACACATTTAAACTTTGGTGCTGGAGAAGATTCCTGAAAATACCACAGATAACCATGAAAGCAGTCTAACTGACCATCACACAAATCAGTTCAGGGGTGTCACTTGACTTGAGGCACAAATGTTGTGTCTAAAATATTTTGGACACATTTTATGAAGATTTGGCTCCTGGAATGGTGTCTAATGCTGAGAAAAGTGGAAGGAAAGAGAAGAAGACAATAACCAGCAGCAAGGTGGATAGACTCAAATTATCACAATGTTGGAAGAATTGAAGGATCAGGTTGGACAGATCATCCTGGATAGAAATTAAGAGTCAGCATTGGCATATAATCAATGAAACAATAAAACAATCATCCAATAGTGATAGAAATCAAAATAATGAGAGTTTATTTTTCTTTAATAAAAATCTTTAATGGGGAATTCATTACCCTGAGTTCAATAAATGGATATAGAAATATTCTGAGATGATTGGCAGAGAAAGACACCTGAAAACTGATAGGAATAAAATTGTAATAGTAAAAGGTTTGGGTTACCTTAAAGACTAGCAAATTTATTACTGCTTTGCTTTCCTAGAACCCAGTCTTCTCATCAGATATACTGGTATCTCATGCCACAAAACACTTGTTTTAATTCTGCTGTGAAAGACTAACATGACAGTCACTTTGAAAATAGATGGCTTAAAGAGGCCAGCATACATGAAGATTGGAAATTCTAACCATAATCTCATTTTCCAGCTGTTATATCTAGGGAAATACTTAAAAACCAGTCCTAAGTATGATTTGCTTTGAAGTCTTTTGGAGTGAGCATATGATACAAGTTAAGGTCTCCAAGAAAATGAAATAGTAAGTTATGCATAAATGATAACAGGAAGAAAAAGTGGTGATTTTTTAAAGGATCATTAGGGTAAGACTGCTTAGTGGAAGGTATATTTCAAATGTTTAAAAGAAGTAGTCACTATGAATTTTTCATATATCTTTCATGTACTATTATGTGAAGTACAGGGGGTTACTTAGGCAAGACAACAACTACAGATAATTATAATTGATGACAATTATGTGCAGCCCACATAATTATATGTTTTCTTGGAAGTAAATAACAGTAACTCCCAAGTAAGCATGCAATGGATTGTAAGACAAAACTGTTTCTTGGGAAGAAAGTAAGTTTGTTGCCCCAGTCTTACTGGATTAGGGAAGTGTTCAATTTTTTATTATGTTTTTTTTTTAAATCTACATAACATATTATTTAAAACTTAGTTATCTACTACAACAGTATAAAGGTTTGTTTCTGGCTAATTTTTGTGCATTGGTCTGACTACTTTATGTATAAAGCTACCATTTTAATGCATCTGAATATATTACCATTTTCTTAATACCTCATTATTGGTTTTTTAAAACGTACCAATGCCATAAACTGCTGAGGCTGAGCAAATGTTCATTTTGTTTATCAGTACAGCTTTGTCTTCCAGTATAGCCTTAAGGTTAATTGTGACATTTGGTGTCAGGACAATGCCGTATTTGAATTTTCAAAAAAGGAGGACTTTTTCAGAACTGTCTTTAAACCAAATGTTCAGTATGATCTTTTATACACATGTGTATTTAAATCTTCACAATTCACTGAAAACATATGGCAGAGTTCTGGAAACTTTCTCCCTGTATAGGCTTGATGTATAAGGTTCTTGATTTAGCTTCTTCTGGCCTAGCTAAAAGGCCCCTCTGCAAGCTCCAGTGTCTCAAAGTCAGACTGATCAGCAAAAGGAGAAAGGGAGAATTCTGAGATTTTAATGCACAGGAAAGTTCACAGTAATCTGATTCTGAGGAGCAACATTTGGAAAAAGACTTTTGAGTGGAGTCTAAGTCAATAACATCATTCAACTCTGGGAGTAATCTAGGAGTCTAATAAATGTCCCCACCTTGAGGTATGTCATTTTTTTCATTTGGTCCTATGCAAGGGTTTTCCCCTTTTCACTGAACCACAGCACAAAGATGCCCTGACAATCTATTTTTTCCCTAGCATAAGATGACCTTTTTCTCATCCCCAGACATCAAGTAAGACAGGCGTAAACCATTACTCTTGGCTATTCTGAAGTTAATGTAGAATTTTCTTCCAAGACCATTCAAGGGAAACTTCAAGGTTTGTCAATCTGCTAGGGATTTTTCATCTATTACCTTGGAGGAAAATTAGATGACTGACAATAAGTGAACAGAAATAATTGAGGCAGGATAGGGATCAGCAATTGGGCAGCAGATTTCATGCCAGTAATTTTTTTTTGTCCTATTGGCCAAAATTGGGAAAATGGCACTTCAACTGTGTGGAAAAGGAATGTGTGTGGAATGTGTCCTTTGGTATTGAATCCTAAATAACTATGTAGGAAGCTGCTTCATATAGTACTTGTTCATGCTGCCTCAAAGGCTACTTTGAGAAAAAGACTGTAGAGAAACTCAATTATTTCTTATTCATTGCTATAATAGGGATTATACTTAAGATCTTCTCCATATAGTTTGTGCTTTATATGTGCAACATGTATCTATGTACATGTTGCACATATGTACCTAGAGGAAAAAATATACCAGGTATTTTTCTAAGTGAGATTTTTTTTGTATAATCACAATACAAAATTTCATGGGTAATAATGTCATAGTCATCTTCTATTTGTAATCCTCCTATGTTTTCCCATAAAATCCACAAAAGGGTGGTAAGAAAAAAACTGTAGTGTCTCTTGATTAGAAGCACTGGGGTATTTATCTGAAAGCTCTTCTGTTCCCAAAAGCTTTCTTATTTTTGTTCATATTATTAAATACAGCACTTCGCTTGTTGATAGTTAAATTCCTATAAAGGAAATTTCTAATTTCTGTCTTGGGATATGCAGCTAAATGTATCAGCATATCTTGGATATTTATATACAGTTTGTCCTAAAAAAAGGCTTAATACTTCCTGTACAAACAGAAGCAAACAAAAGGTGCCAGACCTCAATTATATGTAATGATAATAAAGTCTAGAACTTTTGTAACCAGATAAAACTAAACATGCTGCAAAAGCTGCGCTGAAAATAAGTGATGAACATCGGCAGATGTAACATTCAAGCCATATATTCAGCAATACTACATTACAAAAGGAAATGACTTCACAGATGTAGTTGTTAATTCTTTTTTTTTGGAAAAACTTTTATTGACTTTAACAACAAACAAAAACACATAAAACATAAAATATAAAACATAAAAACATCATCCTCCTTCATGAATTTACAGACAGTGTATCGGTTGGTTTACCACTCTTTTTTGTGCATCCATTTCGTAGTCTCCATTGTAATTATATTACATAATAGCTCATATTATCAATCAAGAGATGTAGTTGTTAATTCTGAATGTATGATGATTGCAGGTATTAATAACGAGAGAATGGCTTGAAAAGAGGAGGAGAGTAATACTGATAGAATGGTTAAATTAGCCGTGGTAATTCTTCATTTTGGCATCTTTAACAGACACATGTTTTGGTGAGGCAATAAATATATGTGATGTCACACAAATAGGCTAGTTCATAGTATGGAAATGCCATGGTTGCCAGCCTTATTCTGGTGTGACAAACCAGTCTTCAAAATGGAGGAAGCAACATCCTTTTTTTTTTTTTTGTTTAAGTCTGGTTCAATAATCAAAATATTGTCTTCCCTACCAGAAAGCCTTCTCAATCTGCTGGCACTTCAGTTCCTACCATTGAGAAGCAATGGGTATCAAGGTATACTTTATCTGGAGAACATCAGATTGAGGAAGTTTGATGAAAGGAACCAACTAGAAATAATGGGTATATGACTTCTCAGACAGACTTTAAGGAAGCAAGAAGCCACTGCTGTGCCTATACAGTCATCAACAGTCAGACAAAACTGAATGGTTAAAGCAACAAGCTATGAATATTACATTCCTGAGGGGAGCTGTGACTCTTTTTAGAGGGTCTCTAAAATCACAAAGGAAAATGTCATATTCCAGTTAAACATTTTTTTTTATCAAGGATTCATTCTAAGTCATTGTCTAAGATCTACAGTTGGGATTTAAAACATGTGCCAATTTTTTGAAGAATAATTTCAAGCCAGATCACAAAATTGAATAAACCCAAAAACTTCTTAGGATGCTCAAAATAAACTGACCCCATCAAATAAACTGACTTTCAGAAACCATTAGCCAATAAAAAGCTCAGGCCTGCCATACTCAAAAATGGTTGCTTAAATTAGACCAAACTATAAATTTAACAGACGCTGTGGCTTCATTACCTAACCTAACATGGCCGCTCAACTTCTCTTGAGGGAAAAGAAAACTGCCCGAAGCAAGAATGGCGGACGCAGCGCCGCCCCATTTACCCTTATGTAAAAGGGAGGCTGACTCTCGCAGTCCCTCTTCTGGCTAGAAAAGGGCGGCCTAGCGACTGAAGGGAGGAGAGGCGTGGCTCATGCAGAGAAGGGAGGGGGAAGAGAGAGAGGAGGGGCGGGGCTTCTTTGAACCGGAAGTGTCGCGCTGCCTCTCTCCAGCTGGTTGTCATTTCGATCGGAGGCTCGGTCCTGTGGAGACGGCGGCGGTGGCTGAGGCGGCCGGGCCGGGCTGGGCTGACGCACCGGCGTATTTGACAGAATAGCCCAGCGTCTCCGCGATTTAATAGGAGCCTCCCTCCACCCTCCCGATCGACGATTGTTTTACATGAGGGGCAAAGAACGACGCCGGGAGGAGCCGAGGCGGAGAAGCAGTCGCAGCCCCCGAGGATCAGCAGTGGGAGGAAAGGCAGGACCCCTGGGAACCGCTATCGCCGCCACCAACGCTTCCCTCTTTTCCTCACCCTTCTCCTCCTTCCTCCTCCTCCACCACCACCTCCACCACCATAAGAGCCAGCCTTGATTCGGCCCTTCCCTGCGCTTTCGCCACTAAGTGATCCTCGTGACCCTCCTCCCTTGAGAAACCGGCTCCCATGGGGGAGAGAGGAGTCCGGCTCCCCGCCAGCGTCGTCCCCTCCCCGGCGGAGACTGCTCCCCTCCAGAGGTAAAGTCCTCCCCTCTCTGCGCGGGTGGTGAATGGTGAAATCCCCATTTTGGTGCCAGCTCCTACCTCTTGAGAGCGAGCGAGCGAGTGAGAGCAAGGGCGGCATCAGACCTATATTTCCTTCTCTTCCCCTCGAAGAAATCTCATCAGAAGGAAGCTTTCCCCTCCCTTTCCTTAGATATTCTCTGTATATGGATTTGAGCCCAAGCCCCTTCTCTCGTTTTTTTTGCCCAATAAATTATTCTGGTGATGGCTTTTTTTTTTTTTAAATGTCTTAACTTATGCTGTCTGGGTATTTTTCCTCCATCCCCCTCCAGACACTTGACTGCTGATTTTCTGAGGTGAAAATTTTCCTCTGCAGGCAGCCAGGATTCATCTGAAGGACACGTAAATATCGGATCGTAATAGAAGGCGAGCTTCAAAAAGCAGGAACCCACCCAGCCAGCCAGCCAGCCAGCAGCAGCAAGAATCCACCCTTCGCCTGCTCAACTCAGTCTGTACACATACACCCAGCACTCACTGAATGCCAATATTTAGAGATCAGAAAAAGGAACAAATCCTCACACCCCTCCCTCTTGAGATAGAAAGGCCTTGTCAGAAGGGCATCCGCATAAGTCATATTATTCATAGTCCTACAGGCAAAGGCAGTAGCAGCACAGGTTGTGGGGGAGGGAAGTTTCTCTTCTAGAATTTGCTTCCCTAAAGAAATCCTGAGCTAAAATCTTTACATTTTCCACAGCAAAGACTGTTAGAGTAGAACACAGATATATATTAGATTATATAGAATTTATTAAATGATTCCAGATTTAAATATATTTTTGGAGCTGTGAAGGAGTGAGGAGTACCAGATGTCATGGTATCTTTTTTTCATTAATGTGTACGTGAGCAGGTTGAGGCAGTTGGTAAGACAAGAAAGTTAATATATATTATATCTATATATATCTATATATATCTTTTTTTAAAAAAAATTCCCTGGAACTTTCTTTCATCCCCACTTCATTCTTGTGTATTTCCTTTTTAAAAAAGGAAAGCTCTTATTTTGTTAACCAAAGATTTACTTTCCATTCCTTCTGGCTATTAGAAGGAAGTGAACACAAATTGACCCATGTCAATATTTTAAGTGATCTCACTTACAAAAATCCAGGAAAAATATCCAAATCAGATATCTCAAGTGGGTAGGAAGAAAGTTTGTCATAAAAAGATATTTTCTATTCTGTTGCTTTAGTAGAAGAAAACCATTTAAAGATTTTTTTTCTCTTTCCAGGAGGAATTCAGATTCTAAATAAAATAAATGGGGGATTACGGGTTTGGCGTGTTAGTGCAGAACAACACCGGGAATAAGTCAGCTTTTCCAGTCAGATTTCATCCACATCTGCAGCCTCCACATCACCATCAAAATGCAGCCCCCAACCCTGCTGCTTTTATAAATAACACAGCTGCCAATGGCAGTAGTGCTGGGTCAGCTTGGCTCTTTCCTGCTCCAGCTGCCCATAATATTCAGGATGAGATTCTGGGGTCAGAAAAATCTAAAAGTCAACAACAGGAAAAACAAGACTCCCTAGAAAAACAGCAGCTTTCCCCTAGTCAAAGTCAGGAAGCAGGCATGCTGCCTGATTCTGAGAAAGCTAAATCTGAAGAAAGCCAGGGGGATAATTCTTCTGAAAATGGCAATGGGAAGGAAAAAATAAGAATAGAATCGCCAGTGTTAACAGGATTTGATTATCAAGAGGCTACAGGGCTAGGTACTTCAAGCCAGCCCCTGACATCTACTGCATCTTCTCTGACTGGTTTCAGTAACTGGTCAGCAGCAGCTATAGCTCCTTCGTCTTCTACAATAATAAATGAAGATGCGAGTTTCTTCCACCAGGGAGGGGTACCTCCTGCTTCAGCAAATAATGGTGCTCTGCTGTTTCAGAATTTTCCACATCATGTCAGTCCTGGTTTTGGGGGTAGTTTTTCCCCTCAGATTGGACCCCTCTCTCAGCACCACCCTCATCACCCCCATTTTCAACATCATCACAATCAGCATCAACAACAGAGGAGGTCTCCTGCAAGCCCTCATCCACCTCCATTTACACATAGAAATGCTGCTTTTAATCAACTGCCTCATCTTGCTAATAATCTTAACAAACCACCCTCTCCATGGAGCAGCTACCAAAGCCCATCACCTACACCATCTTCCTCATGGAGTCCTGGTGGTGGATGTGGTGGGTGGGGTGGGTCCCAAGGGCGAGATCACCGCAGGGGACTGAATGGAGGAATAACACCCCTGAATTCCATCTCACCCCTGAAGAAGAATTTTCCAAATAATCATATCCAGTTGCAGAAGTATGCACGACCCAGTTCCGTTTTTGCTCCAAAATCTTGGATGGAAGACAGTTTGAACAGAGCTGACAATATCTTTCCCTTTCAGGTGAGATCATTTTATCAATATTAGACAGAATACTGTGTAAAGAGATGTAGGAAAGACTGTGCACATTGTAATGTTTTATCTTTTTTTTGCATTGCTTCAAATATTAAAAATGCACAATTATAAAATTGATTTTAAAAATGAACCTAAATGTGTAGTTCATCCTGTGACATTTCATGCCATGGTGGCTCGTGGATGCTCTGTATAGTGTTTGTTGGAGAAATACCTAAAACAAAATAGGAAATCTATTATCTAGTAAGCTTGCTGTCAAATCAGTATTATCTGATCAATACAACAACTACAAGAGCAATAATTGGAGTCATCCTTATAACTGAATAAAATTCTAAAGTACAAGAACTGTTGAAACTGCTTTTTAAATATAATAGAATTCTGTGCAATTAATTATTACTGGTTCCTAAAACCGTAGAAAATACATCTACAGCAGATTAATTTTTATTTTGATTCAGTTTGGAATATCTAGGTTTTTAAATGCAGCTCAAATAACAATCTTAAAACGTTGAGCTGGTCTCTGCTAGGAAGGGCAATATATTTTAGTAGTAGATTATAAGTCATTACTAAAAATAGATATGGACTATTTCAGACAGCTTTTTTTATTGGAGGGTAGCCATTTGCTATAAAGAAATAGGCTGAGAATTTCAGTAGTAGCTATTTCTCCACTTACAAGCAATTACCACTAGAAATTGCCATTAAACAATGCAGTAAAAACCTTGACAATATATTGTGTTTCATTATTAGCTGTGGTTAAGTTTGAATATTCTGTAATGTTTTACTGAGATAACAAAACCTTAAAAATATTGATGAAAAAATAAAATTGTAAAATATTTATTTCTCAACATGGTATATATAATCAGACTGCTGTGACCTAGTTTTGTTGTAATTGGAAAACTGGTAGATAGGCAAAAGCCATACTTTTGTTAAATATAGAAAACTATTTTATAATTGGGTTAGATTACCCAGAGGACGCATCTTGTATTTTCTTTTTAGTTCATGCACCTGAAATAGAAATCATGAAATAATAAATCAGGAAGCAATATGAGGATTCATAAAACCACTAATGCTATGAATCAGCTGAAGTACAGGAGTAATGGTTGAGCCTCACTGCAGCAAGATTTGGTTCATTGTTTTAGTAGTTCATTTTGCAGATTGTGATTATATAAAGAAACTACACTGTGGGATAAAGCATTGTCTTTCTCTTCATAAATTAAGGCCTCGGACCTAGGCATGATGCAAGTGGAATGTTTTGTCCTGGAATACTGGAATATTATTACGTTCTTTTTTATTCTTTGGATTATTATTCCAATCTTATATATATCTGTGGCAATATATTGTGATCAGTTTTTCCCTGAAGAACAAATTGGTCATATCGAGACCAAATCCTGCCTCTTTGTATCTAGCAAAAGGAACATATTTTAATGAAGTACATTTTAATTTGAAATGCCTGTGCTCAGTGCTGAGGAGGCAAGTGCAGGACTTCAAAGAACAGCTGAGTATTGCAGATCTAGAAAATTCTCCAGTCATCTTTGGCATTTACTTTTTGCAGCATGAAGCAGATAGTGCTTTTTTTTTCTTCCTCCTTTTTCACATGAAATGGTTCTCTTTTTTTTCTTCAAATGATTGTGCAAGATAACTATTTCGAATGAAAGTGCGTGCAAAAATATGTTTACAAAGATTTACATGGATTAAGCTCTTGGAATATCGACAATTCAATTCTGCCTCTAATACACTTAATTAGAAGACCTGCTTTCAGCTATGTTTAGTATTGCTGCTATGTGGTATCTTGCTAGAAGTAACAAATACAGCGCCATTAATTTGGACCAAAATTATTTGTTCCACACAGACACAAATAGCTTCCATATATAGACAGGTTGCCTTTTCTTCAGTAAATGAAAATTCAGTAAATTCTGCAATGTTTATGCAAATGTAATAATCACAGACTCCCCTAGTAGAGGAGCTGGCCTTATCTTGGTGCCACCGGAAATACAGGCATGAATATCCTTCAGAGATTAACTGATGCAAAAAGGCCTTTTCTGACCTGGCTTTCTTTTTAAAGAGCATCGCCTGGTTTTCATGCAAATACTTAGTATGTTGTACCATGCACAAATTGGGATGATTGTTTTAAAAAAGCATTGTCATTTGATGCTAAGATGCATTTTTACAAAATTCAGACCAGAAGCTTGTACTGTAAGTCCTTAGGCCTGATGTAATGGAAGGCAAAATAAAATATTCTATTCATCCAGCGCCTTAGTTTTGTTATGACGATATAGAAGACCAGACAGTTGACAATGGATATTGGTGTGAGGCTAGAAACCAGTCTTGCCTTTAATAATGGTTGTTGCCCTTATTTTTCCCAGTTGGGAAGTTGTTGCAATGCTGCATGAGGGATCTTTTACTGGGTTGTTAGGAAGAAAATAGAATGGGCTGTATATTTATTGTATTTATTGGCACTCTCAGCTCCTTGAAGTTTTAAAATCAGCAAAATATTTGCCGCTGAGAAGATGTTCAATGACATCCATAGATTTAATGCTACATTAATAATGAGGGAAGCGATGGTAGCTGCAGCAGCGCTAGTCAGTAGCAGTTGCCCCCTAGTGCACAGATAAAGGGTAAACAGCAATTACACAATGCTTGTTGGTTTTTCTTGCTTGTTTGCCAAAGTGGCAGCTCTTAAAGACAAGTATGGCAATTTGAATTGTCCAGTTTGCGTTCCCTGACAGGAAAAAGGATACAGTATAATGTGAGCTTTGTTTGTGTCCCTATGTCACCTTTTCCCTTTAATACTTTAGCATGAGAAAACTAACTGCATGCAGAGGGAGTAAAAACTGCAGTGCAGCTCCCAACCAGGAACACAACCACAGAAGTATGGAATTGTGCACGTGGTTCATATTCTCTTTGATTTAAAGAGCCAGTCCTCTTTTAAGATGCAAGCGCGCGCATGTACTATATCTAATGTGACAGGTTCAAACATTTTGAACTGGGAGTGCCAGAGGAAAGATTGCTTATTATTGAAACATTGATGTTTTGTTTCTGTTCTTTTTATATTTTAGAATACAAGTTGCTTAAAATTCTCAAAGTATTATACAGTACATGGTATCGATGCATTAATGCTTTTTGCAAAGTGCTCTAAGAATATCGATTAAATCTGGGCTGAGGGGAAAATATAGATACAAACAAAAATACTATTTACTTAAAAAATTTCCTTCACATTGGAAAAACATTTTGCTATCTTTACCTTTCCCTTTAAACAGGGATACCAATTTCTGCTGATAATGCAGTGAAGAAGAAACCCACATATTTTGCACAATGTAAATCTATACTTCATTATGCTGGTGCAATTTGGAAGAAAATATATCAGTATCACTGTAAAACATATCCTGTTTTAAAAAGAACATTCATCAGCTTTATTTTTCACTGCACTCCTAACAGAATGCAGAGACCTATTGATTAGCAGTTAAATTTCAAATAGGCTTTCACGTATGCAAACATGTCTGTCTTGCTAGTGTACTTCCTTGTAGAACAGGGACACTGTTCTGTACTAAAGACAGTTAAGGTTGAAACAGGAAGACCTATCCTTGCTGCTAGGCAGAAGTCCAGTTTCTAAAATAAATAGCTGTATGCTTATTTCACTTGCCCTGAAGGAATTTATTAAGTTGAAACATGCAACTGCTGCATACTGAGTATTCTCCCACATTTAGCTGTTAAAGAACTGTTTCCAGGAAAAAAAAATACTAATGCTTTTTTTTTCATCTATAAGCTTTATTGAAACAAACAAGGTTTTGTGAACCTAACTTGCTTCTTGATAGCAAGCAAGATTTTAATTAGGTTAGTGGTATATTCTTGGTTCCAACAAATTGCTTGAAAAATTTATAATAATTCTGATACACCCAGTAATTATATATATATATCTTTTGCTAAATCTGTTTTTATTTGTCTTAAATATGTGTTCAAAGCAAGACAAAATGGAGTTACTATTTCATATGCAAAATTATGAGACTGATAAAGAAACTAGAAAAATAATTTATAAGGAATGGTTGATTGCTATGAAGACAAGCAGACTAAGAACAGCAGACTTTGTTCTATTTTCTTTAAATTTTCTTCTACATTAGCTTAATAATAATAATAATAATAATAATAATAATAATAATAATAATAATAATAATAATAATAATGGGATGTTCTGGATTAGAAGTAGTGAGACTGTTTTTAAATGTTTATCTGATCTTTGGCCTGCCTTTGACGGTATTTGTTTTACTCATAGCACAAGAAGATTGAAATTGGATTCAGTGTTTTAAAGAAAGCATGCCTGTACATCTGACAGATGTTGTTAAAGTTGAATCATGATTGTATGAACCTGTAGCTCCAGCCTGGCATTTTGTATTGTTAGGTTCACAGTGACTGTTCTTCATATAAGGCAATACATGCTTGTCCTATTTTTCTCCACCCTTTTTTTTTACATAACCACAATCTGGAATGTACATCAGAACCTTTTATTTATAGTCATGTTGTTCTGGGAATTGCTTAAGAAAGAAAGAAGTATGGCTAGGGTGATCATAATGTATGACTGAGAAAGCATCTGAGGCAATTTTGATGCACTCCAAGCAAGCATTTTTAGGCTGCTATTCCCACCGTATCATCTCCCATGGGGAAACGTAAAGTTAACAACCTGTAGACTTAGAACCGCTTTCAGTATGTTTTCATTTTCCCCCTTGTAAAGGTAAAAAAATGAAAATGCATATAAAGATACACCCTTTCTTTTAAATATGGTGTTTAGTTTACTGTTTGGTCTCCAATTACATATGTTTGTGCAAGTTCTAATGCTAGGGTTGCCTTCCTAAAAAAAGAAACTGTAGTTGTGTATCAGTCTTCTCTGTTGACCAGTTGAGATAGGACAAAAGCAAATGGTTAAACCTCAAAATGATAAAAGGCTGGTGGCCATTTGGTGATAATTGAAGGTTCTCTCAAATCAACCAAGCCCTGGTGATTTTATGGACATGTCCATTTTGTTTTCTTAATAAAACAAAAGAAATTTGCCAAATATTTCTTCTGGATTTTTTTTGGTCTAGCTTTCACCCCTGGTATTCCTCCAAGTATTAACGAGGCCAAACCCTGTTTAGTTATAAGCCCAGCCAAGGTTAGCCAAATGCTTTCATTACTGATATTGCTGAAGACCAAGATATTTAGATAGAAACTTAGTGTTTACAGTACAGTATTGAAGGCAAAAGGGTGTTTTGGGGGGCATTTGGAGGTGATTACTTAGTATCTGTCAACAGCTCCTTAAAACAGCTGCATTTTTTCCCAGGATTATGTGACTACCCTCCTAGGTACATTATTTCCTTTGAATCTGAAGCATGTTTAGCCTGATTATGTTATGTTCTAATCAAGGACAACAGTTGAAAAAGGAAATGGATCATTAAGAGTAATATCTTATTTTCCAAGAATATATACACCATACATATTTTTCCACCTTTATTAATTTGGAGAAATTAGCAATTTTCCCCAATTTGTTCATCATGAATGTTGGCTGATTATGAGTTATGAAAGTTGAAATTAGGACTGGGAATGTGGAGTGGAGGAGGGCGAGGTGTGTATGAATCTATCTATGTTCTATTAATCAAATGCAGGTTTGGATCTAGTGAGTACTTGAATGGGAGATCACTAAAAACTCCTTGGGCCACAGGTTGGATTGGGAAATTTAAAAAAAAATCCTAGAAGAAGGTGGTGATCAACCATGAAAACTACATGCATCTGCCTATTAATTCATCAGCAGTTGAGCTTGACTCAAAGGGGACTTTATACTAAATATCATGTGATAGAGTGAATAATATATAGTGGGTGGCTATATGCCTGCTGAATAAAGAGAGGCCCAGATAAATCATATCATCATTAGTTATGTTACTGAGTCCATCTTCAAAGATTTCTCACTTTAAAAGCACCTAATTAAAAACTGAGGCCTTTGTTACAAACAAATTTGGCACACCCAAACATGTTTTTTTTAATTTTTATGTTTGTTGGTGCGTTCCAGATGAGATTGCCTCACCTTGGCAAACATTGGAACTTTCATCAGTTACTGTTCAGATGATAACAACACAAACTGACTCATATCTTGATGTTTTAAACTGTATGCATGCTTTACTTAGGTAGGAGTTATACCACAAAGATGGGAACTCATTGTGGTATTGTGGTGCAAAAGGTTACATTAATGGGTGATGTCCTAATTTTGTATTCTTTTTCCTCTTGCATTGTGGCGAAGTTTTTCCAACTGTATAATCCGATAATATTCTTAGTTAATTCATGATATACTTCTACAGCAGAAGATGGGACTAGTACATGCATTGCAGGAGTCTATACTATCTGCCTTGTGTACCAATGTCTTTGCTATTCTTTTAAACATTTATAGGACATGATTGGGTGGTAATCAAAGAGTCCCCCTCCTGTCTCCCATCTTTTCTTGAACTTGGGGGCAGGATATTATTAAATAAAGAGATTTGGCTACTTCTGAAAAAAGAATTTGGGATTTCAATCTGTATTTACATTGGCTTTCAAAAACACATATGACTGTTCATTTGTAGTAAGTTCAATTTACTACAGGATTTACTACTGTAGGATTGTAGTAAATGTGGTGTACACAGAGATCATTTTCATTTAATTTTTCAGAGGGATTATAGATATAATTGGAACTATGATTTCAAACTGCTGGTTTCCCATTTTGAATATCACAATGAATGTAAAATCTTTATTTAAATCGGTACATTATGGTTAAAGCAAGAATGTAAAACAAATTGCAGCCGGCTATGTTTTATTTCCCTCCATATATCTGAATTATTTTAAAATAACTTTTAAGCAAAAAAGCCAACAATTTAATTTTTCTTCTAACAGTATATTATGGTAATAAAGAATATTCATTGACATTTTTTGCTTTAGATAAAACAATGTTTATTAGTACCATTTGGCTCCCTTTTTACCAAACTTTCCCACAAAGTTGTAAGGTTTAATTAAAGTCGTATGCTTTTTGTGCTCTGGTTAAATGAAGAAAATAGTATAAAATACTGATACCTTTTTAAGAAACAACTGTTACTGAATTTCCTTATATGCTGACACTCTTCTATCTTCAAGGGAATAATGTACTAAATTAGAACTGTTACCTTGATTAGTCAAGCTGTTATTAGCGCAATTATTTGTGTGTTCTTTGTAGAGTTCACAGTTCAGGATCTTGTGTACAAGTTCTTTAAAAAACTCTTTAAAAACTGTTATACCATGCTGTGGTAAATCTAGCTGGTCACAATTGTTATATAAGGATTGATTTACTCATGGAGGTAATGTGTGGCCATGGAAGTGTCTGTTCAGCTTGTCGTGCCTCATGGGATTTTGGGAGTGGGGGGGGTGAGTTAGTTGGCAAAAGATATAATTTACTGCATGTCAAAAGGGATTTGTACATATGTATTTTTAGAGAAAGCCCACTGCTGCAAATTTTACGGAGAAGCTTATGAACAAATATGCAAACATTCTTCATAACTGACAGGCAGTGGATTTGTTTTCCTCTTTTGGGATATCCACATCAGACAACTAGCACCTTATAACATAGAAGATTAAAACAGCTTCTTTCAGCTTTTGGAGAACTGAAAACTTTGTGTGAGGCCATTTCGTGCTTTTCAATAAAAAGATGTGAGAGCCAAACCATACATTCTGAAATAGTGTAGGATAGCCCTTTTGTACCATATCATGCCAGAATGAACTTAACATTTGCAGCTAATTCATGTTGAGTTAAATCTCTGAGCCATCAAGACAGTTTTGTTTCTCTTCCAAGATCTCATCCAGAACTACATAATATTTTTTGAAATTTAGATGTGAACTAACATGAACAGAATTAGGAGTCCTCTGAATGAAATAGTGGTTTTGGTCTTCTCTTATTGGAAAAAAAAAACAAGTTCCCTTTTTAAATGTTAAGGCAGGGAATAAAGTAGAAAAAATAAATTTTTATACCTGTTTTTACTGCATGCTGTAATGTACTAAGCTAACCAAATGCTATTTGAGGATACCCAGTTTTATGAAAATGATATGCTATAAGCAAGAGACCACATTATCTAAAAAGTAGACCTATTTTTATATAGATGTTGGTCTAATTCCTTTATTCTTTATCTGCATTTCCAGTGTGTACCAGTGGTATTTAGTTGGTCATTTTTATAGCTCTGTATTTTGCTTAGACCACAAAGCAATAAAATTAGAAGAATTGACCACCTAAATTTGATTCTTATATTTCAGGAGCATTTTCTCATTTGTTCATTTGTTTCTATCCCCGTACCTTTTCTGCGATACTTATTTTTTATTTATTTATTTATTTGATTTGTCAATTGCTTACAAGATAATAGGTATAAGTATATACATAGTTATGAATACATGAAATGGGTACATATAAGAAAAATAAAAATAAACAATAGGACAGGGACGGTAGGCACGTTGGTGCGCTTATGCACGCCTCCTACAGACCTCTCAGGAAAGGGGTGAGGTCAATAGTAGACAGTCTAAGGTTAAAGTTTTTGGGGTTTGGGGAAGAAACTACAGAGTCGGGTAGAGTATTCCAGACATTGACCACTCTGTTGCTGAAGTCGTATTTCCTGCAATCAAGTTTGGTGCGGTTAACCTTGAGTTTGTATCTATTGTGTGCTCTTGTGTTGTTATGGTTGAAGCTGAGGTATTCATTGACAGATGCATGATACTGTGTATGAAATCTTGAATGGCAGTTGGATTAGGATCATTGATACATCTTTATTACATGGACATCTAAATTTACAGTGTGATGAACTGCTACAGAAATACAGTTAGTCCTCAATTTACAACAGTTTATTTAGTGACCGTTCAAAGTTAAAACCTCACTAAAAAAGTGACATATAATGATTTTTCACCCTTAAGCCGTTGTAGCATCCCCATGGCCATCTGATTTACATTCAGATGCTTGACAACTGACTCACATTTATGACAGTTGCAGTATCCAGGAGTCATATGATTGCTTTTTGCAACCTTTTGACAGGCAAAGTCAATTGGGAAAGCAGATTCAATTAACAATAACAAATTCACTTTCACTTAACAAATTTGGCAAGAAAAGTAAAATGGAGCAAAACTAACTTAACAAATTTCTCACTTAACAACATAAATTTCGGACTCAATTGTGGTTGTAAGTTGAGGATTACCTATATTTAGACTAATCCTTTGCTTGTAAGCTTTTAGAATATCAAGATAGTGGATACCTTATTATCTATACCGTATAATATATTTTTTCTTTTATGTAAGATATTTTATTTCGCAATTATTTTATGGCTGTTTAGTATAATAAAAATTTCCAAGTTTTAATTTCAGGATATGGGCTAAATGGAAAAACCTGCTAAAATATTCATGGAAAATTCAGGATATAGAAATTATTGCAGAATTGTGTCATTAATGGGGGCTATTTCAGCTTCCCTGTATTAACAACAGAAAGTAGACTATATGTTTCCTTCAGAGAAGATGGTAGAATAAAAGCTTTTGACATGCAGAGATCAAAAGATAAGTAATGGGAATATATTCATCTGTTTTTAAATAAAAAATGGAGTAAGGATGAAATCTGCTAGTGTGAACTAATGCAACTCTACCTTCTCAGCTTCTAAGAATGCCAGTTAAGCCAGTCTGTCTGGTCAAAATTACCTATATTTTTCACAATTATCAGTTGTTAGCAAGCCTCTTGATGCCTAAGAAAATGTATATTTTAAGAATATGTAAAAAAATGGTCTGTGTGGTACCTGCTTTTTTATGTCTTTAGATGTGTTGAATTACTGTGGAGTCATTCTTGGTACATTTATTCATGGCTTTCACAGACATTGTCACAAGATATATCGAGGGGAAAAATCTGATACTGCACTGACTTGATGCCAGGCTCTCAGTAATTATGCTGACTGAATGACTAACTCAAAAAAATTTCCAGCTTTTCCTTAATGTTCTGGTTCATCCAAAATTAAACTGATTTTTTAAAACTTGTATGTGAGATTTTTATTATGTTTTTCTACAAAAGGACAAAGCAGTGACTAGAAAGTGCTGTAAGACTGAAGAGAATTGGCATCCTTGCACTGCTGCACAGTAGCATGGAGTTCTGATGCCATAGTAGATTAATATGAGTTCTTCAACAGTGCATGATATCTTAGCAAGAATAAGCTGAGTTCTTAATAAAAATAACCACCCATTAAAAAACACGTTACATTAGGTTTATCACATTGTATTTCTAGCAGAACTATTTTATAAGTTTTGGAGGAGGGATTCAACCTTGAAATAACACTTTTTAAACTGGAACATACTCATCACAATCCAGTCCTATCAATTTTGCTAAGAGAAATAAATGAACTTTTACTTATTTTCCACTTATTGATTTCTTTTTCAGTATTGGAATTTCATCCCTATATGAAATTAACTTGTTAATACACTCTCTTTAGAGTATTTAAAATGCTTTATTTAAAATGATATTTCAACTTTAAACATACTAATAAAGTTTGATGATAGAAAAGCTTTGCTTCAACTTTAGCTTTTTATTTTACTTTTCTGTTTCCTTTCTCATTGTAGATGTTAAACATACATAGTTTTTCAATTAACTGTAATACTGAAATGAAGATAATTATTTAGTATATATAGTAAATTCATTTCCATATTTCAGTTTTCAAAGAACATACAAGATTGTTGTAGAGTTAAATTTGAGCTGCCACTCTTCATTCTTTGGAAATGAATATGGAAGATGAGCTGGCTTTGAACTTGAAATACAAAGTGGTATCTGCAACTTAATTTTGATGTCTTAGGTATAGAAGAGTTACCAGACTGAACTAGATGAGTAAATAAAAATCACATTTTGTTCATGTCCATGTTGGTACCATTTTACAGAACTGTAATATGCATAGATATTACATGAGTTGAAATCTTCAAAAGAAATTCTATAATTGTGAAGCTGACACATAGTACTCAAATGTGATAGAGCAAAGTTTATTTTGATTTTTGAAAGTCCATAGACTTCTGTTTCAGAGGTGCTTTAAGCAGTGTATTCTTTCTGAGGGACTTCTTATTCTTTCCATTTATTCATGTCCAGTTCATGGAGACTACTTGGACAAGTTACTGCAGTTTATTTGGCAAGGTTTCTCAGAAATGTTTTGCCATTACCTTCTTCCTAAGGTGGAGAGAAACAACTGGCCCAAGGTTACCTAGGTGGCATTGGACCTAAGGCAGGATTAGAACTAGAAACTTCCTAGTTTCTAGCCTGATGTCTTAACTACTACTTTGAGCTAGTTTTTATTAATAGTGCTATGCATTAATAAATATAGTGAACAAGGTAAAGCTAGAAATCAAAAAGTGGATCAATACAAGAGCTTAATATTAATTAAGAGTGTAATATTAATTTATGTTCCATTTTTCCTTCAGAAGTTTTCTTCCTATTCTCAAGTGAGAAATAAATTACAATTAGATATTTGACTGGATCAAAGCCATCTTAATTCTGCATTAATTTGAGTTTTACACAGTTGTAGGCTAGACTGAATTGTGTAAGCTTAAGTTAAAGTGGGACTTTGGAGAATTGGATAAGAGAATTATTGGATATACATGTTCCAGATTTACAGAGAAAATATGGTGATAAATTAGTCATTCCAGTGAAATATTTATGTAAATTATTACTATCCTAAATGCAGAGTAATCATGTTACCTGAAATACCAGGCAATTTGTAATACCAATATTTCTAAGAAATAGCATTTTTGTGCAATATCCTGAAATTATTGATAGTTACAATTTATAGGGTATTGTATAATACATCACCTAATTATAAAATATGTAGTAAATGTCCTGTAGTGCTATTTTACAGGATTAGTATTTATTTCAGAAATAATTCATTGGATATTAAGGGACATTTTTTTACTTACTATCCACAGATTATTTGTTGTAATATTTAAAAATGTTTTGACCTTTTAATGATTTTTACCTTGACATATTTTACTATTCTATTGATGTTATTAGGGCTTGGGAATGAATTTTAATTATATATTCCTATATTAATAATTGTGTTCACTATAATTCTTTATAAAATTATTTTCACTTAAGTTTGAAGTCCATGCCTTTCAATTAAATTGTAGAGAATCAAACTGAATACATTTAGTATACAGCACTTTCTATCTGCATTTGCATTACAGCTATATAATAGAGCAGAAAATCCTCAGAATAGCTATTTATGAATTCTGTTTGTTGACTACAGAACCATCTTTATTGAAACATAAGAATTATATCTTCTGGTATAAGTTGTCACTTGGCATCTAAAATTGTATGATTCAGCCAAGGAAGTGTTGCTCAAAAGAATCATAGAAAACAATTGTAATGTGATTTTGTATCTATTTCTCAATAGAATGAGTTTCTTTTGAATAGATACCAAATGAGGGTAAGCAAGGTTCATGTCAACAGAAGCAATGTTTAATATTCCAATATAGGGTCACTTTTTATTTCACTTGATTTGGCTTTATTGCTGGCAGACTAAATTGTAAGCTGATGAGTTTCTTGTAATATATGAATAATAATTACTTGAAACATGCAAGCTATTATGTTTTGAAATTATATTTTACTTCATTGAAATTGTGTAAGGTACTTTGAATAATTTTTGACATGGAGATGGGCCAGAGTTCTGAAGGATTGTTCAGGTATATGTATAGTTTTAGCAAATTTTGCAATATGTGGCATTTTTAGACATTTACTAAGCCATTAATAACTTTCTAGTTAATTTCTGCTTCAATTTCTTATATTTAGAAGTGATTAGTACATTGAAAAATGCTCTAAACTGTTCTTTGTGTTTATTTGTAGGATCGTACAAGAACTTTTGACATGCATTCACTGGAGAATTCATTAATCGACATAATGAGAGCTGAAAGTGATTCTCTGAAAGGTAACCTTGGATTACCATTTGGGGGGATTAAATAATTACAGTAATATAGTTGTGCATGATAGAAAGTTCTTCAATTTATAGTACAGTTAAAGCATTTACCACCCATGTGTCTTTCACCAATTCTCTCTGTCTTTCATCATAAGCAATTAAATCAAAACTACCATTGAAATAATTCCTTTTTCATGTATGTGCATGAATAGACTTATGCTTAAACCATTTGTTTCAAACAGACCCCTTTTTAACCATATACTTGCCATACAGTCACTATGCTTATTTTCTGTTGGGTGCCCAAGTGGTTCTGTCACGTTTCCTGTAGTCTCTCATCTCATTCTCACCTATCTGTTCATGCTCTCTAAACATTCAGAGGTTCTGGATGTTGGTCAGGTCATTAATTGGTATTAGTATTAAAAAAAAATGAAAGAAGTGAAAGAAATAAGACTAAAAGTGCCATGAGTGCAGGGTGAGAAAGCATGAGTCCTGCATGCAAAAGGTTTACAACACAGATTAATCTCTACAATGGAATAAACAGAAAGTGGACATAAGGAAAGAGAATATAATAGCTACTATTAAATTTCAGTGCAATAAAAGTGTGTGGAACTATACTAAGGGAAAGTATGAAAAAGCATGCTTGCTGAAATGATGAAGTGGAAGTCTAAAACAGAGCTATGAATGTGCTTAAAATAAGGGAGATACTCTATTGTATAGAGAGAGCTATCTTAAAGGGTAGGATTGAATTTAATACTATAAATGTTAGTGCCCCAAAATTATGAAGATATATTTCCTAATATAAATATTAGGAAATTATTAAGGTTATAATATTCAAATGTGAATGTGGTTTACTTACTGAATAGCTTAAAAGTTTCATCTGTATGAAATGTTTGAGGGAATATAGTTGTTGTTCCCAACAAAAAAGGATAAATAACAAAATAAAATTAAAAAAAAACCTTACAGAGGATTACTTTGTTAAGAGTGCCTAAGAAGTTGCTTGGTAGAACTTTGATTGGAAGGATACAAGAAGTGACTAACAAATCACAATTTGAGAGGTATTACATCTTATGCTGGTTGGAACTATACAATCCAGATATTTGCTTTTCAGCAGTTATTGAGAAAGGAATGATGGTGAGAAAACATGCATTTTGTATAGAGAAAGCAAGTTTGGTGAATAGATTTGAATAAGCGGATGTCTTGTGAGAATGTAGGGTTGAAGGTTGATCACTGATAAGAATGATATATAGTGGAACCTAACCCTAACCCTAACCCTAAGCTTAGCTTAATATGTGGTGTGCTGCAAGGAATAAACATTTGTCAAAAGAAGTAAAGAAAATGAACATTGAGTATTTCAGGAGAAATTTAAAAGAAAGTTGAGTGCAGCAGAGGAACTGCAAAAGGAACATAAAAGTAAGTTAAATGTAGTAGAAATGCAGTACTTTAGCAGCATATGTGGTAAATCCAAAGTAAAAGGGCCAGGGATGAATTTATGATGAATGACTGAGGATTAAATCCAAAAAGAAATTGCCAGTACAAAAGTAGTCTGTTGAGATTGTTTGAATAAAATGATTGAAGATCAAGTTGAAAGAATGGTTGAATAGGTGGAGGAGAAGAAGGAGGAGGAGGAGAAGAGGAGGAGGAAGAGGAGGAGGAGGAAGAAGAAGAAGAAGAAGAAGAAGAAGAAGAAGAAGAAGAAGAAGACTGAGAAAGTCATGCTTTGATGCAGTTAGAACATAGGACATAGAAGCATAAGACTGGAAGGGACCTCAAAGGTCTTTTAGTTCAATCCCCTGCTCAAGACAGGAGTCCTTATATTATCCCAGACAAATGATTGTCCAATATTTTCTTGAAAACCTCCAACAATGGAGCACCTACAACTCCAGGAGGCAAGCTGTTCCTTTGGTTAATTAATTAAGAAGGATACAGTGTGTGGTTCTTTCTTAACTGAAATAAGATTAAAACACACAGAGATACACTTTGCACTGCAGACCAATTTTAAAAACCGTACTGTACTTTCCAAATTTGCATTTTTTTTGTTTATTTGTCAAATTTATATGGCCACCATCACAAAAGAAGGGACTTTGTGGGGTATGCAACCATTGAGCAGAGGTTTCCAAACATGGCAAAATTCTGGGAGTGGAAGTCCACCAGTCTTAAAGTTGCTACGTTTTGACATCTGTGCCATTGAGTATTGTGGATTGTGAACTTAATGAGGTGGGGCAAAATAGGTTTTTTTTAAAAAAGTAAATAAGGCTCCCTATATGAAGGGAGGGATCAATCAAGGATTTTGAAGCAGGGCCATAAAGAGACAGGAGTGCCCAAAGCAGCTGAAGAAATCATGGGGAATGTGCATTATTAAATGCTCAGCTTTCTCAGGCAGATCAGGACACCAGTAAGTACCACATTTATGCCAGTTTATTTTTGTGTCAGCTTGAGGGATGGACAAAGAGTCACATAGCCTTTTGTAGGTGGGAGTCCATGTAAAAAAGACAGGAAGAATTGTGTAAAAGAAGGGGAAATTATATACAGTTGATATATGGGAGTTAAATTATCCTGAGTTGCATGATACTTGATCCTTTATTATATATGTGGGAGTTGATATGATCCTTAAGAAAAAGAGAGGAAGGAATTTTGAAGAGTACAAAACAATGTTTGGAGAGGTGTATGGATGTGTGGGAGCAAAGATACTTTGCTAGGACAGAAAGATATGGAGTCATTGTATACTGTATAGTGAATGATGTTTATGTTAACCAGATTTAGCTATGTTTCCTCTTTCTTATCTCATATATTTTAAGTTCTTTTCTGCACTTTGCATAATACTGCTAATCTCAAAGGGACTAATGGGAGAAAGATATGTAATTTTAAAGCAATTGCTTCTTCCTTTTATTTGATAGTTTGTTCTTATTGCAGTTTTGTTTTCTTCCATTTACCTCAAAAGGAAATAACCATATGCCCATTTTATCATTATCTTAAAAAAAGGTCTCTTGAAAGCCCTTCTGGAATGTATCATATTAAGCTGTGATGCCTTTGCCATTCATGGTCTGTATTCTGATAATTCAGGGAGAAAGACCTTTCATTTACATTAATCTGACTGATTACTTGGTGAACTTTGATTCTGTTAGAATAGGGAGGAGTCTAAACTCATTTGTCCTGAATTTAGATTTTTTTTCCTATTTACTGCAGGTGCTGCTCTCATCATCCTTAATTTGCAGAAAAGTATTGTTCATAGTAATTAATTTGGCAAACAAGTTTTAATTACAACAAAACCAGAGTTTAATCCATATATTTATACTGATATAAAACTAAGGTAGAGATTCTATATAGCAGCGAAACAAGAAAAAGGCAGGTGGTGGTGGTGGGGGACCATGGCTAGTTAAAGCTGGAATTTTAGGAAGGTTATCAATGGAAAGAGAAAGGAATACAAAATACTTTATTTTTCATTTTCACAAACTGGCTATAATAACTTGTGGCAAGCAAAGTAAAAAAAAACCACAGTAATAAAAAAGCAACTATATTTAAATACTATAGCCACATTCAGGTAGTATATTCATGCATTGGCCCCACACAAGCAGCGACGTGCATATATTCCTGAATGGACAGAAATCTTGGAAAGGAAAAGATCCCGAGATCAAGGAAGAGGGTTTAGGTGAAATTGAAAATATCAACTTTTACCTACTGCTCTCTAGAGTGAAAATGAAGGCAAGCCAAGCTGTTGTTACTGTGGGCGATAAGAAGCAAGTGAGGCTGGGAGGTGGTTTACTGCTGATATTTTCCATTCTGATACTGAGAAAAGAAGAAGAAGCCACAGTGGCTTCCCTAAGGCATATTTATGTGGGGAAGGTAAATAACAGAGGTTGTTTTCACTAGTCAGAAGGGATCTAGCTTGTAGATCTATTTGGTCATGCTTTTTGTGTTAGGTGTTTCAAGTAAGAGCTGAAGAAAACCAGAATTTCTCTTCCCATAAACAAGTTAATGGCTGAGGTAATTGCTGTAAAGGATCTTAACCATACAGGTATGTTAGGTGTTCAGTTTGAACTGTTTGAGCTGTGCTTTTGCTATTTGGCCATTGGAAACTTATGGTTTTGAAAAAAGTATCCCAAATAGATGTAGGGTATTTATTAACTAATTAGATTAGGGCAAACAGAAATATAAATACTGTTCCCCCCATATGATAATGTATTTATGATTATGCCCTCTTTAAAGTAATACAAGTGAACTAAATTGAGAGCTTTATTGTTTGTGAATTTTAAAAAGATCATAATCTAAACTTCAAAAACATTCTAAATCTCATAAGACAGAATTGGCATAGCAAATAAAGAGTTAGCAGCTGTTGAGCACCTTGTTAGGTATTATATTCACAATATTCTTCATGGTTGACATATGTTGGCCATCAAAAATTCTGAAGTTAACCTACAAATAAATATTGATGGATTGTGGTGAGAACAGAGAAGCATGACCATCTTTCTTAATTTATTTTAGCTTTCTTATAATAGCTATTATTTTTAAGGATATAAAAAGGATGGAACAGCATTAAGAGCTAAACAGCAACTAAATACATAGACATAAACAATGACTGAATGGATTTAGATGTCCAGAGCGCTCCCACCTCTCACTTTATTTTGCCTCATTTCAGAGAGGCTGAGGCGATGTACAGAGAAATGGTTTGTGATTCCTTTTCTTGCACAAAGACAGATAAATGTTAAAAAAAAAAGAGTTAAAAGCATGCTTACATTAATGTTGGCTCCTGATGACCTTGTGAGTACAACCATGCAACTTTCTTGGCAACAGTGCATACTTTTTTCTTTTCTTTTGAGATATCTCAAAATAAAAAAAAATAAAAAAAAATCACAACAGAATACCCTATGCCTCCAAACTTGAAATTTAAGGCTTAGATATCTTAGAACCAGGCCACCTTTGGTCTGACCTAAGCGTAGTACATAAAATTATCCATTACAATGTCCTATCCGTCAGTGACTACTTCAGCTTCAACCTAAACAATACACGAGCACACAATAGATACAAACTCAGAGTAAACCACACAAAACTCAATTGCAGGAAATACGACTTCAGCAACATAGGGGCCAATGCCTGGAATACTCTACCTGACTCTGTGGTTTCTTCCACTAACCCCAAACACTTTAACCTCAGTCTGTCTACTGTTGACCTCACCCCATTCCTAAGAGGTCTGTAAAGGGCGTGCATAAGCGCACCAATGTGCCTACCGTCCCTGTCTTAATGTTTCCTTTTATTCGTATCTACTTCATGTATTAACAATCATGTTCATACTTACATATATTATCAAATGCATGCTTGACAAAATAAATAAATAAAATCATGATACTTCCTGATAGTCTTCTTTCACAACCTTTCTAATCCTTCTTAGTACATGAAACCGTCCAGGCAGATTGATATATGTTTGTCTATGCCTGAAATAGAGCCTACCTTTGTGTATTCAGCAAAGCCTGGAATGATTTATGTAAGCCATTGAATCTTTGGAACATGTTGAAGACCATGAGGAGGGAACCTGGTCTCTGACAGTTTGTTTACACAAAAGTTGTCTCAGGAGGCTATCTGGCCTCTAGGAATTTCAGAAATAAATTTCAACTCTTAAGCAAGAATATATTGAAGATATTAATATTAAGCAATTAGCTTAAGACTGAAACCATTATCATATAGCTAATACTTTGATGTAAATTGCAGTGTTTTTCTTTCATCTTACACTGCAGTTTGGATGAGAAGATAAATAACAATATGCATGGAACACTGACATCCTAAATGGCAGTTAATACTGCTAGATTTTTTTCCTTTTTATTTCCCACACCTTCAGCTTTCTAAATAATAGTAGCATATTGGTAATTTTAATCATAATATATAAACGTTACTATACTGAAACCTGCATTAAAATTCAGGTAGTTTGTGACTTATGACCACAATTGAGCCCAAATTTTCCATTGCTAAGCGAGACATTTGTTAAGTGAGTTTTACTTCATTTTACAACATTTCTTGCCACAGTTGTTAAATGAAACACTGTGGTGGTTAGTAATAGCAATAGCATTTAGATTTATCCATAATGCTTTACAGCCCTCTCTAAGCGGTTTACAGACTCAGCATATTGCCCCCAACAATCTGGGTTCTCATTTGACCCACCTCAGAAGGATGGAAGGCTGAGTCAACCTTGAGCCATTCAGAATCGAACTCCTGGATTGAGCAGTGAATTAGCCCTGCAGTGCTGCATTCTAACCATTGTGCCACCACGGCTCCTCTAATCCGATTGTTAAGTGACTCTTGCTTACCCATTGATTTTGCTTGTTAGAAGTGTGTAAAAGGGATTACATAGAACACTGCAACCAGCATAAATATGAGCCTGTTGTCAAGCATCCAAATTTTGATCATGTGACCATAGGGATGCTGCAACAATTGTGATTGTGAAAAATGGTAATAAGCCACATTTTTCAGTGCTGCTGTAACTTCAAATGGTCACTAAACAAATGGTTGTAAACAGAGGACGATCTGTAATACAGTGTAACAAGATGCATAACATTACAATAAAAGGGAGAAAAGAAATAAAATTAACACACGGCTTGTTCTAATATGATTATTCTTACACACAGTCCCACTTATTTGATGGTGTTACTAGCAGTTTTGTCCTGTGGACATATTTGGTTCCCAAAATTAAGGAAACCATATTTTTTTTCTCTCTATTTTAGATGAAAGGTAGAAGAAATCCTCAAGGGGAATAATTTCCAATGGCAAATAATCTTTACTGTTTCAGGGTTTATTAGATTCCTGCAGACTGGAAGTGAATGATGGTAGTGGTAGTGGTATAATAATGACCTAGAAAATGCCTCTAAAATATTTGTTACTTTCTGTTGACTTTATTGATTAATGTTGTGATCAGTATGGTTGCTACCTGTCAGCTGTATGTGAAGAATTAATGGGAACAGATGAACATATTCTGGTTCTTACCCTAAGGACTATATGAATTATGGAATAGTGTTGAATTTTTGCATATTGTTCTAGCCCTGGCTTTAAAGATTGTACATTTTGGGAATTGTTCCTAGTCTGTAATCATGACAATCCTCCTAGCCTGTAATCATGGTAACACAATGGTAATAACCCAGACTTGAAGAATGGAAAAAATAAAATTGAGGGCTTGACAGGATCTCTTTTTAATCAGAAGTGATAGACAGGCGCTATGAGTTTTTATGGTTGATTTTCTTATACTGTATTTTAAAAAGTCTGCATGTTCTACTTTTTCTGTTTGAGCTAGTTTTTTCAAATATAGAAATATATTCAGTGGATTAATCAAAGGTTGGAGAAAACAGGAAAAAAATACTAATGGAATGGCTAAGAATGCAGCTGAAACTCTTGGGAATAAATGCTCCCATAAACCAAATAAAAAACTCATTAGTGAAGTATGCAGAAGAAAGAGCTCAATCTAGCCTGTATTTTATGGTAGCTTTTAAAAAGCAACAAGGCCTTCAGGTTTAATACACATATGATGTAAGACCAAGTATTTTTAGTATCATAAATGCAGAATGCCAGAAACTGTTTACCTTGCTAGACACATTTCAGTTGAATAATCTACAGTAGATAGATTGTATGAACAATTTTAAATATTCTGAGTATTGTTAGTGAGACAGTTTCTTGGGTTTTTTTCCTTTTATATTATGTGGTCTATTTTGTTAAATACTGTTGTTTTAAAATAGCTGTCCACCAACCCTTGCCAATTGTCATAATTTTATTTTTGTTTACCATCTTTCTGACTACTGTCTCATGTTTGTCTTGAGCAGCTGTCATTTTCAGTACGGGTATTTATATCTATAAGAGTGCAGCATCTTCCTCTAGAAACTTGATTGCATTTCCTTTATGAGATATTTGATGTTCAAAGATTGAACCTGACAGGGAGAGATCTGCTTTACCTCCTCCAAATTCAGCTTATTTGGCATGACAATTTGAACATTATGATCATGAAAAACCACCCCTGGTTTTTTCTTTCTGTGGAACAAAGTTCTTTGTATAATGACTTTGAATTATTTGCTTGAATGGAACGTAAGGAAAAAATAAATTAATTTGAAGGAGATATGATAGAGTAAAAAATTTAAGAGTAAAAAATTTAAGAAGAAATATCAAGGGAAACATAATATAATATGAAAGATAGATCATTAGTTTCTACCGATAATTTATCTTGCCTATACCATCCTAAGTTTCCCTTGAAGGCCAGAATTGAATCCTCCAGAAAACCTTCAGATAAGACAGTATACATGCTACGTTTCCCCTTTCCGACTGATGTTAGGTGCTACAGAGCTTTGGAACATGACACTACCTCCCTAATCATTCTTGTTAACAATACGATTCTATGCCATGTTTATGTAAAGTTACCTAAGCTAATAGCCAGACCCGTATCGTGTGTAGTGAATTGATATTTCCACTGATTTGCACAATCCAACTCAAGTATCCTTTACTGCATTTGGGATTAAGCTTTCAACTTTAGAAATCTTTAATATTGACAAGCAGGAGGTAATGGTATATGGGAATGACCTTGGGAGACAGAAGAAAGACCGCAGCCTAGGCATCAGCGCTGAGGCATCAATCATATAAGAGGTAGTTCAGGCCTCAGGTGGGGGGAAAGCATGGGAAGCATTTCATAATGGACCCACCCTAGTTTTGAGGAAGTTAAAAAGAGATCAGAGGAGAAATGCTTACAATCTTGCAAGATTCTGTTAATGTAACCTTACAGTAAAGATAATGCTGATGTGAGAGGTTGGGCTTTTTGTCTGAACTACCTTGAAGGGCTAAACACAACCAAAATTAAAGTTATAATGCAAATTGTCTCTAAAATGACAACATATCCAGATTAATGCTGTCAAATAACAGAATATCAACATTTCCTTTTAGATTAAATGAAATATATACCTGGTGGTTGCTTTGTCTTTTTTTTGTGTGGAATAGAACATTTATAGGGTAGCAAAGATCATAATTATTTTAAAGGTGGATTATTAGACAGCTGGGGTAGCCTTGGTAAAAATATTATCCATGGCATATTTAACTATTAAGGTAAGTAATGTATATATGAGAACCAGAGAAAATCAGAAGACTGTGAGTTCTAGGCCTGCCTTAGGCATGAAAGCCAGCTTGGTGATTTTTGGCCAGTCACTCCCTCAGTCTATCTTACCTTACAGGTTATTGTTGGGAGGAAAATACTGTAGTAGGAGAAAGGAGCACTAGGTATATTTGCTGCCTTTTGATGATACATTAAATGTCATGGTATCTCCTTTGAAGCATCTGGCATATTGAGATGCCAGTGCTTGGTTTCTTCAGAACCTCTCTTTGCTACATAGAGAAGATCTTCTTTGATCTAATGAAGTTTGTGAGAATTCCCTGGGTATCTTGGGCTTCCCAACTTTTGTGTTTGAAGCTGTAAAATGCTGACTAGAAGGTTAGCTGGATGATATCAAGTGCTATGTATAAATAAAGCTTGCTATGTATATAGTAAGCCGTAGCACCTTATGCCACTTCCTGTATGACTACCTATTGATGTAGATTCTTTTTTATTTATACTTTATTAAATTTTTAAAAGAAAATTAGGAAAGAAAAATAGTGAAGGGCAAAGGATAAAGGGGAAAATGGGGAAAAGAAAATAAAGAGTGATGATTGACTGACTTTCAACAAATGCAAATATAAAATAGATTATTAACCTGTTGATCAGAAGCCTACCGTAATAGTATTGTGTGATTTCTACTACTTGAGATGGTATAATTTGTCAAACTAATTAGAATATTGATGATAGATATCCAATTGTTTGAAATAAAAAAAATCTTGAATACCTGCACTGCTCTTGAATTTATTATTTTAAAGATATTTTGCACTTTAGAAAATGAGATACATCAAGACATTGAGCAATACATTGAGCATTTGAAATAGCTTAAAGTCCAATTTTGGCACCAGTAAAAGTGATAATTACCAGTTTTGAACGTTTTCTAAAAGTTGAAGATCCCAGTTGCAGTTGAAATACCAATTGCTCTTATTGTGTCAAAATCTTTGTTTTATAAATGTTACCTCATTCTGAATTAACCTGCAGAAGAGCAGTGTAGTGGTGACATGCTCTAAATAAGTTGTGAAATTTAAAGATGGATAGCACAGGGTCTTGAAACTAGGTTTGCAAAGGGATCTTGGATGAGTATATATTTTCAAGAGCTTCGGAGACTAAAGAAATAGCCTGATAGGAAAATGGACATCTTGATTTTATTTGTTAGAAATTGAGATGTTGTACCTTTTTCTCAAAGGCAATCTTAGTTCATTATTATAACAGTATAATGAATAGATTAACCTAGCCTAGCCTAGAACATTTTTATTGTCCGAGTGTGATTGAACACACAAGGAAATTGTGTTTCCAAATTTTTGCACAAATATCACAATTGTGCAATTATGCACAAATTTGTACATTGTGCATAATTGAGCAAATGAAACTATCTTGGTTGATATTTGGAATTTTAAAGCATTAACATTTAAATACTGTAAAATTAATATATATGCTGTATTGAATATGGAGTTGTAATTTGTTTTTTTAAAAAACTAAGCATACCTTGGGCTTTGTCATTGAAGAAAATATAATAAAGTGAAAGTTTATAGTAGAAACCTTTGCCATTATAGTAAACAAAAAAATGATATTCTTGATCTTGACTTAGCAACAGGACAATAGCAACAGCAGCAGCATTAGTTTTGGACACCAAAAATGCTTTTCAGTTGTTTGTTTTAGACATGTGGTGCTATGTTCTGAACCAGTAGTAAAAGTAATACAATATATATGGCACTATATAGTGCCAGTTTTTTTAATTATTGAATGATTTAAGATTTTTATATTGAAGGCCAGGGAAATAATATTGTAGAGTTGGAAGACAATGAAGAGTTAGGACAATGAATCCAACTTGTGGAACAGATAACTAAAATTATTTTTGCGGCCACTTACTGGCTTTCTGGATTTTTGCAGTTTAGATCTGGTAAATTTCTGCACTGGTAATTATTTAAAACTAAGCAATTATTACATTTATTATTCCCCCTTTCCAGATTACTCTATACACTATATGAGGGCAAATTACTTCTGTCTAATATTGAAGTAGGGTATTAAACTCGAAGCAAAGTACTAATTTGTTTCGCTCATGTGAAAGGAACTTAATCCTCACAGTACTGATCATTCTAGTGCAAATTTTGGAAGAGCAGGTTTTCACTGAAAAACCAGCCAAAATGTGTAGTTAAATGAGTTCAGATAAGTAGCAGATTATTTGAATGGAGTAAAATTCTTCTCTAGAAATCTCCTATATAATTTGTCCATTATTAAATATATATCTGCTGTTGATGAATTATAGTAAAGCAAAGCTCTGCAAGATGGTTTTTCATGAGAATATATTTTATGGGATTAGAATTTTTGCTAAAATTGTTAAAAGCTGTTTTCATGAAACACTATTTAGAAAATATTGGACATAATTGCTAACATGCAAGTATGTTACTGAGACAAACATCTTTTTCCTGAAATATCTATAGTGAAATTTGAAGAGTTTCTTTTTACTGCACCTCTTGTAAGCAGTTGAAAAGGTAATCATTCAATCATCTACCAGAGGGGCTTCCCCCCCCACCCTTAGATGTGGTGGGATATAATCTGGTTTAATTATAAAAATACAAATATTCACTTTTGTTATGTAAAATGAACAGGTGACTCTTCTGTAGTAGCTTTTAACTTGTCAAGTATTCTTCTTGGAAATGCCAGTTCTCATTGTTAGGATGGATCAGTTTTTCCAGTTAATGTCAATGTTGATGTGTTCAGTCATAGATCTGTTCCATTTCATTTTTTTAAAATGGTAATTTCAAAATTTGTTTTTGAATTGTACCTAGTGATTTTACAGGGAAATGCTTCCTGAAAATGTTGACATTTGAAGGATATCCATGTTCTATATTGGTATGGGAGGTTTGAATTAGACCTATTTAGGCATCCCATATCAATAGTATATTTGGATAATTTATTTCTATTTGTGCTTACCATGATGACAACAAATCCAATTGCTGGCCATTCTGAAATATGACTGTTTTATTTGTATTTCTATCTTCAAGAATTGTAGCAAAGCTGAACAATCAATTTAGGAAAGCAACAATGGCCCTTTTGCTTGACTTTAGTCTAGTTGGACCGAAGAACTCTTTCACAAAAAATAAGTTTTTCAGTAGTTATTTTTGATAATTTGAAAGTCTTTGTTTTCTTATCTGTAACCTGAGTTTTCTTTAAATTAATGTATGAATTGGAAGATAGTTTGGGAGAAAGTTCATTTCTCTTTTTAAATTAAACTGATAAGCTGTTAACAAATATACTTTTTAAAAAGAATATTCTTTGATATTTGGGTGTTCAGAGTTGGAAAACCAAAAATGGGAATGTTAATGTAAACTCACCTATTCCTTCTAAAGCTAAATGTCAGCTCTAGAAATCCTGGGTTTATTGGCATTCCAAAGTTATAAATACCCTTAAGGCCCTGATTTAAAAAATGTTTCATTTGTTTTGAAATAGGAATGAAGTAAACTAAACCAGATTCATGTATGAAATCACGGTATAAGCCGATTATTGTTACAAATGTATATTGAACATAAATTTGAATTTGCAGATAGTCTGTTGTTAAGGTACCAGGCTAGAAACTAGGAGATAGTGAGATCTAGTTCCATTTTAGGTATCAAAGCTGCCTTGGTGACTTTGGGTCACAGGTGGTATTCAGTAGGTTCTCCAGCATGGAGAATCCACAGATGGGTTGACACACATCATTCTGCCTGGAGACTGAGTCCATAATCTTTGCCACCCTTGTCAACTGTCATTTTTCCCAGTTCACGACTCAGTTTTGCCTAAGAGGTTGTGGCAAACATTGGCTCCTCAGTCTCCAGTCAGAAGCGTGGATTCTTCAATTTGTCATTTGTGCTGGCAAGTTAGCTCTCGCAGCACTTTTAAAATGCTGTAGAGACTTTTTTACCTCCTTTCTTTTTCCTTTTGTCAGCTTTTATAGCCATTACCCATAGCTTCCTCCCTCTATTCTCTGCCTCCTGAGTCTCAACTGATTGGCTGGGTCTTCTTTTGTTTCCCTGCATAGGAGAACAGAGCTGGAAAGCAGGTTAGTAGGATGGGGAGGGAATGGGGATTTTGCAGTAACCTTCCCCTGCCACGCCCACCAAGCCATGTCCACCAAGCCACACCACGGCCACAAAGCCACACCCACAGAAATGGTAGTAAACATTTTTGAATTCCACCACTGCTTTTGGTCAATCACTCTCTCTCAGCCCATGACATCACACTTAGCCAACAAGCTTGTCAGTCAATTTCTGTTACAATCAATGGATCAACACTTGATTAATAAAGAAGGAAACAGGAAAATGCTAGGAAGAAGAAAAAAACCTAATTAGAGAAGGAATTGGATTCAGTTATTAAAATATCAAATCTTCTAAAAGAATTTATGAACAGGTTCTAATTTGATACAAAAGAATTAAATAAAATAATTTATTAAAAAGTTAAAATAACAAATATAATTACCATACTCACTACAGCAACTAGTAATATTGTTGGTCAAGTATTTTGCTACATGCTAAATTTTTGGTGAAAGCAGTCTGTACTAGACTGTACTGCATTTGAGCTTAGTGGAATGATAATTCCACAGATTAGGTACCACACTGGCTAAATTCTGGCACAAATACAAGTCAAAATTAATTTTTAAACATCATTTAAAATTATCATTTTCTCACCATGAATGAAACCCTTAACATTTCCTAACATCTGTTCTTAGCATTGCCACTAGGGGAGTGAGTATTATCCATCATGTCAGGTATAAACAGAAAGGAATTATCTTTTTCCATTCACAGAAGGAGAGGAACAATTGCTTCCTTCTTCCTTGTTCATACTTCCTGCACAAGAAAAAAGACAAGGGTATCATTAGTCTTTTGAGGAGGGGCTTCTGCTAGGCCTCCATAAGTCAAATATGGAATTCTTAGTCTGCAGTCCAAAGCTTTCCTAATGTTCATAACAAATGTGTTGATGTAGATTTTTCTGTATCTCTAATTGTGACATATTTTCATCTTATTTCTTAATTCCTTATTCCATACTGTAGAAACAGTAGTAGTTAATTTCTATTCATTTCTCTCAAAGTAATAACAGGGTAATGTTTGAATAATTAGAATGACATAATCGTCTATAGGGGAGGTAAAAATGGGCCAGACAGCAGACATGGTGTTACATTGCAAGCTGCATCCCTTTTGTGCTTGTTATAATGTGTGTGCATACAAAAGTGTCGAGACTTGTACTGTGATGCCATGTCTACCATCCTGCCTGCTTTGACATACATAGTGTAAGCATCAATGATTAATATAATTTGGGTCTATGTTGTCTTATCAGTAAAGAAGTTTGAAGAAATATTCTACTTGAAATGAAAATGAAAATACTGTGGACATAATATATTTAGATTTCAGCAAGGTATTCAATAAAGTAGACCACAACCTACTTCTTAGTAAGCTAGAAAAAGGTGGAATAGATAGCACCACCACTAGATGGATTCGCAACTGGCTGGCAAACCGTACTCAACAAGTAGTCCTTAATGGGTCTAAGTCTACATGGAGGGAAGTAAGCAGTGGGGTGCCACAACGTTCCATCTTAGGCCCAGTACTCTTCAATATCTTCATTAACGACTTAGATGAGGGAATAGAAGGAGAACTTACCAAATTTGTAGATGATACTAAGCTGGCAGGAATAGCTAACACCCAAGAAGATAGGCTCAAGATCCAGATGGATCTTGACAGACTAGAACATTGGGCCATATCTAATAAAATGAAATTCAATATAGAGAAAAGTAAAGTCCTACACTTAAGCAAGAAAAACCAAAAGTACCCATATAGACTGGGTGAAACCAGGCTCAATAGCAGTAACTGTGAGAGGGATCTTGGAATCTTAGTGGACAACCAGCTAAATATGAGCCAGCAGTGTGCAGCATCCACCAAAAAAGCTAATGCAATCCTAAATTGTATTAACAGAGGGATACAGTCAAGATCAAGGGAAGTACTAATACCACTCTATAAAGCCATAGTAAGACCACACCTAGAGTACTGCATCCAGTTTTGTTCACCACATTATAAAAAAGATGTTGAGACTCTAGAAAAAGTACAGAGAAGAGCAACCAGGATGATTAGGGGACTAGAGACTAAAGCATACAATGAACGGTTGCAGGAACTGGGCTTGGCTAGTCTAGTGAAGAGAAGGACCAAGAGAGACATGATAGCGGTCTTCCAATATTTGAGGGGCTGCCACAGGGAGGAAGGGGTCAAGCTATTTCCCAAAGCACCTGAAGGCCAGACAAGGAATAATGGATGTAAATTGAACAAGGAGAGATTTAACCTGGAAACAAGGAGAAACTTTCTGACAGTGAGAACAATCAACCAATGGAACAGCTTGCCCTCGGAAGTTGTGGGAGACCATCAGTTGAGACTTTCAAGAAGAGATTGGACTGCCATTTGTAAGAAATGGTGTAGGGTCTCCCGCTTGGGTAGGGGATTGGACTAGATGAGCTACAAGGCCCCTTCCAACTCTGATTATCTGTAACTTATCTGTAAAATGAATGTAGCAATATATTTCATTTAAAAATAGCCCTGATATTGCACAATGACTGTTTCTCTTGTGCCAGAATGACTTCTGGGCTTGCTTCACATATACCAATATACTAGTAGGAGAGAAGAAATGTAAATGATTAGTGTATATGAAATTGGTTGTTAAAATTGCTCATATATTTAACTAGTGTTAGTTTTAAATTTTACCAATTGCCCTCATCTATGTATTTTCCTTAGCAACCTAAATGTAGGGCCAAGTTATTTTATATGAAGAAAATTACAGTAATAAGAAAACAGTATTCAGTTAAATTCAGTAATCCATTCATAGCATTCAATAAGAATATTTGAAGCTGAATTGCAGAAACTGATTACCTGAGAACCACATACAAACCCATGTATTGATCAAAGAAACTGAGGTTTTTGGAGCATCTGTTGATTAAGTTGATATGCATGCAACAATCTAATGAGAGAAGGATTCAAAATGCACAATTATAGCAACATGTAATATGAGCAGTAAATTTGACTCCAATATATACTGTGTGCTCAAGAATGAGACCCCAAGAAAGAAAGAAAGGAAAGAAAGAAAGAAAGAAAGAAAGAAAGAAAGAAAGAAAGAAAGAAAGAAAGAAAGAAAGAAAGAATAAGAAAAATTATAAGTTTGATCAAGTCAAGACGTTGAATATGCCTGTGAAATTTAGATATTAAGCTTGCAAACATTTTCTTTAAAAAAACATAATCTTTATTTCTTATGATTATATTAAATATCATTGATACTTTCAGAAGAGATTAGACAGAAATATATTAGCCATTTTAAGAGGGATTCTGTAAAAGCATAATCGGCTTAGTGCAGTGGTTAAGACACCAGGCTAGAAAACAGGTGATTGTGAGTTCTAGGCCTGCCTTATGCATGAGGCTAACTGGATAACCTTGGACCACTCATTCTCTCTCAGCCCTAGGAAGCAGGCAAAAACACAGCAGCTGTCCCGTCCCTCAAAAGCATAGGAAAAGTTCTTAGAGATCTTCAGACCAAGAAATCCTTCATTATTTCAGATTTTTTTCTAAAAAACTTCCTCCCATTAGTTTTTGTTTTACTCTTGGATGCTGAGATGCTATGGAGAATAAATCTACATCTTTTTTTCCTATGACAGCTCTTCACATGTGGGAAGACTGCTACCGTATTACAGTGTGTCTCCCCTTAGGCTTCTTTGGTTTAGGATAAATATAGCCAATTCTTTTAATCTTTCTGTATAGGAGTTAGTCTCCAAGAGCCTCATCGTCGTTATTGCAATTATCTGCCCTCTTTCTGGTTAATCTGCATCCTTTTTGTACTGTGGCTGGAGTTTGAGAATTGGACATAATATTCTGCCCAGTGCAGCATTGAATGGGTGCTGTTATTTCTTGTGGTCTCCATACTATTCATCTACTGTTCAAGATTGCTTTGGCTCTTTTTGCAGCTGCACATATTACTGGTTCTTGCTTAATTTGTTGTCTACCAGTGTACCAACCACTTTCTCACAATATTACTGCTCAGCCAGCTGCTATCTATTTTATATATATGCATCAAAGGCCTTACAGAACTCTTAAGGATGCTACATCTGCAATATTCCTTTGAGCCACTGGTCTAATCACTTTTACCCTTCTTCTCCCAAAAAATAATTTCTGACATGACCTATTTTTAACAAACTGATGCTGGCTTCTGGTAATCATATTTGTTTCTAAGGGGTTGCAAAGTGCTGCTTGATGGTCTTTTCTAGGATTGTCCCAAATGTTCCCCATTAAACAGATTTTTCTGTTTCCTGTGTGGATTTTTCTTCCCTTTACAAAGATTGGAGTAAGGTTAGCTCTTCTGGCACTTTCCCACGCCCATTCTAGAAGTCCTCAAAGATAGCAGTCAGTGGTTTTGAGATCCCATTCATCAATTCCTTTGATATCCTGGCATGCAAAGTTCAGAAAAAGTCATAATGATCCACAAAAGTGCAAATATAACTCTGTTGATGCAGCTTGATTTTGTCACACTGGCATCTTCATGCTGCAGCATCTTCATGCTACAGTATCTTCTGCTGCAACCAGGCTGGGATGGAGCATGGCGGGGGATCTACAGTAGAAAAGGGATACGACACAGTTTCGAAGAGTTCTGCTCAGGGGTGGGATACTACCAGTTCGCACCTATTCGCTAGAACAGGTTGTTAACATTCTAAGCAGTTTGGAGAACCGGTTGTTAGGAGAAATTACTGGCCTAATCCTGTAAGAAAGGCAGGAAGGAAACATTCTGGTGTTGCTTACAGAAACTGCCTCTCCATTAACTCTTATTCCATTCTTGGCAGGACTAGACTTCCTGTCTCAGGAACTTCTCTGGAGTATTTTTCCCTCCTTTGCTGGTACTTTGCTTGTGTGGAGTGACCATTCAAAGTTACAATGGCACTGAAAAAAGTGACTTATGACCATTTTTCACACTTATGACCACCCAGTCACATGACCACCAAGCCATGCCCAACAACTAAGCCACGCCCACAGAACCGTTCGTTAAAAAAATTGAATCCCACCCATGTTTCTGCTTGTATTTACATATCATAGCTTTGGTTCTAAGTCATTGCATTCTTAGAGTATAATCATATGCATGCTTATCTAGGAGAGTGATGAATCTTCTTTTTAAGTAGATGTACATGAATTTTCTGTTATTATACTGTCAAAGAGTAGTGGATGAAAATACGTATTATGGGACACAATTTCCAACCTATTTTGCAATTTAAAAAATTGTTAGTATTCCAGCCAAAAAACGGGCCAAATGTCTTTCCTAGATCTATCTCTAGAGAACTGAGGAAAAACAGAAATAAATTTTAAGATGCTCTTTTTAAAAACTTTCAGAATTGTAATAAAATCAGCATTCTTGGTTCATTTAACTAAATGAAGACGCATGGTATTTATGAAATATCACATGCTGGAAAAGATACAGTTATTTTACTCCTGAAAATTGGTATAAAAGCTCTGGTATAAAGGATAATTTTGCACCAATGGAGGAAATGGATATATTTGCTAGTAATACAAACAGCACTGAGTGGGAATTAAAGCCTATTTCCATAATTGGCTTACAACACATGGATTTTAATTTGTGATATTTCCTGGAGATCTAAAAGATGAAACAAATGATTTGATAAGAAATAAAAATAATATAAAGTTAATGATAAGCTGGGTAGACTTTTTTTTTTAAAAAAACATAGCTCTTAAATGAAAACACAATTAAAAAGTACACAATTCTTTTAGGGAGCATTTCATGTTGTTCTTCCAAAAGTATGAAAATTGCCTGTCTGATCACATCATGGCTCAATAAAGCCAAAGTGATAAAGAAACTAGTTGAAAATTGGTATGGGGAATGGGAAAAGATTGCAAAATGGAAATTCTGAGAGAAATAAAAGGCAGGTATGAAATTTATGTTACATAGTGATCAGTTCACAGAGCACATGGCCTGTTGAAACGAAATAGTAGAAGTTTGTCTATTGGAAAGTTCTGGGAAGGAATAGATCTGCTCAGGATCATGGATGGGGGCAGTTGTAGTACCACAATCTTCTTAGTTTTGTTGCAACACTGACAGGGCGTTGCCAGGTCTTTGATTCCTCGGCCTATCCTCCCCTCCCTGTGTTGACAGAGCTTGGCTGAAGATTGGATTGCAAAAGTGGCAGAGAATACTGGGAAGCAGACCAACTTTACAGGAGAAACAGTTTTACTAAAGAGTGACACTGAATCATAATAACAAGCTGCACCAATGAGGGATTTGAAAAACCCCTGTTCCCCATCTGAGCTATAACACTCCCCGCAGGTGAAAGAAAACAATTCTCTGACAGGCCTGTTAAAAGTTTTGCAAGTGATCTTGTGGCCTCTACCTCACAAGTCTTCCCTAAAGACTAATTAAGGGCTTGTGCAAGACAGATAGAAGATAGAAGCAGCAAAATACATAAAACTAAGGTGCCCAATTAAATTAAACTATTTATTTGTTACCTTTCTCTTCAGCTTTATCTGATAAAGAAAATTTCTTGCTTGAGGTAATCAAAATATTATTGACTAATTGGCATTTGGTTTTGTTGCAGGCTGAGCACCTTCCAAAGAAAAATTTAAATCTGTGAAACCTTTATTAATCGGAACATAATTCTAATAGTTATCAAAATGGTGCCCTAAAAAAGTTGTGATACTAACAGGAAGGTTGCATTTGTGTGGAACATTTAAAGAACTGGTGTGTTTAGTAAAATGCTTCAGCTATTTTACATTAGGAGCCTCCCTATTGATTTGCATTCATTGCTTCTCCGTGTGCTTTATGAGAGCCTTATCAATATCTGCTCACAAGTTCAATTTCCATGTATAGAAAGATGGAACATGATTAAAACAGAAACAGTTTTCTCTCGAAAAAATGATGTCTATTATATTAAACAAATCCTTTTGGTGACTTCTTTTTTGCATTGAAAAAAGAATTCCTTATTTATAATTATTATATGTATGTAATTTTCTTCTTGCATTCTATTTCTGGCAATAAAAACAATTGGATTGGTGTGTGTGCATGTGTGTGTGTGTGTGAGTGAAAAGAATGGATTTTATAGCTGTTATTTAAAGTTGAAGCAAATACTTCATTATTTGGGGCCTCAGTCTGGTGCCAAAGTACTTGCAAGATTTTCTATCCCACCCAAATTTTTACATTTTTAAAAATATTATTTGATTCCCCTCCCCCATTTTTTTTTAAAAAATAGATAGCTGTCATGATTCAAAGCAAAATAAAAGCCTCCAGACTCATAGTTACTTTTCAAGAATACTTTTGAGCTGCAGATAGGCTCCATCTATTTAGCTATATTAGAAAATAAAAGGAATGGATGGCAGCAGCGTAGAGCTAGTTTAGAAAATGGAAGAAAAGTGTACGAAGAGACGATAGTGGTGCAGGTGAAGGTGGCAGAACATTTAGGTCAATGCTGGCGTGATAACTGGAAATCTTCTCTGTGGTAGCCATTTTGCTAAGCTACCGAAAGCAGTCATTCTGCAAGAGCATTCACAACATGTTTTCAAATTTTCAAATGTGTGCTCTAGCCAAGGCAAAATTGGAATCCTTCCTATTTCTTAAGACAGTGCTTTGTTTCTCTTACAATTAACAGATTGATGAGAAAAGAATAGTGGTGCTAACAACATGTAACTCATTGCTGGAGTTAATATTCATTAACTTTAATAACAGATATTTTAGAAGTAGACTACAAAAATAATTCAGATACTGGTTTAGTTTACAGTAATCAGTTTTGTCCCCCCAGTATTTCTAATAAAGATGGTTATGTTGAATGCCCTGATAATAAGAGCTTTCTTCAATAGATGGTTATTGAAAATGTCAGTTCAGTATACCATGCTGTGAGAAAAAGACAAAATCAGCAAGAGGGAATAGAGAATGCCAGTTTTAAAACATACGGGGATTTTCAGTAGCTTTGAGAACTAATTAAAAGTGCTGGCGTTAATAATTAAAAAACGAAACTATCAGGATCTAAGATATTTTTACAGCTTCCTTCTTCAATACTGAAGAAGATGCTTCTTGTATTTTAAGACCTTTCCATAAGATCGGCTCCTGGTCACAGAAGTGTTGGGAGTATATTTGGAAAAAGCAGGATAAAAATGGCATTACACTCTTCCATCTGTTTGCTAGATTGTACATGCTGGGGAAATACTTTTTTTCTTTATTTTTAGCTGCCTTTGTGCCCTCTGCATTTGATGGGTTTTTTAAAAAAAATTCTTTTAAGTTGTATTGTTGTTTACTACTCCTTAAAGAGTTAAACCAGTTTGTGTGCTACTGCCAATGTGGTTTTGAATCACCTGGCAGAATATACATGTTTTAATAAAAAGTTAATCTGATAAAATAGATGGGTATTATCCTCTGACTGAAGATAAATCCTGGACTAAATCTAAGAGCCAAACTGGACAATAAATGCCTGCACTTAATGCTGCCGCACCTCCTCCTTCTTTTTCCCCTTCTCCGGATATTCCGGATTTTCCATGTAATGAATAGTTTCCTGACTTTCCATGGAAGAAAAATCAGGTACATTTATGTTCACATTATATTTTGTAATCATATTAGTGCATTTATCACTTTTGGGTGAACAAACAGTATACTCTTGCTTGCTGACCGATCTGTCTGGCTCCTCTTCCAATAGGTTTTGAACTTGATTATGGCTTGTTAGAAGAGAAAGGAGTCAGAATTCCTGGTTTACGCATAATACATTGCAGATCCCACACTTCTATTTTATTTCGTTTAGCATTCGGAGCCAAATCAAACTTTAAATTAATATGATATCCAAATGTGTTCATTGTTCATTTGGCTTTAAGAGTCAGGTTTATTTTAGGTTATCTATTGAAAGTTGGTAAAATTGACATAAAAATTAGAGGCATTTTAATTCATAATTCAAACTCTCAAGCGTCACACTTTACAAACCTCAGTGTTAGAATACTGTATCCAGTGTAATTAATTGCCATTTGGTGAGTGCACACTTGCTTAAAGGCTAGCCTTCATCATCTCCTCTTTGTTAATTTTCCTTAGTCTTGGTTTGATGGATTTCTGGTTAGATACAATTATCCAGTTAACATGTGTTGGGACAGGTTTGCTTCCACAAGTTTCATAAGCAACCAATTACAACCTTTAGGTGTTCAAGGATTTTTGTTTTAAGAACTAAAATGTTTGCAAATAGTTTGATAATCTGAAAATTAATGATGTCATTAATAAAAAAATGATATTTGTGTGTATGTATGTGTGCGTATGCATGCGCAGAATGGGAGGAACCTGCATCTTTTAAATAAACAGAATTGGTGGCCTATTCAGTTGGTTGAATTCTTAGGAATATACATAAGTAACTTGTAGTGCCAAATGGCTACACATACTATGTAGCAGCCATTTTTATTACAGTGTTTCGCACAGTAAAAATGTAAGCCACAAGTGACTTATAAACCTGCTTAAATGCTTTCTAATTAATTAATGCAAATTGTCAATCAATCTGGTTTGATACATACTACCATGACAGCACTTGCCTAAGTGCCAGAAAAAAATGTCATGCATCTCTACTATCTGAGATTCTTTAATTGAGCATGCTAGGGTCTAAACTTGAAAACTTCAGCAGACAAAATATGCAGCAGTGGAAATAGTGATCCGATTTTGACCTTTTGACAGAAGTTTGAGAAGTTTATCTTTTTGGCAGAAGATATTTCATGATCTATTTCTATCTTTCACAGTTTATGAGTTTCTCTCAAAAGGGTATTCCTGGGAAACAAGTTGGTGTGTTAAATATTTCAATTTACCCAAAGGCTTAACTAGGTGCAGTATTACATAATGTATTGAGAGGAAAGTGTTTCAGTTGTTTGGTACAATAGCTCTGTTCTATTCAGGAATTCTTTTGCTCCTCCATATAAATTTCTGTTGCTAAAACTCTATTGAACCATTATGATTTCTCTTGTACTGACTGCCTCACAGCATTTTTTCATCTATCTTTAGTTGTCAGTTAAATTCTTCTGTATCTATTTTGATTGCTACTCAAACCCCTGCTAATTTTTCTTTCTACAATGTACAATTGTTGGTCCTAAATAGGTAGGTAAACTACAAGATAAACGGGATATTATCATCATAATCTATCCTGTTAAAATTATATTAATATTTAAACTCTATTTCAGCGAGTATCTGAACTTACCTACCTATCATAGGTAGTTCAGTGCCATTTTAATGGCCTCCCTTTATTGATTCTAAATTAGATTTCATATTTATATCCAATCATTCTAGTTTCTTGTGTGTGTTCATTTGTGTATGCGTAAGACATTTTCCTTTGGGAATAATAACTACCTTGGCTTGCATTTATGGACATGCTTATGTAGTATTTGGTTAGGAGAACAATGGATTGGAACAGTTATTTTAAAAACTGGATAGTATAAAATATTTTTCAGTGTTAAGATAACATAACAGCATGCATCCACTCATACATATCATATATGCATGCTTTTATGTCATAAAGTTTCTCCTGACGTTCACTTGGAATCCACGACTATGTCCTGCATTCTGAAGTCAATGGAGAACTGGAATTTGAAGAGTGCTGTCATAATCTCCATCAGTATTTTTTTCCTCAGTGCTAACCATTCCCAGTTCCTTTAATTTCTCTATGTAGGACTTCATTTCTAGCATCCTGATTATTATGCTTGTTGCTTTTCTCTGAACATTATAAAGTGAAATCCCCCCAAAATATATATTGCTAGGATCATTTTTTGTTCCAGCATTATATTTTTTCCTGTAAGAATTTAGAATCTGGGTATATCTACTTTTTGTTTGATGAAAGTATTTTTAATGTAATCTGTATGATGGCACTTTTCTTGATTAACCAAAAACTCAGGGAAGGAAATTCTTCAGTAAATAAGACAGATATTCCACCATGTCAAAAACATCTTGGGAACTTTCATGAACTTCCTCTGAAACAGTGTGTTTAAATCCATCAAATAATTGAAACTTAAATCTAACTTCAGTTGGAGCAGCTTGAAATTTATAGAATATTTCCAATAGGAATAGCATATTCACCCTAATCACAGACATGTTTTGAAGCATTGCTTCTAACATCCTATAGATGATAGAGATATGGGCATTATAGATTTACTATATCAGTAAATTAAAAAAAAAGATGCAAATGATTAATATTTTGAAATTGTACTTTGATTCACGAAGTTTTGGAATCTGTAGCAGCAAAACTTCCTGCAACTCTCTCTATCAGATTTTTGGGTGTGGTTACTGTCACAATGTTTTTATGGCACACAAGTGACAGAACAGTCTGGCATTTTAACAATACTGTTATGGGCCTCAGTAGGAATTGCAGCTATGTTGACCAGCCTGTTAATGCACCAAGCAAGGAAAGCTGTATTGTACATTTAGTTTTGTTACTCAGCTATAGACCACAAACATGATTAATGGCTTTTTAGGTAGAGAACACTTTGAAGACCACTTGAGCTTCTCTAAGCACATACAAGGTGGTCTGTTGTAGCTGTGCTTTTATTTTAAGAATTACAGAACCACTCTAGGCCTTTCTGCATCTATAAACAATGGAATGCTTGATGTGAAGAGAAATAATTGTCAAGACCCACTTTCCAAAAGGTCTGTGCTAAGATTTAAACTTCTATCAGCTAAACAGTTAACAGTTTTCCTTAGTTCCACTTCTCTGAACAAGCTTTTAATTTTGTTTCATTGGGCTTTGACTCTTCTTGAAGGGTATTCTAATTTGTCTAAGACTTTAAGAGAGAAAGAAAGAAAGAAAGAAAGAAAGAAAGAAAGAAAGAAAGAAAGAAAGAAAGAAAGAACTGATGCCAAGTAGTAATGCGAGTGACAATAAATATGGTTGAGCAGGGCATGTTAAAAAGAAAGTCAGCAGAAGTTTAGGAAGAATTATTTTTTCTCTTCCTTCTCCTCTCAGAGTTAATGCAAGCGATTCTTAAATAGTGGATTGGGAATCTTTTTTTACAGCTAGATACTCTATTAAGGACATTATGACGCATGAGATTATCTTGGTCCTTGAGAATTCTAGAAATTACTTTAAAAAAAAACTGTTTGAGGATTTCATACATTGAAGAGCTTTTAGCATGATATATGAATTGATGCTTGGAGGGATATAACCAGATTGTAAGATTGTTTTTTTTCCTTTTTCTTTTTCTGATCGACATCATTGGGATGTGGCTGTTAGTAAGCATTGCAAGCTAGCATAGGGTGAGAAACATAGACAGATAAGATTAAGGCTGCATGGTCCTTAATTCTTTTGACCTCACCTTTCCCAGGCATTTCAGCCCTGTTGTTTCCTGCCATGCTGTGAAACTCAAGAACAGTGGGAGCATTAAAAGCAAGCTTAACATAGCAGTTAAAACCTGAATACTTTCCTCAAGCCCCTTTCCCCCCATTTTAGCTCCATTTGGCTTTGGCCACAAGCATAAATAAGATTTGTGTGACTACTTTGTATCATGTCCCCAGCTACTTTCTCCCAAATGTTCAATGCAGTAGCTAATTTTTTTTAAAAAAATCCCACCTCTGACCTCAAGCGTTGATACTATTTTTACACAGGCAAAGCTAAAGAACAATCAAGTACTGTAAAAGGAGTCCCAGTGTTGTCCATAGAAAGCAATCCATTGTAATGTTTGTTTTCTAGTCTACAGAGCATTTCAGTTATTTAGCCCAACGGCTAACATTGTTTAAAACCAGCTTGCTAAAGGGTGCGATAAACATGTTAATGTTTCACAGACATTAACATTCCTAACTCTGGATTCATGGTAATCACATGGTCAATTGCTTCCCTTGTAAATCTTAATTGAAGATATTGGCTCAATGAAAACAAAATATGATTGTTAAGAAACTGATAGACTGATCAAAATCCAAGGTTGCAGCCTCTTAGAAATACCAGATATGCTAATAAAGTTGCAATCCACTGGATACTCTAGTAAGCACAAAGAAGCTGAAAGGTAGTATTTTAAAAATTAGATATCTTTGTTAGCGGTTCTGATGTGTTTGAGATTAAAAAAAAACTATTTTATGTGGTCTGCACTGCACTAATGCTTGAGAACCACTGAGGCTATATGGAGGTGAAATAGCGTATCTTTTTTCTCTATCTCTATTTAATTTTTATTTAACAATGTTTGAAAGGCTGTTTTTCTTCTCATTTGACATGCAGCAAGGACATATGGGAGAAGGCGAGGTAACAACATTCCTCTTTAATTTTCTGATGTTTAAAATGTCTTATGGCATCACTAATGCACCAGCTGTTTCTGAAAGATCAGAAGTTTTTAAAGGGGACAGGTGGATGGGGCAGGCTTCTTCAATGTGCATGCTGTGGTAACGTTACCTACTGAAAGTAGCATATCCCAGAACATGATGGCGAGGCAGAATTAACATAATATATTAAATACAGAGTGAGTGGGTAGCAAATAGTATTTTTAGCAAGAACTTCCAAAATTAAAATACACATTAATGATAGCTTCAGCTGGGTGCTAGTAGGAGAAGAGGGTTTCTTACTTACGGAAGCACCTAAATGACTTGAATTTCCAGGTCTCTCCCACAGGCAACATTAATTGTCATCATAATTTATTGTGGCTGTTAGCACTGGCATTCTTCCAAACATTTTTAATACTTAGTAATGATTTGCATGTCCCTCAAGACGTTGAGCCGTGTGATAGAGGTAATTTCACACTGCATTTCTCTTATCTAACTTCTGTGATCAAGCTGAAATTCTCTGCATCTGAGCAATGTCTTTGTTTTGGGGGGTTCTTCAATAGCGTAAAACTGCCTTGCAGGCACTAGCAGGACCACAATATACAGTTTGGGAGATTTTACATCACTAAAAAAGGAAGCCTGGCAATTAAGTCACATAGGTGCTTTTTAAAAATCTGTGGGATGAAAACTAAGATGCTACAACCATATCTTTGAACCGTGCATGCTGACCTAACAATCATAGACAGATGCCACTTTGTTAGCTTCCTCGGTGCTGCCTGGACCGAGATGTTGATGGGGAAATCACTGTAAGAAATCTCTCCCCAAAAAGGGTCGTTGGTTGGAGAATTCATGCTAAAAAGAGGCTCTGCAGCACTATGGAATTCAAATTATTAATTTGAGAGGATTCAGTTTTTCAGTAGAATACAGATCATGAAAATTGATTGGCACAGTGCTTTTTTTTTTTTCTAAATGGAGCTTTTTTTTTTCTTTCTTTCCAGTTTTGGTAGGTTATGGCAAACTGGTAAATTGTTATGACTTCATTAGTGATCAAAATGTTGTCCCCGTGTGCATGTCTATAGTTTCTATGCCTCAACCCTTTCCTGAAGCCAGTGTCAGAGCTACTTTATCAAAGATAGTAAGAGATGGGGAGGGGAGATGGGGATGTTTACTTCTTTGCCCTTTAACTAAGAACAGTGGCTCCAGGATTGGATCCCTGGAACTGCCACTTTCCCTGCACTGCACTTGTTCAATGCTCTTGGTGTGCATGCACACTGGCGTTTGGAAGATGAAATGTCACAATTCCATTTGGTGCATCTGGATTTCACTATTGACTGGTGGTGTATCTTTAGCATTTTATAATACATATAAAAGGAATGACTTCTACAGCTTATATATTGCTATAATTTCAACAGACATAATGTACTGTATACTAAACAACATGGCATCCTCCGGGGAGGTATTAGATAAAGGGACAGGTGTTAATACATGTCTGTATTCATTTCATATAAATGTTAATCCTATATGAACTAGAAAACTAGAGAGAAACCCCAGACCAGTTGTAATGGAATCACTTTTATTCTAAGGTATGTTGTGAGAACAATACTTAACACTAATACAGTAATTACAATAGTAAAAAAGATGAACAGCAAAAATAATGGTGTAATGTTCCTAGATGAGGCACTAACTAGTCTAGTGTAATGTGCCAAGAAAAGAAGTCATTGAGGTCCGGCTCCCCTGAGGTCATTTTGAGTGGTGGTTACATATGATTCTAACTAGAACCATCTTTTTTAAAAACTGTCTTCATCTTCAGGTCCTATTTATAGTTTTGGCAGGTTATAAAATGAGAAGTTACTGCCTCATTTTTGAATTCTTCACCTTAAATCTTCAACTTATTTTTTTTTAACCGTTTCAGTGGTGAGCATGCTCTGGTAATTGTAAAAGCAAGCTTCAAGCAGAAAATAAGCCCTTCTCCTGTTCTCCTTTTAAAAAAAACCCACACAGCATTCTGATCACATTTAATAAGCTCCTGGAAAAGGACAATTTTAATAGTCTTGGGTAAATAATTTACCTGTGGGTACTTGTGGACCAGGGACCATTAACTAACTTATAATTCTGATTTTTTTTATTATTGAAACATATATTACATTTCTTTCCTAGCTATTTTCTACAGAATTTAGAATATACATGAAATAAATAGTGACCAGTATGAGGACATTGACCAAGTTTCATGACCAAGAGGGATGGAACTTGGTTATCCTCAGCATAATAATCCTTTAATTGTTCTTCTACACTAATTATCCAGTTTTATTAGACCTGCCATACTTATTATTCTTATAAGTATGGTTATACTATTAGTATGCCACCTCAGTGAGAATATAGGTAAAAGGGTCCCATCTTTTTCCTCCATTTTCCTTTGGCTTTTTATTACTGTTTTTGTCAATAAGGAGCTGTGAGATTTAAATGTAAGATAGATGTGGAATATTTTACTTGAACTGTATGATTGTATGGATGTGACTAAAATCTTGTACTTGCAATGTCCCAAGATCATTGGGGCTTGATCAATAATTACTTGGTGTAGAATATTTTTGAAGCATATACTTGGGGGAAAAAATAGTCTCTGTGTTTGGAATAGAACATTTGTCTATGACACGCTTGGCATAGTGCACCATTTAATGATACCAAGATTCAGCCAGCTTTTCTGTACAAAGTCATTCAGATAATATTGCGTATCTGTATAATTAATAATGGGTCTTTGTGACAGGAGAAAGAATAAGAAAATAGGCAGCTATTATTCTGTTGGTATATTTTGAGAAATACATATATGCATATTATACATGCACATACACAGACACATTTTGTCTTTTCAACTATAGGTCAGTCCTCCCTGTTCCCAATGGAAGATGGGTTTCTGGATGATGGACGTGGGGATCAGACTCTCCATAGCGGCTTAGGATCACCACACTGCTTCTCTCATCAGAATGGCGAGCGAGTTGAACGGTACTCTCGCAAGGTGTTTGTGGGTGGTCTGCCACCTGATATCGATGAAGGTATATTTGGATATTAGTATTGCCAAAAATACACACCCATGGCCAAATGCGACCCTATGGAAAAGAGGATAATCATGCCAGATTGTAGCATTTTCATGAGCTCACTTTGGGCAGTTTTTCGGGCAGCGTAAATTGTATAAATCTATGAGCTGCCAAATATCCAAGCTTTTAAGTTATGAATTGTGATGATAAGGAGGTGTGGGTTGCACAGTTTATGAGATATGTTTTATACATTTGCTTCATTTAGTTAGATATTATGACATCATAAAACTCTTTATGAAGGTCTTTTATTTTGAAGATGATTATAATAGGCACACATTTTAGTCAGTATCTGATTTAAAATACAATGCAGTGCTTCATCTATTTAAGGGAACGATATATAATGCATTATTTCTTTGCTATCACCATATATTTCACCAGAGGGATGAATTACTGCTGAAAAAAAATCCATTTAAGCATAAGGAACATGCTGGGCATATGAACATTAACTGTAACTGATGGCAATATTTGCCTTGATTTAAAAGTGTACTAGACAAAGGGAATCTCCTTATTTTATTTTAATTTTTAGGCTAATTAGAATAACAGACTGCTGCTTTTTTCAAAAAAGAAATGGAAAGAAATTCTTTAGGGATTTCTAGCTCTATTTTTTAAATCCTGTAATTCTGGGTAATGTATAAATTTAAACTGTATACATAAAAAATATCTATGACGTTTCCTTTTCCCCCAGATAAATATTTCTGTTACTTTCATCATGATGAAAACATCAGATTATGAAGAAATAAACTCCGACACAAGTATATGAACACCCCCTCCAAATACCTTAGGAAGAATTTAAGTAAAATAGAAAATGCACATGGGGAGGGCAGATCAAATAATTTTTCAGGCTCTGTGTTGCGTATAAATAGCATTTCAGTCTGTTCCCCAGCTTATTTTAAAATTAAACTGAGTGAAACAATTCCACGGTGCACTTTAAAAAGAATTGTGCATGTGGGTAATATTAACCAGTGTGCAGATCACCTGAGCTGAATTTAGAAATTGAAGAAAGGCTTTGAAGCCTTTGCTTTCTGCTAACGAATCTGCATTTTCGCCTCTGCAGCAGTTACATAATTGCTTTGTGCAAGTGCAGCTGAAGATAGTCTGAGGTCCAGCTCAGATGATGTGCACAGATACAGCTTAGGCCTATGACGTAAGCAGTAGGCGTGACTAGGCTCTGCTACATTCTTTTTCCTTTCTCTCCACCTTTCGCAAGTCCGTGCTGAACAACTTGCTCTTGATGCAAGCTCTGCAAGTTAGCTGTGGGAGAATGCCTGGAGCTAGGCAGTAAAAACTGCTCAAATTCAGTCATTAATTACGTTAAGTGGGTTGCTGCAAATCTTTATTTGTAATCTTAAAGCCACAGCTTTGATATTTAAACCGTTTGCTTTTTTGTTAAATATACAGTTCTTGGATTCAGTTTTTTTCCCTTTTGATGATACTTGCTGTCTCTCATATTTGGGTTGCCTAGTATTACCTGAGTATTATCATCGAATTGCTTAAATTGCTTTATTTGGGACCCTTCCCCTTGAAAAAAAAAGTGAAGATTTTTTTCTCTCTCTTTGTTTGGTTCACCAACTTGCAGATGAGATCACAGCCAGCTTTCGTCGTTTTGGCCCATTGATTGTAGATTGGCCTCATAAAGCTGAAAGCAAATCGTATTTTCCTCCTAAAGGTAACTTTTGTTACTTCATGAATCCCGTCCTTCTCTAAAATTGTTCAGAACAAGTAATAATAGTTAATAATAATAATAATAATAATAATAATAATAATAATAATAATAATAATAATAATAATAATAATTTCTATAAAAGCTATGTTAGTTGAAAGATTATCTCTCCTCATGAAAATATGTTATTAGTGTTAGGAAATTTTCCTAATAGGAAGAGCTGTGGACTCTTCATTGGATCTGTTCAAATAGGGGCTGGATAGCCATCTGCCGTAGATGCTTTAATTCTGGATTTCTGCATAGAGCGTAAAATTCAATGTGATAGTCTGAACCTTGCAATTTTATGATTCATAGAGTGAATTTTATCATTTGAGATTTTAACATGGACGTCTCTTCAACACATTTTCTATTATAGACCTGAATTTCCATGATCACAAAAGCATATTTCAATACTACTGCTAATCTTAAAGTTATATGAAAGGCTCATTAGTCCACCTTCTTATTTGAAGTGTTTTGTCATTGCTGTTTTGACTCCATTTTACTTCTGATCTTCAAGTTGGCGCTTTTTATCTACACTTTTCACTTTTTTTAGTTTGAACTTTTTATCTACTGTTCAACTTGTTTCCCTTCCTGTTTTTCCCCCGTGATTTCTTTGGTTTCTTTAATCCCCCTTCTCTTTCTTCTCTGTACAGTAAAGCAGTGACATTCAGATTAAATTTCATTCTAAGGAAGGAATGGATGAAGTTTTGTAATGTATTTGTTATGTCTCAAATAATAGCATTTGGGTTAGACTATACCTACTCCTATTTTGGAAAATGACCCTCGCCCCACCCCCCCAACCTCTTTTTTTAAATATGAAACCATGATTTTCCTTTTTTTGGCATGGTTATATCTAAGTACACACAAAATAGAAAGTTTCAATACATCATATACTATATATAGTGAACAAATCATGTTTCTTTCTTCTCTATCTAGGATATGCCTTTTTGTTGTTCCAAGATGAAAGCTCTGTACAGGCTTTGATTGATGCATGTATTGAAGAGGATGGAAAACTCTACCTGTGTGTTTCTAGTCCCACAATTAAAGATAAACCAGTATGTGGCTTGGAGATATATGAAGTTTTCAAATTATATATGTAACTATATATATATATGTATATAATGTATGGTATTCAGCTTTGTTCGGGTATTTTCCCACGTCATTATAGTTGTGCTTTTAAAACAGAAACGGCTGTGAAAGTCTGACTCACAGACAAACACAATACACAAGCCTGATGATGGCAGGTGAGATTCTGCCGAAACGTTGCTACAACTTTAAAAGCACAACTTTAATGATGTGGGAAAATACCCGAACAAAGCTGAATACCATACATATAAATACCCGTGAAAACTTAAGAAAACAAATATATATATATATATATATAAAACTACAAATTATGTGTATAAGTATTATTCATATACTAGAGAAGCATGTATGTCCATGGTTTTTCACTCAGGAGGAACAGGATTTGTTTTTCCTTTCTCCTTGAACTATTGAGTCTCGGGCACTACACAATTGTTGCTTATCAAACTGCAAGTTCAGGGTCCCCTGCACTATAATTTACTGTTTAGTCTCAATGCCCTCTCTTTCCGTATGGATTATTTTTTGAAGTTTTTCCATGCACATTTGGTCCTCACCTCTGTGCACAAGCCAAAATCTGGACAAATCAAAAGGAAGAAGCATAAATGGAAGAATTTTGGGAGAATTCTTTTTGGGAAGGAGTGTTAATTTTATCTATAGAAGTTAATTGGGGGGAGAGTGGATTTTGTCTGTAGTGGGATCATGATAAAGATACAGATTCTATTATAGTTTCTATTGAGACTCTGTAGAATACTTACATGGTTATTTTGATGGTCAAGCAGGTGTTGGGCATCTCCATCCTGCAGACTAAATACTGGGGCTCTGTAGCTCTTTGAATCTGAAGGAAAAATGATGCAATAGTAACATGACCAGGACTTGTGAAGAGCTTCTTAAAGCAATTCCTCTTCTCAGCAATTCCTTTCAGTACCTTCATGGTTATTTAATAAGGCTCTGGGATTCATTCAAAGGGAAGCTTTGTGAAGTAACTTCCCCTCTGAATGTCTTGATTATAATGTTGAGGTGCTATCTTCCTCTTGGAAGCTGGCAAAGCCTCTTTGAGGATTTCCTATCATTTGACCAAATATGTGCATGCACAGATGACACTTCTGTTAATGGATCAGCTGAAGCAAATGGATAAATAACAGCAGAGGAATGTGGAATCTCTCTGTTCTCTATATTACTGGGATGTGACTTGTATTGCTGTGAGTTCTAGGCCTCACTTAGGCATGAAAACCAGCTGGGCGACTTTGGGCCAATCACTCTCACCCAACCCACATCACAGGGTTGGTTTTGCAGGGAAAATATGAGGCAGGAGTATTAGGTATGTTCATTGCCTTGAATTGATATACATGATCAGGCACAAAATAATAATGTGTTACTGCTATGAAAAAAATCCATTCTGATTCATAGTTAGAACTGTATATGAAGTCCTGTTTTCTACTTGCAGGTTCAGATCCGACCTTGGAATCTTAGTGACAGTGATTTTGTGATGGATGGCTCACAACCTCTGGATCCACGGAAAACCATTTTTGTAGGCGGAGTTCCACGACCCTTACGAGCAGGTATGGAAATTGGCTTGTTGACTTTGTCCAAGTGACCTTGCTGTTGAGAATTTCTGATATGGAAATATGCTTATTAACTTTTGCTGACGTTCTCATTGTTTTCAGATAGAAGAACAGAAATTTAGATAGAAGAGTAGAAACTCCATTGCCCAGAGCCTAGGAAAAAAAGGGGGATTTATGTGCATATTTGTTGTTACTATATTTTAGTGGAGCTTGCAATGATAATGGATCGGCTGTATGGAGGAGTTTGCTATGCTGGAATTGATACTGACCCTGAACTGAAGTACCCAAAAGGAGCTGGGCGTGTTGCATTTTCCAATCAACAGAGTTATATAGCTGCTATCAGTGCCCGCTTTGTTCAGCTGCAACATGGAGAGATAGATAAACGGGTAAGTACTAGAGCATATTCTATTTATTACACAGCATTCTTTTCTTGGCTTATGTCCATATAAGTGCCGTTTCATGATAGGAACAACAAAAACAACTGTTTAAATGCAATGCTGCCCCCCCACCCCCCCAGTCATCCAAAATATCAAAGAATTGATTTTTTTTACTGCCTTTTGACTCCAAAGCCAGTTGTTCCCTTTGGAGCCTTTTCTACCGGCACAGAAAATAAGCCTGTGCTTTTAGTGTTATCCTTTTACATCTGCATGACTTGCTTACTATTAGCCTTTCTTTCACCCTGCCTGAATGCTTTGTAGTAGAACAGGCAGCTGCTTTATCAGAGCTAAAGGCATGCAGCTCCAGTATGTTTCTGCTGGATTTCTAAGTTTCCTTGCACACATTCTATTTTAATCCAATATAATCTGTACAGCAACAATAGTCGATTATTTAAACATCCATCTCTGTTAATGTTCAACACATTTTCACAACCCAAGTCAGCAGCACTAAGAATATCTTTGCAACATAAATTCACTTCTCCTTTTATCACATTGACATATACGCTGGAAAGAAGATTGGAAAGAAATGTGTTGTTTTGACACTGTGTAAGACAGCATTCCCAACCTTATGCTCTTCAGATGTACTGAGATTTTTAACTCCCAGAATTCCAAGCTAAAAGCTGTCTGGGAGCTACAGTCAGGTTGGGGAAAGTTGGTGTAAGACGTTATGAACCATTTCAATTTTTGCTACACTGTTTTTCTCTTTTCTGGCAACTTAAATTGTTCTAACCCAGTAATTTAGAATGATGCCATTCTTAGATAGAAAAAGTAAAACGATTATTGATTTGTGTGGCTTGTCTTCCAGTTCTGGAAGGCACGTAATGTTCTACTTCTGGATATGTAATGTATTACTGACAGAATCTAAGCAAGAAGTTAAAACATTTCTACCATAGCTTTTAGTAAGGTGAATTGATTCATAGGTAAATGTTGCCATTATTAAAGCTGTGGGTTTGGCACATGTACACTTGAGAGAAATTAATAAAGAGTAGCTCTCCCATTCCTGTGTTTTAGATTTTGATATAATATGATCAAGGACTTCCTTAAATATATCTTCTTGAAATTCAGAATTTATCTGTGGACATACATACTTTAATAGTCACAGATACTTTACATGTATAGAAATGTATACATATATGTATACACACATACATACAGAGTTATTAAATAACATTTATAGCCAAAGCATTTATTCACATGATGTGTAAATGGAGTCAGGGTTAATTAATTGGTTTATGTTTGCATTGGCAGTTAAATTTGAACTATTTGATACAGAATATCTTTTGAAATTTATTTTAAATAGCAAATGAATTCTCCTACCTTCTAATGGTGGAAATGGTACGAATAAGTTGTACTTTCCAATTTTTGTGATTTTGAGCCATTTTTGTGATATTCAGCTTTGTTCGGGTATTTTCCCACGTCATTATAGTTGTGCTTTTAAAGTTGTAGCAACGTTTCGGCAGAATCTCATCTGCCATCATCAGGCTTCTGTATTGTGTTTGTCTGTGAGTCAGGCTTTAACAGCTGTTTCAGTTTTAAATTTGGTACTAGCCTATGCTGTGCCAGAATGGTTTTTTCTTCATCCTGATTAGTTGGGAGACTTGGTCTATGTTTATTGGTCTTGGAGTTTGCTGTGTTCTGCTTGATTGGTGTTTTTCATATCTTCTGTCTGTTTTCTGGCTTTTTTTGTCTTGATTGGCTGGCAACATTGTGTTTCCTATATTGGAGGCTTTTAGTGTGGCTTGGTTCCGAATAAATGGAGGGCTTTCATTTATTAGGAAGCTAGGTTTCATCTGGGTGCCTGGTTGGGGTGTGTTTGAGCTGGAGGTATCAGGGGGAGTCTCTTTGTGCCCAGGTGTTTGGCTGGCTTGTGGTGTGGAGATTTTTTTGTTTGAGAGTGCAGGCTTCCAGATAATTGACAGTCTGGTGGAGTCAATTATCTGGAAGCCTGCACTCTCAAACAAAAAAATCTCCACACCACAAGCCAGCCAGACACCTGGCACAAACAGACTCCCCCTGATACCTCCAGCTCAAACACACCCCAACCAGGCACCCAGATGAAACCTAGCTTCCTAATAATTGATAGCCGTCCATTTATTCGGAACCAAGCCACACTAAAAGCCTCCAATATAGGAAACACAATGTTGCCAGCCAATCAAGACAAAAAACCCTACAAAACAGACAGAAGATATTAGAAACACCAATCAAGCAGAACACAGCAAACTCCAAGACCAATAAACACAGACCAAGACTCCCAACCAATCAGGATGAAGAAAAAACCATTCTGGCACAGCATAGGCTAGCACCAAATTTAAAACAGAAACGGCTGTGAAAGTCTGACTCACAGACGAACACTATACAGAAGCCTGATGATGGCAGATGAGATTCTGCCGAAACATTGCTACAACTTTAAAAACACAACTATAATGACGTGGGAAAATATCCGAACAAAGCTGAATACCATACATATAAATACCCGTGAAAACTTAAGAAATATATATATGTTTATATGTAGGTCTAGGTGTGTTCGGGTCTTTTCCCATGTAAGATTAAGAGTATCTTGGCAACGTTTTGGCGAGGTCCCACTCGCCATCCTCAGGCTGGTGCTTTCGGCTTTGTGCCAGTGCAAGCCAAAAGCACCAGCCTGAGGATGGTGAGTGGGACCTCGTCAAAACGTTGCCAAGATACTCATAATCTTACGCGGGAAAAGACCCGAACACACCTAGACCTACATACCTGTACCCGTGAAAATCTACGAATGTATGTATGTATGTATGTATGTATGTATGTATATATATGGATCTTTGGTTATTCGGGTTTTCTCCCGTGTAAGATTGGAAGTATCTAGGCAACGTTTCGATGAAGTCTCGTTCATCATCTTCAGGCTTGTGTCTTCGGCTCAATAATCAGAGAAGCCATAGAGATAGAAAACCCCCCATACAGCATGAATAAACGAGATGACACCTCCCGCCTACCAGCCATTTGGAAACCCACCCTCATGAACAGATGAGTACCTAACATGAAGACTGACATCAGACCCACACCCATGAGGGCCACACAAGATGCCACCACCACACTTCCACGTAGAAAACAGACTCACACCCACACAGAAGATGGGACATGACCACGGACCAGAAGCTGCACTGCAGCTGCATCACTACCCACTTCAAACCCCTCCGAGCCATACATGAAGCGAACTGACACCCACCATGAAGATGCGGCACGACCACGAACTTGAAGCCAAACAGCAGGATCACAGCTCACCAGCTCAAATCCCCCAGCAACTAAGACTAACCTGAGCACAACCAAGCCCCCACCTGAACAGAACACGCCTCCAGCCAATCAGAACACAGCCAAAACCCCAACCAATGAGAACACACCACCACCCAATCAGAACACAGCCAAGCCCCCACCCAATCAAGTCACACCCCCACTAGCAGTTAAAAGGAAGAAGCAGCTGCAAGTTCACATCACTCTGAGAAGCACAGAGCCGAAGGCACAAGCCTGAAGATGATGAATGAGACTTCATCGAAACGTTGCCTAGATACTTCCAATCTTACACGGGAGAAAACCCGAATAACCAAAGATCCACATACAAATACCCGCGAGAACCTCAGAAAACAAATTATATATATATATAAAATAATTAATATAATATAATAATATGATATGATATGATATGATATGATATGATATGATATGATATGAGAGAGAGAGAAGAAAGGGGATGTGAATCAATAGAGTTCCATATTGAAAGGACCCTCCTACTCTGCATTATATTTCAGTATTTCCAGCCTTGGCAAAGTCAACGTGTTTGGACTTCCATACCTAGAATTCTCAGCAATAACTATGATGGTTGGAGAATTCTGGAAATTGAGTTCCTATAACAATCTATGATTGGAAAATTCTGGAAACTGAATCCCCATATGCCAAAGTTACAAAACAATGCTAAGGCTCTTATATGACTATTCAGCTTTTATCTTTGTAAAAAAAAAATCAAGGGGATCCATTTGTAGATCCTCCAAATTGTGAAATTGTTTATACAGAACATTCCTACAAATGAATTTTAAATAAAGGAAAGGGGTAAAGATTTAATTTCACCAAAACATTCTAAATCTCTAATTCTCAGGGAATGTCTCATTGTACTTCAGAGTGATTCAGTATGATCAGAATTGCCTTGAAATAATGTCAATTTAGTACAATTACTAATTTAATCAGATTCCCCTAGTGCAGTGTTTAAATAATGGGTACGATCAGAGTAAAACCTACCTAATTTGAGGAGTCTTTAGTTGTTTTATCAGACAAACACCCACCTCAGCAGAAAGTATATATTGTGAAACCCAAAGTTAATTTGATAGACATCTTAAATAATAGGGAAGTGCCATCATGTACAGGATGTGGTAATGGCCACAAGCTGGGATGGTATTAAAAGAGGGTTAGGTAAATTCGTAGAGAGTGTAGCTTTATGAAATATAACTCAACAAAAGAAATGTAATTACCTGGGGTTTTTTTTTTCCTTGTGTTCTCCACATAAACTCAGAACATGAGGTATTTTCCAGACCCCAATTTTATTCTTTTCACCTTTGAGTGATAATGACTGGTATATGCTTGTCCAGTGAGTTGAAAGCTGAAGCCAGCCTGTCAGGAACAGTATTTACTACTTTTTTGATAGAGACCATACAACAGGGAAAGGCTACCGTTTTTCTGTTTTGCTTGTTCAGACAGTACTAGGAAAAAAGATCATGAGCTAGTTCCATGTCTAGTCTGATCTAGCAAAGCTTTGTTCACTGTGCAGGAGAGTGTTTACTGAGGTATCTGTAGTATGTATAGCTGGATGGTAGAAATATAGGAAGAGAAGGAAAAACAACAACACCTGGACTACACTTTTCTCTAATGAGGCCAAACTTAAGAAATGTATGCGTTTTCTCTCCTTCTTTCATCACAGGTGGAAGTTAAGCCATATGTCTTGGATGATCAGCTGTGTGATGAATGTCAGGGGGCCCGTTGTGGTGGAAAGTTTGCTCCATTTTTCTGTGCTAATGTGACCTGTCTGCAGTATTACTGTGAATATTGCTGGGCTGCTATCCATTCACGCGCTGGCAGGGAATTCCACAAGCCCCTGGTGAAAGAGGGAGGAGATCGCCCAAGACATATTTCATTCCGCTGGAACTAAGTGATTACTGCAGTGTGTTCATATGCAGGCCCTCAAAATAAGTGCACTCTTCTGTTCTCCTGATTCCTTTGCCCTCCCTTCCTAGTCCCTCTTACTCAAGATAGCATGTCCTGCTGTTGTAGTCTGTAACTTAAAAATAGTGTAACAAAAGAATGGCCTATAATCCTATAGGTATTTTGTAGAATCTTGTCATTAAACTTTATGGGGAACTTCTTTTCCTATGGATAACACAGTGCATGGAAGCCAGAGTCTCTTACCTTCCTGGCTCCCCAGAGGACACTGCTTTCCTGCTATCTTTTCTTGAAGGAAGAAAGAACAATATTAAGAGAAATGAAACAATAGAGTATTTTGTTTTTTAATTAAATTATTGCTAATAACAAAATCAATAGACTACTTTTATTAAAGTAACCATGAGATAGGAACACTATGAATCTTATCTGACACTTTGTCCAACCGACCCGCCCTTTCCTTCTCCTAGCCCCCTTCCCTAGCCAAGCCTCTGGGAAGCCTGTTTTCTTGCCACCGATGATTTTATAGCAATGGAAACAGTTAGCTGTTAACTTAGTAACAGAAAAGAGCATGTTTAAAGCAACAAAAATGCATGAGCAAGGTTTAAAGCAGCATTAAGTTTCTTTTTTGTTTGATGTAAGGGTTCTGAAGCTAAATCTTTAGCACAGTATTGTGTCTCACCGTGCCTCCAACTTCCCACCACATTCAAATTTTTACTAATTGAGTAGGCAGAGCTTAGATCTGTGTTCTTCATCCAAGCAATCACATTTTTAAAGTTCCCGAATGTAAATCCTGGGTCAGTTTATAACTGGGGGGTGGGTGGGGAGTGCACTTATTCTTTATTATTGTGGTTGTTGTTGTTGTTTTGAAAGAAATTTCATTATCAGAATACAGCCCTACAAATCCTACCAAAGCTAAAGTAATGACAACTTGTGAACTGGCATGTCCTCTCCTGAAGAACAAATGTATAGATTTTATTTTTGATGGCTATATAGAACTCTATATCCTAATTTACTAATGTAAATCAGAGGCCAGCCTTTGCTCTCCATTTTGACATGAAATACAAGAACCTAAAGATATACCTCAAGAGTACATTTTAATTCCCCCCTTCCCCCTCCCCCCCAATACTATTAATCCACTCTTCCAATACATATCAAATTTTGTCTGCTTCTTGAGCTTACTCTGGGATGTGAAACCAGTTCTAACCTCCTAACAAAGCTGTAACCTAGCAATTTATAAGAGGGCAAAGTAAAGTTTGTTTCCAGGGATGTTTTGCACTGTTGGCTGAATGAAGAGGCATGCATGTCTGCAAAGGATATGCTTGTCTTTCAACAGAGAGCAAGTGAGTAAAAGGAATCCTAACCCCCCCAAAAAATTGTTTGGGACTTAGCACAGAACATAAACCGTTGCAGGACTCCAACTTGCTGAGTAATGCATGAAGTGTTATAAACATGTAAGTGGGGAACACAGCATATGTTAAAGCTAAGGCACAAGGTGGTGTTGATTAGATTGAAATACACTTGATGCTTTGTAAATCTTGATAAAATCGATAGGAGGGAATGTATTCATCTCTTAACCACAGTAATGGGGTTGTAGCAGTGTGTAGAAAAAGCCAGTTGGAATCTGAAACTGGCATGATACCACCATAGACTCTTAAACCAAAGACTTGCTTAAGCACAGCTACAGAGAAAAAGCATCCCTTTTGTAAGCTCTCTTCCTCCCCATCCCTTTCCTCCATTGCCAGTTACCTATCAGAGGCAGTTTGGTTTTCAGTACATGATACATACCCTTGTTATTTTCCAAAGGTCAAAATGGAGACATTTGCTGTCTACTTGTCAAGTAGAGAAAGGGAGCTCCTTTTAATGAATCCCTGCAAATATTGACAACAGGAAATGCAAATGGAGAGTGCTCTTTTGTAGACTGTCAGGGACCTTTTTCTCTGAAGTACATAATTATAGTTGGAATATTCCTTTTAATTTTTTAAAAAAATGCTTGTAGGTGGCTTGGGGTGTCTTATTGTGCCGATCCTATCCAGTGAACAGGTGAGATGGGTTACCATTACAAGAAATAACACTGTTTGAGAAGTAGCTTTGAATAATAATTTTTTCCCTTTGTACATGACCTGCTGAATTTCGGTACAGTGTTTTTGTAGCTAACTTATTTTGTCATGCACATAATGTATATTTGTTATGCACTACTTTTGTATATCTTGTTTTTCCAACAGTGAGCATTTTTAGGCACACTTTTCACTGACGGGATATCTCTTTATGCAATACCTCAATTTTTCATATTGCAAAGAGTAGCTTTTTGTACTTTTATTACTGAGAGATCTTCATATACTTCATTTTTTAATATAAATAATTTTAATAAATTTTATTTTCTTATATTCTGCTTTTTATACATTTCAGTGCTCTGCATACATTTTGAATTATGGATGTTGTGCACTGGCAATGCTATTTTAGAATTTGCAGAGAAAAGAAAGCATGTTGCTTAAACATCTTTAGCCCAGCACCAGGTATTTGGTGTACATATAATTTAAGAAATACTTATATGTAAAGTTGAGACTTAAAAAAAAGAAATTTTTAAAAAGCATGAAAGTGACAAATGAGAGAGTTTGTCTTTAGACTCTTGAAATTTAATGCATAAACATAGAGTAGAAGTTTAACAGTAACATCCCAAATTGTCTACTGCTTCTTAATAGATTTTTAAAAATAATACACAAATGCAGATGTTTTTTGGTGAATGTTTAGCCATTTTTAATCTTAACAAATTGATGTTAGGTGTTTGCAGAGATGTGTCTGCGCTTTTAAATCATATTTAAGGAAATAAACTCAAGCCTGCCCAATGGTGGGCATGTAATGTTAGTATGCATGACTAATATTAAAAAATGTTATTCTACTAATATTCACTTGTGGTGATTGTGTGAAAAGCGTGTTTACAGATTATTTGGTTACACTTCAATTTACAGGGCATAAATGATTATCTCTATTACTCTGTACTCGAAATAGTGCTAATATAATATGTCCTTCAGATTACATGGAAAGTGGAGTTGCCATGTCACTCCAAGCATAACTAACATGTAATTAGTTTAAAAATCCTAGGGTATCACTTTATTTTAAAGGGGTGTAAACAAGCATGTCATTTTCTTTCAGAAGCATGGCACTGGCCATGTACTTACAATGTAGTTACAGAGTAATTACATGGTTATTTTTGCAATGTAAAATAAAGTGTTTCTGATTTATTTTATATGTAAAAGAACCCCACTGCCCCGTGCTTTTTTGGTATATAGTATCTACTTCTCCATACACAGACCTCTGCAGAACGCAAATCTAAAACTTGCAGTGAATGACTTTAGTGTTTTATAAGGATGCTGTTGGAAAGACTTGATAATTCACCCCTTTTTGTTTCTTGAAGAGTTAAAGCCTTCTGTTTTAAAAGGTGATTTAAAACTTGAATGTGATGAATTGTGGCAAGTTAACTTCAAGTTATGTGCAATACTTATTTCAGACTTCTGGAAGATCTTTGCAGTGTAATTCTTTGTTTTTAATTGCAGACATTTAAAAATGTCATTTTCTACTGTTCTAGTAAATCCTCTTTCTTGCTGGTGTTTCTAAAGAAAAGAATCAGAAATCAATCTTTCTACTAATGTAAATTTGAGATTATTTTTTAAAAAAAGGAATAAAAGAGGTTTTGGTCATTTGCTTTATTTTATTATCTTATTTTAAAGCTACTGTGATTGATAGCATTGTAAGAATTGGGACAATATTGTATTCAACTGTTTTATTTTTTATATTTTTAAAATTTAAAGTATAATTAGTTTTTATAATTTTCATCAGATTCTTTTGTTATATTTTTTGGAAGTGAAACTTTTAGCAAGTGGGTGTCTAGTTTTTACTAATCCCTAATATGTTTTCCCCAATGTAATGCTCATATTATCAGAAGGAAAAGTTATTTAAGTATGTCAGTTACTTGTACTACTTGGCTGAATTTCCATATAGTTTTTACTGTGTATGGGGAGGTTGTAGTATTTATTATAGCATTTTAAATAAGGGTAATTCATTTTTTATTAAAGTCATTTTCACAATTTAAGTTCATATTTTTGTATGTTCTACTCTAAGTTATAACACAAGTTTCTTTTTTTAAGAGAGTTCATTTGTTGAAGTGCTAGTGGAAAATTAATGTTATTAAATAGTTTGCAAATGACTATTTATAGCAGTATGCATATAATTTTTAAATATTTGTAATGTGAGATGTTGAATGAATAAAACTTTTAACTCAACAGTTGCTTGGTCTATTATTTTGAACTCTTCAAGGCCAAAATATAACTGGTGCTCCTCTGGATGGAATAATCTGCCCTCATTAGGTATTCCATTTATGCCCTCCATTGCTTCTAGATTGTACAAACCAAAACTGTTACTGGGGGGTATGGGAGGCATTTTTTAAGGCTCATTAGCTTAAGGGACAAAATAAGTGCTAAAATCTTGCAAAGGTTAAAGAGACCATTAAAAAGTGAAAATACCCTGGAGGATTTTTCCCACCTGAAGAGAAAAACTGCACCTATTTTTCCTCTCCCTATCACCATACCCTCTCTGGTGATATTACATCACTGTCCATGATCCCAGGTTCATAATTTATGAATGATTGGTAGGTTGGAGTAGAAATAATTAAAGTACATAAGCATTGCAGTCTCAGATTTTAATCCCTGTCCATCCCTTAAGTGCAATACTTGATTATAATAATTGCTCGGTATGATTCACATATTTAATACTGCTGTTACTGATAAAACCTGTACAGCAGTATATATAATATGTTATGGAAATTACTTCACTTCTGTGAGCTGACAGTTAAGCTGGTAGACTGGGAGCAGGTGGAATATATTATGGTTAACCTCAGCTACAGCAGATGCATGGACAACTTTGGTCTTATCACTTTCACCTACCATACAGGTTTGTTGGCATAGGGAAAAATAGGAAACTGGCATCTTAGCTTCTGATTAGCACTAAGTAACAACTATTATTATAAGAGTTTCTGTAGCTTGCCCAATTCCAAAACTCTGGCTGGGTTACAAGAGTCAGAGTGAAGATGATCAACTGACCAGTCCAGGGAAAACTCCATAAAAGAGAGTTTTCTCTGGACTGAAGGTTTTTCAATTTATTAGCAAGGGAGCTTAGTTTATATGACACTCCGGGGTTAGGGAAAGTCCTAGAATCATCCACAAGATCCTCCATGCAGCAGCAGTCTGCAGGACAATTCGGGGAGCTGTGCTCCAGAGCAGCCCATGAGCCATTCAGCTGGGGTGGGGTGGGGTAGGAGGAATGCAATCACTTCTTTGTTGAAAAAGTCGTTTCAGTGTGAGGTTGCTGTTCAATATTACCGCTATGCTGCAGTGGTCATGATCCTCAATAACATTATTTATTAAATTTATATGCCACTCATCTCACTGTTTGGGGTGACTCTAGGTGTTCCCTAACATCTTCCCACAACTCATTTGGGAAGCTTGCAGGAAAAAGTCGATGCGGATCACTTAGGTGATGGTGGGATCACAGTAGCAGATTTCAACTTGCAACTTCCTTCCTGGGAAGCTTGCAGGGAAGGTTGCCAATTCTTCGGGTAAGTCTCCAGTCCCCACACAATCACACCCAGTCCCTCTGCACTTGCAAATATCTGAAAGAGTGATCCAAAAATTCACAGGTTGCCTGGTTATAAAATAATATAGAAATACATCAACATTATTAAAAAATATACTACTAATAAATCAATCCTCTCTTAAGATGGATGCCAATAACATTTAGCTAGATTTGAAGGATCAGTGTATTAAAACTATCTTTAAAGATCCTGTAAAAATAATAAGGGAAAGAGTTTTATGGACCTTTTGGGTGGGTGTAAACTTGTCTGTGTATGTGTGTTTTAAACTGGAATCGACAAACAACAAGAATAAGAGTTTTACTTATTAAAAAACTAGAATGGGAAGAATGAATAATGAAACCAAACTTGAAAGATGTTCGCTTTGGTCAATGTGTTTAAAGGTTATGATTTCTTTAGGAGTTCCGGTTAAAGACCAACATATTAAACTCCAGTTTTTCAGTGTCATGTGTTCATTTCATTGTTGTATTCTGTAATATTTAGCCATTTGCCTCTGGTTGTTTGACTGGCTTGTAACCTGTATGGAACAGACATCAATTTATACTAGTCCTAGCAACTTCAGTCGTGTTGGAACCCTTGTAACATCAGTTGATATCACAGGCCCAACAATAGGAGAAAGTCCTAAAGTAGACATCAGTGCACTGAGGATAAGCCTTCAGCTGTCTGCTCACATGTCAACTGGGGTGGGGGGAGAGCCAAATGCTATTTATATTTTGTTAATGTGGTACTCAGATATACATTGATGTCTCTGGCTGGAATCTCGTGACTTTGGCATGAATATTCAGCAAGCTCAGCATCCTGGCATTTATTTTTAAACTTACAGCCCTGAGTATGTCAACTAGGTCAACAACAAGGAGCCAAGTGTTCAGTCACCTGCTTCCACTTAATGTTCTGCTGCTACTTAATCGCTGGGGTCAAAAGAAGCCCAGAATGAGATGCTCAAATAATGGTAAGTTGGGAAAGGAATAAGACTTGAGATGGCCGTGCGCATCTGGGGGGAAAAAGAATGCAAAGCATTGGGAAAGTGAGCTGTCTGGCAGAGTGGAGTAAAGGCTTTGCCAGGCCTGCCAGGCCCACACCAGGATTCTTATGGATAACTCCATTGCTGTAGCACTCTGGGAAAACACTGGGGGAAAGTGAAAAGCTTTTATGGAATGCTCACAGCTGAGGCCTTGAGCTTCTCATTGGGATCTATTTCAGCACTGGTCTGTTAGTAGTTAGAATATTCCACCCAAGAATATTTTGGATTTTACCTTCAGATACATAGTTGAAATAATACAAACAGATTGGCACAGAAATTTCCTCTCCTAATTTTTTCATGTCTCTATTTTCCCAAATGACAACTTTGAAGTATGACAAAAACATTTGCTTCACATATGCGCTTTCCATGTCTATGAGTTCCACATAAAACTTCAAAAGTAACATGGCCTTTATTCTGTAAATGAAGGGGTCAAATTTTATATTATACCAACCTATTATTCTTTAAGATATAGAGCCCACTCTTTCCGTTCTGCAAATATAATTAAGATGAAGGGCGGTCCTGGGACACACTTAACATTTTGCTTCCCTCTCAAAAACTTGTAATACAAATCATTTTCAGCTTCTTACAGAATGACTCATGGCAACTGATTGACAGTTTTTTTTAAGTGAGATTGCCATCTCATGATATTCAGTCTACTCAAGACCTCACATTTTAGTCAGAAAGTAATTCTTGCCACCTGGATATCAGACATATGTTTAATGTGGGAAAAAGAATGAGACACTGACATTTCTCCCTGTTTTCTTCCCAGTCTTGTAATTTTTGCTACACCACACTGAATGCTATATGGCAGATAAGAAAACAGACTCCTCAGGAAGAGCTGCTTTTCCAGTTTAAGGTGGCCTTAAAGCAGCGGGCTCCAATATTTTGAGTGCCAGGGACCGGTTCCATGGAGAGAGGCTTTTCTGTGGACTGGAGGGAGTGTGGTTTTATGTGTTGCCTGCATCCCGCACACGCATGGATGGGGGCTTTGCTCATTAGCATGGCTGAGTTTCTGGTGCGCTATGGACCATTACTGGTCCACAATCTGGGGATTGGAGACCCCTGGGTTAAAGTATTAGATGAGATCTTCCTGTACACCCTAAGGCCTTTGGAGATACAACGGGTCATATAAACAAGGAGTCTTGGAGACAAAAAGACCAAAAATACCCCTGTGTAGAAAGTCAGGTTATCTTCTAATGTTTAAAGTTTACCTTTTACATCAGGCCTTTAGTGGTGGGGTGTTTTGTTTTTTTTTGGCTACTTTAATTATTCTTGGGTTTTTAGCTGATATTTTATTCATTATCACATTGGATTTTAGCTATGTTTTGATTAAGCACATAGGTGTTTTCAAATAATATCTTCTGTAAGTTGCCCAGAGCCAATGTGAATTAATTGAGTAGTTGTATAAATTTTCTTAATAAAATGTAAATATTACAACTTATTATTATGCAATTGAATAATAACAGGCCTGAACTGAAAGTAGTTGCAGCTTTTTCTGTACACCCCTGCATTTCTTTTCTAAGATGATTTTAAATAAAAAGCATGAGGTAGAAAGATTACAGGTGTTCTGGTAATCCTTTGACTTTCTCGACAAATTTATAATGAGTGATTTTTAGAAAGCCAATCTAGAAATGCTGTCTAAAGTATGCAACACATAATTTGTATACACCATTTATTTGATATGAAAGCTTTGATATTTTTCCTGTTAATGTCTCTATAAAAGAGGCTTGGTTAGTTTGGAAAGCACAGTTAGTGTATTCCAATAATAAAACATATGGGGGAAAATGATCATGGCCAAAGTTCACCCTGACCTTGAAAATACTAGTAGTTTAAAAGTATTGTTGATTTGTGGGGCTGTTTACATCAGGTGTTAGTTAGCATTCATCTTTTAAGACTTAATAGAGACCTCAAAGTGGTTGTTCAATTTCCTTAAAAGATTCAGGTGGCTGGAAGCTGATGTGGCAACACAGAGGTGTTTTCATCTGATCTTCTTGGCTTGCTGTGAGAAATGTGCCAGTCTAGCTGAATACAAGTAGTCCTCAACTTACATCAGTTCATTTAGTGACCGTTCAAAGTTACAACGGTACTGAAAAATGTGACTTATGACCATTTTTCACAGTTATGACCTTTGCAGCATGCCATGATCATGTGATCAAAATTTACTTGCTTGGCAACTGGTTCATATTCATGACCATTGCTACGTCCCAAGGTCATGTGATTAGATAACAGCTAATCAGAGTTGGAAGGGAACTTGTAGGTCATCTAGTCCAACCCCCCGCCTAAGCGGGAGACCCTACACCATTTCTGACAAATGGCAGTCCAATCTCTTCTTGAAATTCTCAAGTGATGGTGCTCCCACAACTTCCGAGGGCAAGCTGTTCCATTGGTTGATTGTTCTCGCTGTCAGAAAGTTTCTCCTTATTTCCAGGTTGAATCTCTCCTTGTTCAGCTTCTATCCATGGTTCATCTTTTATGATCTTCTGACAAGGAAAGTCAATGGCGATGCCAGATTCCCTTAACAATTGGCTTATTAGCTTATCAACTGCAGTGATTCACTTAATAATTATGGCAAGAAAGGTCATAAAATGGGGCAAAATTCACTTAAAACTATCTCGCTTGACAACTTAAATTTTGGGCTCAATTGTGGTTGTAAGTTGAGGACTACCTGTAATATATGTGAACAAAATGCTATCATTTTGTAGTGCTTTAACAAATCCCCTCCTCCTTGAACTGACATGCTCAAATAGGTATATATCTACATGTGGGGTTTATTTTTTAAAAAAATCAGTTCAGAATAATTAAAACATTCATTTTTTCACATTTTTTAGAATTTTAAATGAAAAGATTAAAAGTCAATACAAACTACGAAATATACAAATAGAAAAATAAAAAAGGGAAGTGAAGGGAGTAGTGGAAAGAGAGAGAGAGAGAGAAAGTAAAGGAAAACTAGAAAAAAAACAGAAGTAATTTTCCCCTTCAATCCCAGAAGGTTAAAAATAAGTTTAGTTTATTACTATCTCTAAATAAAACATAATCTCTTTTTTCCCCATAGCTGCTGTTTAAGGTAAAGAAAACAAAGTCCAAATTCTATGTCAACCTATTTTTGTTAGCAAAAGCCCAGGCAACTAAATATAATTATTTTCTTCTTTTACCCCTGGTTGAAGAAGCCAATGAAATTAACTTTATCTGAGTTTTTCAAATCATTATTTTAACCCCTTCAAAAAAAACACCACCACCTATCTCAGAGATTGCTTGTTAATTATCTGGATTCCAAAGCAAAAATCCATCAGAATTTAAATGGATTTCTTTTGGTATCAATAAAAAAAAATCTTTTTATTTATCACTTCTAAAAAAGTTCTTCCAAATCTTAACAGAGTTCTTCTGTATATACAGAAGAAGAAAAATATCCAAATCAGTTTCCTGTTTGAATATTTGTTCATCTCCTTTAGGGAATAAGTCATCCATCAAATTACTTTGTATTACATTTAAATCTTTCTTTGAATTAATTTCATAGACACCCATTGCAGCTCGTTCTTGTTTTATAACTTTATTAAATATATTCTGTCAATTTGATCAAACATTTAATCCATTCTCTCTCTAAAAAAAAAAAAAAAGACTGAGAGGTATTCAAAAGTTTGCACTAAGGCTTTCTACTCCATTGTCTTTATCCTCTGGTTCAAATGTTGAATTTTCAAGATCTCAGTTTGAAGCAATCTCTATTTTTCCATGAGAAAATGTAATAATTCAAAACTGTAATTCCACTCTGAGCCACTTAAAACGTCATGCATCCTGCATGTTTACTCATGAGGAGCAGTTGTGACACAATGATTCAAGTGCAGGACAGGAGCTCATTTTAAGATTTGGAATATTTGTTCCTGTTCAAAAATACCTGGCATATACCTGTGGTGGGGGATCAGTACACTTCTCTTCCCTCTGGGAAGGTGGGAAAGTTCAAGTCTGTACTATTAAGTCCTGACCCAGATTTAATTTTAAACTTAAAATTCTCCAAAACTTTATTAAGAGCCTGCAGTCTTTGTCAGAAATGCAAGGACTCATCAACTAATGTTCTCAGGTGAATGCACTACAAGCAAACTTATATAGTCAAGTTCACAGTAGGAATTTCAGATGATGAGATATTTTGATGACTTATACATCTCTCAGCAAGTGGAACATTCCAAAGGTTCCTTTGCATGTCATAATAGTGCCATTTCTGTAGTATTATTTTGTTATAGGGTTGGTTCCATTATCTGTAGCAGCTGTTTCACAGTGTAGTGTGCAGTCCCATCGCACCTGGGCTACGTAAGCATAGCACTCTATTCAGTGCTGTTTCAGTTACCTTTCCATCTTAAGAATAAAGGCTCTCTGGTTAGGGTTATCCCTTTTTATTAGGACTACATTCCTCATGAATCCCCCAAATCCCTCTGGGTTCATCCATCTCTTAAAATCTGTCTCAATCTACAAAAGAGCCCTATGTAACCACAGTGACCATACATCCTTTACTCTAAGGGCAGTCCTTAATTTCAGAAAGCTGTCCTTTCAGATTTATTTTTCACAATACACTTTTGTCTTATATTTTGGTCATTTAAAATTTACTGTACAAATGATAGCACTTAATTCACAGTCTTTCATATTCGTGTGGATAGTAGGGGAATTGAATTTATATATGTGATTAAAATATTTATTTTTATAAAGTTTATCTTGGTTTTGTTCTTAAATTTTCATTTGTAAAGCAAAGTTAAACATTTTTATATCCTTATGAACCTCCTTGAGATTTGTTCCTTTTTTAGGTTCCTCTATTTTTTCCCCAAAATTATAGTCATCATATCTATAACTCAACTTATCAGAGACAAGACATGATATAAATCCTGTAGTAAGCAAATAATGCAAATGTGAATCAGCTATTTGGTAATAGTCAAAAACATGGGTATGATTTTTGTGGTATAAGCCCAAGGTAGGGATGTAGTCATTATATTGAATTGAAATAGGCTTGCTCTGATCCGTGCAGGTATAAGAGATCAGCATAGGCATTGGCAAGGAATGCTGGGAAGTGTAGTTCAGTAACATCTAGAGAGGTATAGATGTGCATTCCTTGGTTACTGCTTTGACAAGGAAGTGCCTGAAAATGCAGTGGATATTATTTGCAAGGGATATTGCACTAGCTAAACTTTTTAGGTTTATGTGTATGATTATTATAGCATTTTCTATTAGGTTAGATTATTTGTAATTTTTTTCCCTGAATAGAGCCTTCTCCTTTAAAATGCCATTTTGTACTAGTTGTTACATGAAAACCATCCATTTTCTCTGATTTTTCTTCTCACCCATGTCAGTGCAAACACACGCACAAACATACACAGACATCTCCTTTTGGAAGTGAAATGGGAGTAGATCTCCACAAAATAGTATCTCTTCTCATTGCTTTAAAACAGATTACTCAGAAGGAATTGCTGGCCAATAAATGCTTATAAAGCAATTCCTTAGCTGCTCTTTATTCAGCATCCTGAAAGGCAACTCTGACAACAGTCCCAAAGGCCCATTGCCTGCCTACAGGAAATCTGAGACAAATAATGGCCACAGAAAAAGAGAGCCAACCAGAAAACATTGCCTTCTTTTCTTCAGAGAAAATAAGCCAATTCAGTTTGTCTTTATGAAAAAGAGGGCCCAGGATGAGGCTGTGTATTCAGCTGCCTTTAAAGGCATAAAATGACATTAAGTAATCCCAGCGTATAAATGGATTAAGGAAATACCATTCATCATGCATTTCTACAATGTGATATAATGGATCTCTGCATAATCAAGGTGTTATTGCTTTTAAGGGGGGGGGGTGTTGATTTTTTAAAATCTATTGGTTTTTTTATATTCAAAAGGAACCAACCCATCCAAGTATATGGAATTAATGGCATTATACTCCCTCTGCTGGGCTTTACTATACAATTCCACTATTATTATTATTTTTCCAGACATATGTTAAAGGTAGGATTAAATTCTATGTTTTTGAATCTGAAAATATTCTCTTTTGTGAATATTAATTAAATATTGATTTCAAAGGGGAAAAATATGAAGCTGAGAAGCACAGTTGTGGAGTTTTGTTCCTTATTTTACCTTTTGGGTATTTTCCTGTTTTCTTTCTTTTAAAAAAATTGCAAAGGATTCATTGAGGTTTAATTTTCAGTCAGGGTTAAATTTAAAGAGGGAATGAGGCATTCTAATCTAGCTGATGTATGAAGTTTTCATCTATTCCCATTAAATCCAACTTTCTTCTTCTTCTTCTTCTTCTTCTTCTTCTTCTTCTTCTTCTTCTT
>NW_020769314.1:15032281-15090748 GCF_900518735.1 Pseudonaja textilis
CTTCTTCTTCTTCTTCTTCTTCTTCTTCTTCTTCTTCTTCTTCTTCTCTTCTTCCTCTCCTCCTCCTCCTCCTCCACCTCTTCCTCCTCCTCCTCTTCCTCCTCCTCCTCTTCCTGCTTTTAAATGCTCCTTGCTTTGCTCTTCTGGATTAGAATATAATAAAATTTGCAATGATAATCATCCCTGTAATGGAAAACACTCATACCAAAGTTGAGGTTAGGACAGCAGTAGGGGGGCATGCAAAAGTTATAATTTGTAAGAAATTATGCTGGCCCCTATATATGATGAATTTAATATTGAAATTAATAAATATGGATTCACCCACTTATCTATCTTGATTTATCTATCTATCATGCACCCTAAAAATAGACAAATCATTCAGCTAAGTTAGCCAGTGAATTTGACTCATACAGTGCCATCACATAAGAATGTATCACATAAATAGACAATTGTGAGATAGACACATGGAAAAATTAAGGATCACTATCTTAACCTTTCTACTCTTCATGACACATTAATCAGGCTAAGATCATTATGATCTGAGAGCAGACCTGATGGACATTAATCCCAATATTTTCCCTCTCCCATACATCCTGGCATATTTTATAGGTCATGATGTCTTTTTCACCTTTGTTCATTCCACCATCTGCAAAACTAGTAGTCAAGACTCCAGGCGAGAAACTGGGAGACTGTGAGATTTAGTCCGTCTTTAGGCTTGAAAGCCAGCTGGGTCACTTCGGGCCAGCCATCTCTCTCAATCCAATCCATCTAACAGGGTTATTGTTGTGAGGAAAAGTAGGAGGGGCTTATTTACAAAAATAATAAAGGTGGGATAAAAGTAAATAAATAAATAACCCCACGGAAATATTTCAAGATTACCCAAAGGTGCTTTTTCAAGAGGCAACTGGACTTTCTGGTTTTTCTTTGAAAATGTTTTGCTTCTCATCCAAGAAGCAAAACGTCATCAAAGAAAAACCAGAAAGTCCAGTTGCCTCTTGAAAAAGCACCTTTGAAACAACCATGTTCTGGATGACTAAGAATCTCCATAAACATTTCAAGACTACCAATTCTTTGAGGCCCCAAACTTGAGCAGAACAGTTGAGATAGGCCTAATAGAGTCATTCATATCAGTTCTTTCACATCAGTTTATATTTAATTTGACAGAAGGAAATTTGCTTTATTGGGGATTGAATTGAAGTACAGGTTGAAGGAAAATCTTTATCTACTCTTTAATGATGAGAGAGTGCTTAACATATATGGCAGCCTAGGCTTACAAAGCTCTGAAAATGGATACCAAAGAGTAGATGAAGGCAGGCATATTCATTGAGTCTTTCAGGAAGTAGTCAGTTTGGATTGCCCATCAGTGAATTAAATACAACCACCCAATACTGAGATGCTGAAATGTATTTTGCTTCAAATTCCTATTCACTATTTACTGAGATGGAAGTAGGACCATCAGATATACAAGAAGCTGGGCAGTTGCTTAACAATGAATAATCGGGAAAATAGATATTTAATGTTGTATGAAATTGAAGGGGAAGGTATCAGATTGATGGTAGTTAAAAGGACCAATAAATATGGTAGCTGGTTTCTTAGGCAACTACTTAAAGGGAGAAACTTGGTGGAAAACCAAGTGAGACCCTTCACAGTGATGTGGGTTCAAACAGCATAGGTGGAGGATTTTGTCCCAAATTAGATGTACAGTCAGGAGGTCTATCTATGCTGTCACTTCTTATTGATGTAGCAAATTAATAGTTGCTAGCATCTAGGATACTAAATCATGGATTCAGATTTTCCTAATCATTGCATGGGTAATTGAATAGTTCTCACAAGTAAGGAACTAAGGGACAAATTGCCAAGTTGGCAGATTCCCATTGAGACAAGAATAATTGTGGCTAGAATATCTTTATTATATTACAAGAAATGATAGCCATGCAAGACACACGTTTCTAAGTGAGCCAGAAAGATAATTCAAAGTTTATACCTGGCCAAGCCCTTTCAAACCCTTCATGTTCCCTCTCACAAAAGGAAAGTTGGACTTATCTTTATTTTGGATAAGAGATGATTATTTATATTCCTTGCATTCCATTCAAAAGGATGGAAGAAGAATTAGACCAGTATCTTTCAACCATTAACTTGGTATGATTCATACATTAGATGAGGTGAATATAATCTTGAGGCACATGATTGGGATCTAGTTCTAAGAACAACACATTTTAATTATGGCTTCACATTGCAGCAAAGGGGCCACCATGAAAAGGACAGCCTATCAGTTTATCATTTACCAATTGCATCTGATTATGTGGGATAAAATGTGGGAATTATGTGGGATAAAAGTCTTCCCACCAAACGCTACTTGCCACTGTTATCTTGTGAATAAATGTCATAAAATTATTTCTACTGCAGTACGGAGTGGAAATATTTGATCAATATCAAGCTCAGCTTGTCCTGTCCTTGTTCCTGATCCATGAAGATGTCCCCACCTAGTAGAATTTTATCCATCTGCCAAACAAGCAGCTTCTTCAACATGAAATACCTACACATTACAAGGCAAGGGAGACTCATAGCTCAGCCTATTCCTTCAAGCAGGCTGTTTTTTTGCAATGAACCAATCCAATACGAAGAAAACTGTACAAAATCAGAATCTGTGGACAGGGGTGGGATTCTACCAGTTCTCACCTATTCTCTAGAACCGGTTGTTAACATTTGAAGCAGTTTGGAGAACCGGTTGTTAGAAGAAATTACTGGCCTAATCCTGTAAGGAAGTCAGGAAGGAAACTTTGTTGTGTTGCTTACAGAAACTGCTTCTCCGTTAACCCTTATTACGTTCTTGGCAGGACTAGACTTCCTGTCTCAGGAACTTCTTTGGAGGTTTTTTCCCCCTCCTTTGCTGGTACTTTGCTTGTGTGGAATGACCATTCAAAGTTACAATGGCACTGAAAAAAGTGACTTATGACCATTTTTCACACTTACGACTGTTGCAGCATCCCCGTAGTCATGAGAGGCCAGGCGAGGAGATGGTGCCTCGATGTGAGTGATATTGAGTTGGCCATGCCCAGCCAATATCATGACCACCAAGCCATCTCCACCCAGTCAAATGACCACCAAGCCATGCCCACCAACTAAGCCACACCCACAGAACTGGTTGTTGAAAAAATTGAATCCCACCCCAGTCTGTGGGTAAACCCTGGTGGAACTGAATTTCTGAGAACATTAGAGCCCAGTGGAGACCTCCTTTTGCAAGGGTGAGCAAAACAGAGAAAGCCAGGAGGGGATTGTGTTGTTCAATGATTACTCTACCCCAGTAGAACCAAGCTTTAAAATCCCCTATGAAGGAAATTTAATAGATGCAATCACAGTCTGGCTTCTACAAGCTCCTTAAATTCTCTATATTGCCAGCATTATATTACTGTAAACTAGATGAAGCATATATAATGAGGCATTAATTAATTAAAATTAATTTTAAAAAGTCTTAATTTTCCTATAAGATGGAAGAGACTGTGATTTAATCACAAAATATGCAAACAGGACAACATCTATAATGGGTAACATCTTCAAAATCATTAAGTTTTGCTCAGCCTTTCTATTTATGCTAAATTTGTAGCAATCCCTTTGCTTCCAATTTCATCCTATCTGTTTTACACAAGTCACATACAGGTAATCCTCATCTGACAACCACAATTGAGCTCAAAATTTCTGTTGTGAAGTGAGACTTTCGTTAAGTGAATTTTACCCCATTTTATGACTTTTCTTGCCACAGTTGTTAAGTGAATCTGGCTTCCCCATTGACTTTGCTTGTCAGAAGGACACAAAACGGTGACCATGTGACTTTGGGAAACAGCAACGGTCATAAATATGAGTCAGTTGTCAAGCACCTGAATTTTGATCACATGATCATGGGAATGGTGCAAAGGTTGTAACTATGAAAAATGGTCACGTCACATTTTTCAGTGCTGCTGTAACTTTGAACGGTCACTAAACAAACTGTTGTAAGTCAAGGACTACCTGTACTACCATGTCTGTTCATAATTTTCATTTCTATATCTTTTTCAGGTACAACATTGTAGAAACTAACTTCAGCCTTCGTTTTCTTTATCTCTCCTGCTGTATTTTTGCAACACTAGCAGAGTCTTTGCTGAGCCTTAGAAGCCTCACCTGTCTCATATGTCTATTGCAGATTAATTTTGTTACCTACCCAACCCATTGATTGTTTGTAATTTGCTTGTCCCAGATATTGTACTTATACCAAACCAGTAAACAAGCTGCTGTCAGTTTAAATATACATGATGCACAATGTTGTATGCATTGGCAGAAAGTGGCTACCATGGCAAGAGTTTTGCTCATTCAAACAACAACAACAACAACAACAACAACAAGGCTATGATTATTAAAGAAACTAGTCACAGGCACTAATTCACCAGAAATGTGACTGCCATCCTATGCACTTCCCTTAGATGAACTGTTCTGACCCAGACTTTGTAAACTGTAATTATTCACAAACTTGTTTTAAAAACAAAACCTATTTTATTGCAATGCTGGGAATTGTTTTCATTCCCAGCCAGAATTAAGCTCAAACAGTCCCCCAAGGTAAGCACACACCTTTCAGTTCTGTGAAGTACTGCCAAAACAGAAGTATCAAATTAAACCAACTAAAGTACAAGAAAAAACAACCAAAGTACAAAGAGCTTCAAGGATGACTCAGAACCGATCGAACTACTTTGCTTCCTGCGAAGGTTTCATCATCTTGGCCTGACTTTTATCCCTTATGGGAGAGGCAATCACGTTCTAGCCTTACTCCCAAGTTGCCCCTTTTGTTTCAGCTGATCTCGCCTTCTAGCAGCTCTGCACATATGCACACTGGGAACAGGCTCCCCTGTGTCCTCTGCCTCGCTGCTGCCAGACTCCAAAGGCTCTGAAGGCAGCACCCCACTCCCAGGTGGTCCTGGCCCCATCTCTGCCTTGGATGCAGAACTGTTGTCTAAGTCCTCTCCAGACTCCCTGATTGGTCCCCATTCTTCCCCACTGTCTGATTCTGCTGCTGTCTGCACTGGCTGCCAGCAAACCACAACATGAACTCTTTACATCTCACTCCAAAAGAGTGAACTACGTCTTTTATTTTTCTAAGCAATACTTGTATTGTTCACATCCCTATAATGTTGGAGACTGGTTATTTTCCAACTAACATGCTAGGTTTTTTTTTTTAAGTTGAAATAAAAGTGGAGAGAGGCGGGGGGGGAGAGAGGAGGAGAGGAAGAGACAGAGAAAGAGAATATTTGTCAAACAGGCAGGAAAAAAAAACCAGTCAGGCACTAAAAAGATTTGTTTGTTTTTTGAATAGATAAACATATTTCATGGAATTCTTATGAAAGTAAATTAAAGGATCACTAGGAGAAGGAATCAAATGTTTTTGTTTGACTATATAAATATAATATATCTATGTATGTGTGTGTGTATATATCAATCAGAGCTAATAAAAAGATATTGATTCTGTTTTAGTGCTTAAAAGGAGAAATGTGATAAACTGTATGTACTCATACATATACAGTAGTTTGGTCTGGGCTAGCTTTGAGTATCTCTCTCTCTCTCCCTCCCTCCTCCCTCTCTCTCCCGCTCTCTCTCTCTCTCTCTCTCTTCCTCCCTCCCCCTTCCCCTGACAGATGCAGAATTTCTAGTGACAAATAAAAAGTGCTTTCAAATATTTAAATTCCCAAATTGGATTCAGACAGTTTATGACATGATGCATTCTTCCTTTTTTCCAAATAGCAATCAGTTAAACAATGTAATTGCTGGTGTTTTCTTACCAGGATGACAAGTTTGCATTTCATAAGGGAAAAATATGAGCACCTGGTTCCTTGAGCAGAATTACCTGTTTGTCAACATACTAGAAGACAAATAGCAAGCCAGCCCTACCTACTTGTTTCACCCCACTCCCTTTTTCTGGAGGGAAAAGGTTGTTCTCTGCTAGTTTATACATTATTAAAATAATATTCTTCTCTTGTTCATCTCTCCATAAGATGAGGTTCCTCTTGGCTGTAAATGCCTCATGAAAGCCTTGGGTAGAGTTAATATGACAGAAGAACAACATTATTGAATAATGAAGAATAGTTACTTCATATTTAATCTTCTTAACTGACATTTACAATTAAATCAAATTTAGGTTTTTTTTAAAAAAAATTCTCACGGACGCTCCCATTTGTTGGAATGTGACCCCTGGAATGCCCTTCAAAATCCGAGTGTGGTCTTTAGTCTAAAAAAGGTTGCACACTTCTGTGCTATATGATCTCATTTTAATGGAATGAATTTCTTCTGTGCTGTGAAAAACAAATCCCTATCACTCATAGCAAACCATCCTGCCATGTTTTAACAAGCTGAGTTCATGCCAGCAAACCATTTTTACCTACAATAGATTTGCCATCCAGGGAATCCCTTTGGGATGGATTTGTTACAATGATTTCTCTCCAATTACAAGACTGCATTGAGATATCTTGCTACAATTCTTTCTGGTTTCACAGTTAAGAGTGCCATCTCATGGTTTGTTCTTGAACAACAGTTTGTATCCTTTTAGTTATGCTTTTTGTTTATTTTTGAAACTCTTGTACATTCTATTTTGGGAAACTTTAGAAAAACAAAACAAAACTTGTGCATGCTTTAAATATTTCAATAGACAAATCAATGCATTTGTTAACACAGAATGCATAATCAAATAGGTAATACACATCCACTATTGACTTTTATTATAAAAATAAATGATGGCTCTGGAACGGAATAATTTACATCCTTATGAAAAAAACAGCAAACATGATAGGAAGATGGCTGGGAAAAAATAGATTTGCTTAGGTCTACCACACTGTTCTGCATGCTTGACAGGTGACTATCCTCTGCTTAAATCAGTACAGCAGAGAAGAACCCAAAAACCTCAAAAGGCAGACAGTTCCACAAATGGACAAATATTATTAGGGAGTTCCTCCTTGGTTTTGGCCCAAACCTGATTCCCTTCAGTTTTCACAGAGCATAATTTGTGAAACTAGCGAAGCTCTATTTGAGCAAAAACCTGTCCATTGGATTATTCACTGGTCTCCTCCTAAAAGTCTTGTTGGTTGGGAATATTGGCAACTGTGAGCTCATGCCACTCAACAGTTGACATGGCATCAGACCAGTGGGATTCAGCCAGTTCATGCAAACTGGATGTTAATTTTACATCCAATTCAGCAAACCGGTAGTTCCGTAAACCATCTGGCTTCGCCCCACCCTTCCCAGGAGTCCCCACATACCTGGTTCTGGCTCCCAGGTAAGTGCAAGGAGGTCTTCTAGGCCCAAGATGGGGCACAGGAGGATGTGGCATGGCCCCTGCGCCCTGTTTTGGCTCCCAGGAGGCTCCAGGGAGGCTTTCTAGGCCCAGAACAAGGCATGGGGGGGGTGTGGCAAAAGAAAGAAAGAGAAAGAAAGAAAGAAAGAAAGAAAGAAAGAAAGAAAGAAAGAAAGAAAGAAAGAAAGAAAGAAAGAAAGAGGAAGGGAGGGAAGGGAGGGAGAAAGAAAGAGAAAGAAAGAGAGAGGGAGGAAAGGGAGAAAGAAAGAAAGGGAGGGAAGGGAGAAAGAAGGAAGGGAAGAGGAAGGGAATGAGATATGGATGGATGGATGGATGGATGGATGGATGGATGGACGGATGGACGGATGGATAGAGGGAGGGAGAGAGGTAAAAAGGAGAGGAAGGAAGGACCACAAACTCTGGCACTAGATGCAGCTTCAGAGGATGCTTTGAAACAGCACAGCAATCCAGGGCTGGAAGGGACCTCAGAGGTCATTTAGTCCAATCCCCTGCTCCAAGAGCATTGTTAAAGTGAGCTTCTCTCTTTTGACCCACCCAGTCACATGACCACATAGTCATGCCCACAGAACCAGTAGTAAAATGTTTTGAATTCTACCACTGCATCAGGCATTTGGTAACACGTGGACTTCATACTTCAGCAGTATTTCTTGCAACTTTAATTGTGTGGACTTCAACTCTCACACTTCCCTAGCCAGCATGCTAGCTGGAGAAGTGTGGGAGCTGAAGTCCATACACCTTAAAAGCTGCCAAAGTTGAAGAAGACTAACCTAAATGGATCTGGCAACCCATTTATTCTGCTCATTAACATCCTTTTATAAACCTGGAAATCTTATGTACAAAATTGTGAACTTTTAAGAAACATTTAAAACAATTAGGATTGAGGTGGAGATTTATGACATCAAGCAATGTTGAATTATTTCTATTGGAGAATGTGACTTTTGGGGGCTGTTTCTAACTTTTAATATTGGACGTAATTCCAGGTTGTGTCAGATCCGGAATTACTATGGAGTTTGCCAATTTGATGCTTTCCTAAATAAAATAAATTGTCTTGGAAGATGGACTTTGTTCTTTTCTTTTTAAATGGATTTCATCACTTGGAAACCTGACATTGGAATTTATTATCCCTTCTAAATTCATATCAATTGGCAGCAGAATAAAAGTGTAAAGCATCTGTTTTTCCATAATTAAGAATTAAGAATTGTCTGTCTTTGTGTCTGTTTAATTGTTTAATAAAGAAAACTTTTTTAAAAAAGTTTCCGCTACCGGTTCTCCAGAACTAGTCAGAACCTGCTGAATACCACATCTGATAATATTCCTGTGTTTCCCATTCCACATCAGTTATTGGTCCCACCAATAACTGTAATGCACTTTATTCCCTGAGCTAAATAAAGAGGTGCTATTAAGTATTATTAAGGCATAAATGTATTCATTTCCAATAGACTTTATTAGATGAGCAAATTCTGGGTCAGAATACCTACCTTGTTCCATTATGGATTAACATATAGCCTTTTAAAAAAATTATTCACATTTGTTCTGTTTGAAACTCTGACTCCTGGACAATATTCTAAATGTCAGCTAAAAAAACGTGGATGTTAAAATGCTCTCCCTCTTATTCTTTCAGATACTGTAAATTGCTTACTCATTGCTACTGCAGTATGAGTCATCCGGGCTTCCTGTTATTGAACAAGCGTATTATTTCTCCACTCCCTTCATGCTGCAGGCATTACAACTTTTGCTCTCCCTGCTCCCCTCATGGGCTCACCCTGAGTCTCCCTCCCCCCCTCCTGGTTTATTGGTTCAGTCCAGAATCTCCTGGTTGTGAGTGATCAGGCAGGAAGATGTGCCTCAGAGCTTGCTAGTCTTGTATCAGTATGAAGCCCAGTTCTGGGCCTCGCTTTGGCCGGCAGCATTTTCCAGTTATTTATGTCACTCGTTTTGGGAAACACCCCTGTGGCACGAAGATTCGTTCTAGTGGCAAAAGTCCTCCTAAAAAAGCAGCCCAGGAGGACCTCCGCTCCTGCCTTTCTGACAAAGCTTCTTCTGCCACTTTGTACAAAACAGGCCCGTTGGGTGTCACCCTTCAGAGACAAAGGAGGCGCCCAAGCCTGGCACCTGGGACGATGCAAGTCCGAGGAAGCCAAACTAGACATCAACAACCACAGAGTGAAAGCGGGAGCAGCAGTATGGCCAAGCTCCCAGGCCGAGAAGCTTCTAAGCAGGCCCCTTCAAGGAAAAAAGGCCAGGGAAGCAAAAGGGGGGCAGCAAATCCTACAATCTCTGGTAGAAATGCCTGGCCTATCAGCACAACCCAGCATGTACCAGATATAACACATTTCCCCAAACTGTTGCTTTCCAGATTTAAATGGCTCTTAGGCAGCATAAGCCAATACAGTGGAGGACTGACAGATTAAAGCTTAAATACACTGTTCTTTCTGTGAATAAGAACCATTAATTTAAAGTACACATATTCCCCCCCCGCCCCCCCAGATGGGTCAGTCTCATGGTGGCCAGCCAATCCAGCTATTTATTTATTCTTTCATTTAGCATATGTTATGTGGACCAGCAGTATATATTAACATTTCAGCTAGATTAGTAAAACACAATATAAATGTTCAAATACCAAAGTCTAGGCCAGCTAACCATTGAACCTCAGCATTGTTTATATTTTTTTAAAAATCAGATAATGGACTGGTATATTCCCTCAGCTTACAGCCAGTCACGATGTGATCTATAGTTTGACATGGGACTTCACAGGCACACTAAGGGGAAGATATTATGCTCCATTTATACAGAGTGTCCCAGCAGATGCCATGTGAGGTGTAAATCCTATTCAGAATTGTCCATTGCTGAAATGGTAGTTCAAAGCTTGGCACTTATTTTGTGAGGACATTTATATGTCTGTCTACAATAAGTCTGGGTGTTCAATCCGGTGATTTTACATAAATGATGAGCAAGGATAGATTCCCTATGAATTTTGTATTAGCAAGTGGATTTTTCTCTTCCTTCTTGGTTACTATGAGGCCACAATAAGCATTTCTCAACCTTGGCAACTTTAAAATGTCGGGACTTCAACTCCCAGAATTGTGGGAGTTGAAGTCCACACTTCTTAAAGTTGTTAAGGTTGAGAAACTCTGACATAGAAAATATTGCCTACTTTGTGACAAAGGGCAGATCCTCTTCACACCCTTAAATGGCTCCTGTCCTGTGCTCATGCCAATTTGACTCTAAACTGGTTTAAGAGAATCCTGTCCAGATTGAGATACTTTGGCAATAGCTTGTATAATAATTCAGTCTAGACTACAGGTTACTGTGTCGTACACTGCACAATTCCCCTCTTACTTTTCCCTCACAGCTTTATGTTCCAAAAAAGCAATTGCCAGCAGCTTTCCTTTCTGTGAGTTTTAGTAAACTCATATATTTCATATGTCTGTGTGAGTGTGTGTGTGTGTGTTTATGTCTATATACCCATGAGGTTAAATTGAATTTATATACATAAACATAAAATAACAAAATGCATTCCCATGAGGCACATCAACTAGCTCTAAAGTAAAAATTCTTTTTTTTTTAATGGCCCAGGCTATCTCTAATGTTTTTGAAAATACCTTTAGTAGGAATGCCATTATAACATTATGGTTAAAACACTTTTTAAAATCGAAAGTTCCTAGTTTAATGCACTTCAGATTTTTTTTTCTTTTAACAGCTATTATTCCTGCATTTCCCCATGCAATAGCTATTTTTCCCACAGTTTTTTTAAAATAAGTCCAGAGCACTGGAACAAAATAAGGAAATGCTCATTTTCTTTAAGTCTACAGAGCAGTTGATTATTTGGAAAAGAAAAATAATACAAGGTTCTTAAAACAATACTTCATGGAAGTAGAACATATTCATAATTTAAAAATTGAATAAGTTTCTGCTTTCTGCTTTCCAAATTAACTTCTAATATATTAAATCACAAAAACGTACAACCTAACTTTATATAAGCTATCATGTCAATCACTAGTTATAATCTAGGATGCAGACATAAAGAACAATTTTAGCATATCTAAAAATACAAATGAGCTTTTAAAAACTGATTTACTTTAGAAAGTCAAAAGGTTACTGCCTTAGCCACAGACAACATAGTGAATTCCTCCCTCCATTTTACCTCATTTTGATTTTCATCTTCCTTTTAGTTTCAGCCGCTATATGAAGGAAAAGATGAGCAGTATATGAAAACATATGGTATCCTCTGAAAGGTTTTAATTCTGCTTTCAACTGATATGAAGTATTGATTTTTCAAAATAGTTTGTTAAGATCAACACCTAAACATACACCTTAGTTATAATGAAAGAAGAAAACATATATTTCATACCCACACGGTCACAGTAGCTTAAATTGAATCACAAAATAAATACAATTAAATTATTTTAATAGGTGGCTTCAAAGAGAGTGGAGCAGATGAATATGAATTCTTGACATCCAAAGAAAACACTAATGAAATGATCAGGGAACAAAAGAAAAAGGTAGAACATCAGAATAATAGCAATATATTGAAAAACACTTTGGCTAGTACATTGGTCTCAGTAATGGTTGAAAATGGTTTTCTGTGCATATTATATCAGTGCAGAAACAATTATTAACTTTAAAAGGGTGTTTTAAAAGCTTATCAAAGAACAAGCAGGGTAATGCCCTCATTATCAAAACTATAGCTACGTAGATTCTCATAGAGAATCATTTTCCTTGATGATGATGATGCAATTTATACCCCATACAAACAGTGGTGGCTTTGAACATGTTGTTATCCTGCCTTAAAATGTGTGTGAATTTAATAATATTTGATATCATTGCTGGCTAGCCTATTAAAGTTAGTATATTACTATTAAAATGCTAAGGAATGATTTTTGAATTATATTGTTAACACAGGCCCAAATTGCATTTTAAAAATTCCCTTATGAGAAAACAAACTTTTTGAGATATGCCTAGACATACTTTAGGTTTCTTTGCCAAGTATACATATTTTTTTAAATTCACCTACGGCTGGCCAAAAGGTATTCAGAGATGGTGGTTCATAGAAAATGATTTAGAACTGGACTAGGGAAAATGAGAGGAAGAAAATTCTTGATACATGAAGCAGTACAGTTTTGTCCATGTTTCTCACATATCTTTTTTTTTCCTAGTCTGCAGTGTGGCTTGAAGTATTTGAAGTAATTTCCAAAATGGTAGAAGAAAATCGATACTTTAGGAACAGATTGGTGTCTAATTTTCATTTTTCAGGTGAAGGTAAGTAACACATGAACTCTTTTCACAAGGAGAAATTGCCAGATAATTGAGCATATTTTTTACAAAATGCATTGGTTAAGAAGGATTTTCAAATTAATTTTATCTTACTGAAAACAATAATCCCTTTTTCCTCATTTAGACCAAAAAGCTGTGGTCCAGTCCATCTAATGTTAATTATAGTACACGTAAAGCTTAAATCCAAATTAAAGCATACTCAATGGATAGCCATCCATCTGCTATTGTATAAACTGGTAGAATCTGCTCTTGAATTTCATTTTTTCATCATGAGAGTTTTTAAACATTCATAACTATAAATAAGGTAACCTCAGGAGGGGAAAACAACTGGCTTATTTTATCTGAACTCAAAGGCTAAGTATGGGAGAATAGAGAATCCCAAACTGAGGTGGATGAATGAGTATGTGAGGCCGAGAAGTCAGAAACAACCTGTAAGAAGGCACTTCATGAAGTTATTAGCATTTGCACTTGACTTGAAGGAAGGAAGGAAGCTTTATTATCTAGCACAATTCTGTATCCTGCATTCTGAAACAGTAGAAACAAGCCTTGATTTTTTATGTGATAACCCTTTAATGTGCGTAAAAGTGAACAGGTCAAATTTTCATTGATTTGAGTGGAAGCCAATCTATAGAAAAATTTAGATGTGTTGTATATTAATCTGAACTATTCCATCATGGCTTCCCAATAAAAACATCATAAGGCTTACAATGCACTTGATACAGAATTGTATGGATTTCTTTTTTCAAGTAGTTTTCCCATGCAGTCTAGAATACTGCTACTAGTTGCTTAGGAAGCCATCAAAGCAATGTTCTCTCTAGAAATTATCCCTCCAGAGAATGAATGCCTATTTATTTGTTTAACTGATAACCTGACTTTTCTCTGAACCTGAAAGTGATGTACTTAGAACTCTCTCCTTCATTTTTTTCACAACTTGTGGGGAATAGTGGGGCTAGGAAACAATTACTGCCCCAAAATCATCTCTGGGAACTTCAGTTGCTAAGAATAGTTATGTATCTGGGTTTCTCAGCTTCAAGCCCAATACTTTTATCATTTTACTGCAGTGAGATGAATGGAGCTTTGAATCATCACTATTTTTTCTCACACCTTTTTTATTATGTGGAGTAGCACTTCTGAAAAGAGTTAATTCTGACATTTGTTTGCCTGATTAACAAGGGATAGACAATTTATTCTTGCATATTTATGCAAATCTTCCTTGGTTAGAAGTAGTATAACTCTTGTGTGATTTGACATGTGGCAGTTAAATATTCTCTTAAAGTGTATTTTTTTAAAAATTCATAACAGTGGTATTCATTATTCCATGCCTTAAGGATGAATGAGATGCATTTCAAAATAAAGAATTTGATTTGTTGGTTTCTTTATTGATTTGTCCTGGTAATTGTATTTCTTGCAACTTTGGAATGCCCTCCCCAGAAAGGCAATATTTTGGCTGTACTTTCCATGCTTTCAACTGGAAAGAGATTAAAGAGAGAAACAAATGGAATCAATGTGGAGCAGTGGGCTTGCAGAGTTGCTTCTGGCCTGGTCATTGATGTTAGATTCAAAATCAACTGCCTGGGGATTTGTCCATTCCAAATGTGCTTTTCCAGCTAGAATGCCTGATATTTAAAATAGAAAAGTCTTGATCACAGAGTGGACAGAAGAGATTTCTATTGTCAGCTGCCATTGCCTTGCCTATTTGACAAAGGCAGATTTTTTTTAAAAAAATTCCCAAGCTTCTTATAATGTGTAAATATTGCGGCAATATTTTTAACTTTTAATTGCTTTTACTCTCCATTATTATATACTTTACTGTGTGATTTATTTTGTACATTTTTGCAGTTTTTTGACAGTGTTTTATAATTTTGTTAGCCTTTTATGAATTTAAATTTTAAACTACACAGAGATTTTTTAAATAGCAAATAATGTACAAGCATATTAAATAAATAGTCATTTCTTTAAAATTAAATGATAGGAAAGCTGTATCATCATGAAAAAATAAGTGTTTGATACAGAATGTAATAGTAAAGTTTCTCCATCTGTAAGATTAGAATAAGGATCATTCCATAGAACATATGTGTGATTTATTGATAAACTACTTCATTGTGTATGCTGATTCTGACTTAGAAAAATGTAATTTTAGAAAATTTTACATCCAGAGGTGGCCTAGGTGCAGAATTTCATTATGTGAAAATGAAGCAAAGATTAAAACTGACATTCTATTGATGTAGTTTCTATTAAAGCTTTGTTGCTGCTGCACAATTCAAAGTAACACAATATTAAGCTTACCAACTTAATTGGAATTTCTAGCTTCATAGTTTAATTAGTTTTAGGAAACTGATTTACCAATCCATTAAGTGTTAACTGATTACATTTATACTGACATATTCCCTCCCTCAATTTGCCTTTACTCAAAGTAACTTTTGAGTTTGTAAGCTATGTGAGAGCAGAATATTTATCATAATATATTGCAAATGAATGCTGGTAGGTTGGAATGCTTCATATTTCTTTGAATTATTAACATAATAAACAATACCAGCTAGCCAGATTACAATTCTTTATTTTCTTTATTGTATATGAAGTGTTTTGGGATGATTTTTACTAGTACAAGAACCCAGTTTTTTAAAGAAATAAAAATAAATTTAAATGAATTGACAATCCATATTATACATTGTAGAAATTTAATATTAATACATTATGCCAATTATTATGCAAACATTCATCATAAGATCTTATCTATTCTAAGTTTAAAAAAAAATGGTGTATGTCATACATTTTTGGCTGTTAACCATGACCTGTAATTTAACCTATTGTACCATTTTATAGAAATCTTCTGTTTCTGTAATTTCAAAATTATAGTTGGCTTCAGCATATTGTCTATGCTGCATAGATGAAAGAAGCATTGGACCCAAATTGTTGGGGGCAATATGATGACTCTGTAAATCGCTAAAGCAGTATATAAGTCTAAGTGCTACTGCTATTGCTATATGAAAACACAGAATTTGTTGAAGCACATTCAGTACACCAAGTACAACTGGAATATCTATGGAAATCTAAAAAGACCTATCTTGAAAGACCTATCAGATATACCAAGTACTGTTGCTTGGAAGATATGTCAGATATATGAATTACAGTTGTTACATATGTGAATGGAACAGTCGTGCAAGAGAGGCACAATGTCAGGTTTCCAAGTGAGAAATCCATTTAAAAAGAAAAGAACAAAGTCCATCTCCCAAGACAATTTCTTTTATTTAGGAAAGCATCAAATTGGCAATGTCTATGGTAATTCCGGATCTGACACAACCCGGAATTACCCCATAATATTAAACGTTAGAAACAACCTCCAAAAGTCACATTCTCTAATTGAAGTAATTCAATGTTGCTTGATATCATAAATCTCTACCTCAAGGGGCCTAAGCACGGACAGCTCGTTTTCCCATGGGAAGACGAATCACCTAGCCAAAACGACTCTCTCTGTCTCCATTCCTCCCCCTTTAGGAATGTGGCAAACCCAAAACCCTTCCCCCCATGACTGCCACTGAGAAAGTAAGAAAAATAATATATACTAAGCCTAACTAAAATGGCTACATATATGTCAGTTTCAGACTTGACTGGCTGTCCTCCCTCATTTGAAAAGAAACACATTTTAACCTCCTCTGCCACCCACAGAATTCAGTTTGGGCCTATGTGGATATTTTTCATGGAATTTCCCCACCAACCAATCAGCATTTACTTTCCAGCTATTTACCCAAGTCGCTTGTGAAATTGGATAGCCTTTCCAATAAATTAAATAATGTAACTTCCCCCTGAAAATCCTAGAATCCACAGTTTTCTTAACCTCATAATGTTTATGTCCTGCAATGAACAAAGGCTTCAGAGCTACACGTTCTGCTGGCCTCAAGGAAGAATCAACAAATGTCTTTTTTTTAAAGTAACAATTTGGTCAAGAATCTGTATTCTCATCTGTCTCACTTTTCTGGGTACTTGTTTCAAGACCACAATCTCCTTATCTTTGTATTTCAATGTTTTCTCTCTTGCCACTTGCAATATTTGCATTTTAATGGCTTTCTTTATAAATCTAATGTGAACTTCTCTTGGTAAGCTATTTCTCATCACATATCTTGTGAAGACTCGATAAACCTCATCTATTCCATCCATCATCTTCTCTTCAGTTATTTCCAAAGTTTCAACCAATATTTCTATCATTATCTCGGCTAGATTTTGTCCTTTTTCTTCCTCTATGTTTTGGAATCTAAGATGAAATTCTGATCTGTCCATCTCCCATCTCAGCATACCACATTTATCTTGTTCAGCCACAGTTAATCTGTTATCAATGTCTCCAATCTTCTTGTCTCTTTGTTTTTCTTCTTCTTCAATTTTTTGGAGTCTCTCATCATACTTCATCATCATTTGTTGGATATTCTCCACTTTTTCATCAGTTTTCTTTGTTCAATATTCTCTGTTCTTTGATCAATGTTCTCTATTCTCTTTTCAATATTCTCTGATCTTGTTTGAATATTTTGAATTCCTTGCATAATCATCTGCAGGGTCACTTTTTCTTGTTCTTTTTCTTGCCTTAATATTGTCTGTATTGAACGTTGTCCTCCAGATGGTGGAGAGGAAGAAGTGGAAGTTGAAGAACCGGGAGCTGTTAATTTCCTACTCATTTTGAGGAGTTCAAAATCTTCAGGTTCTTCTAAACCTTAATCTAGTTGTAAAATAACCAATTGCAGTTCGAAATAAAAATAGTAGGAAAAAAGTAGAAGAATAGTAAGAAAAGAGAAGCCCAATAGTAATAATAGAAAAAGAAGAAAAAATTTCTTCAGGTTCTTGTATCCAATCGGTTGGTTAGATGACAGTAAAAATTCAAAAATGAAGGAAAAGACCATAAACACACCATGGACACACACACAAAAGAAAAAGTTGTAAAATCCTAAAAATTCTTTCTAAAAAAGAAAGGAAAAATTCTTCAGGTTCTTCAACACCTTGATCCAATTAAGAGGTCTCAAATATAAAAGTATGCATAAAATAAACCATAATTTTTTTTCCATTGCTAGAAGTTATGAATGAAGTTATGTTAAAGAAGAGGATAACTAAATCATGGTCAGAAGCTTATATCACACTTGTTCCAAAAGAGGAGACCGATCCATTACAAATCAAGAACTATAGACCTATCTCTCTACTAAACGCAGATTATAAAATCTTTTCTTCAGTATTAACAGAAAGACTTTGAGAAATATTTAAATAATTTTATCCATCCTGATCAAAATGGATTTCTGGCAAAGAGACAAATCAAAGACAATATGAGAGTAATCTGGGATACTTTGGAATACTATGAGGCACATCCTGAAAAACAAATGGCTTTGATATTTCTAGATGCACAGAAGGTATTTGATAATGTGAATTGGTGATTCATGTTATTACTGCTGGAACAGATGGGCTTTGCTAGAACATTTATTCAATCAATAGAAGCTATATATCATAAGCAGACGGCAAAGGTAATGATAGAGGGAGAACTGACAGAATCTATCAATATAAGAAAAGGAACAAGACAAGGGTGCCCACTATCACCTCTGTTGTTTGTGTTAACTTTGGATGTGCTAAATAGAAATATTAGAGATGAAAAGAATATAAAAGGGATGAAAATTAAAAAGGAAGAATTTAAGTTGCAAGCATTTGCAGATGATCTGGTTTTTATCTTAGAAGACCCACTAGAAACAGCATCAAAATTGATAGAAAAGATAGAGACATAAGGAAAGGTGGCTGGTTTGAAAATAAATAAAGATAAGACAAAGAATATGCTATCAAGACAAAAGGAAGAACTGGCAGTCCTATTGAAAATTCAGGTCACAAATAAGATCAAGTACTTGGGGATATACTTGACAGCAAGATGCAGTACACTAAAAGAGAATAATTATATCAAACTTAAACAGCAGATAGCGCTAGATTTGGCGAAATGGGAAAATTTACAGCTGTCATTAATAGGGAGAATATCAACAATCAAGATGAATATATTACCCAGAATTTTATATTTGTTTCAAACAATTCCAATTAGGCTTGGAAAAGACTACTACTAATTGTATAAGATGTTTTACAGGTGGCACTTTCCCCCGACAAGAATAGCAAGAATGTTCAAGAATAAATCCGAAAAATGTTGGAAATGTCATCAGACACCTGGCTCATATTACCATATGTGGTAGACTTGTGCAGATGCTAAAAAGTACTGGACTAAAATCCACATGTGGTTGGAAAAAATGACAAAAAAACATATAGACTTCAAACCAGAGATATTTTTATTGAGAATTTTACCTGAAATATATAGTAAAGACTTGAAATATCTGATTGTAAATGTATTAACAGCGGCTAGGATTGTATTTGCTAAAAACTGGAAAAATGAGAAAATGCCATCATAGGAGGAAATCATTCAGAAAATATTGGAATGTGCTGAAATGAGTAGATTGACATTTGAAATTAGAGAACAAGAGGATAAACAATTTTATAAAATTTGGGATCTATTCTATCAATGGTTAGACAATAAAATATAGTAATGAAATATGTAGACTTTTAGAAAATAATAAATATACAAAGATGTATTTTTTTCTTATATCTACATTCTAGGATAGATCTGGGATGATGATACGAATTGTCATAAAACAAATTAAGTAAAATATGATCATTTTGGAAAACATGAATGAATAAAAGTATAGTCAAATGATTGATTAATAATGTATTTAATATATTGATTGAAAATACAAGATTATATACAATGTAATTATAATTGAAGACTATGAAATGGAAGCACAAAACAATTTGCAAACAACCGGCACACTGTATGTATGTATATGAAAGATGATTTGATGTTTTTGTTGAAATTCTGCCTAGCAATGACAGTTGTAGGTTTTCCCATTTCTTCAAATCAAGTGCTATCTGCTGTTTGAGTTTAATATAATTATTCTCTTTCAATGTAGTGCATCTTGACGTCAAATATATCCCCAAATACTTAACTTTATTCATAACTTGAATTTTCAATAGGTCTGCCAGCTCTTCTCTTTGTCTTAATAACATGTTCTTTGTCAGAATCTTTGTTTTATCTTTATTTATTTTCAAACCAGCCATCTCACCGTATGTCTCTATCTTTTCCAATAATTTTAAAGCTGTCTCTAGAGGGTCTTCCAGAATGAAAACCAAATCATCCACAAAGGCTTGTAGTTTAAATTCCTCCTTTTTGATTTTCATTCCTTTTATATTTTGGTCCTCTCTAATATTTCTATTCAACACTTCCAAAGTCAATACAAATAACAAAGGTGATAATGGGCATCCTTTTCTTGTGCCTTTTCTTATGTTAATAGAGTCTGTAAGTTCTCCCTCTAACATTACTTTTGCCGTTTGCTTATAATATATGGCTTCTATTGCTTGAATAAATTTTCTGGCAAAACCCATCTGTTCCAGTAGTAGTAACATAAATCTCCAGTTCACATTATCAAATGCCTTTTGGGCATCTAGGAATATCAAAGCCATTTGTTTTTCAGGGTGCGCCTCATAATATTCCAAAGTGTCCAAAATTACCCTCATATTGTCTTTAATTTGTCTCTTTGGCAGGAACCCATTCTGATCGGGATGAATAAAATTATTTAAGTATCTTTTAAGCCTTTCTGCCAAAATTGAAGCAAAAATTTTATAATCTGCTTTCAATAAAGAAATAGGTCTATAGTTCTTGATTTGTAATGGATCAGCCCCTTCTTTTAGAATAAGTGTAATGTAAGCTTCTGACCATGTTTAGGTATCTTCTTATTTGACATAACTTCATTCATGACTTCTAGCAATGGAATGTTCAACGATTCTTGTAATGTTTTATAAAATTCTGCCGGTAGCCCATCTGGACCTGGTGCTTTTCCATTATTCTGTCTGTTAAGTGCTTCGGTTAGTTCCATCACTGTTATAGTACTTTCTAGCATTTTTTCAGTCTCATCAGGTATCTTAGGTAGGTTAGCATTTTGTAAATACTGTTTAACTTTTTCCTCATCAATATCCTCTTGTTTATATAGTTGTCCATAGAAGTCTCGGATAATTGCCTTTTTCTCCTTATTACCATAGCACATTTGGCCTTGATCGTCTATTAACTGTAATATTTTCCTTGATTCTTTCTCCTTTCTCAGTTTGTATGCTAACCATCTACCTGGCCTATTTGCATCTTCAAAATAGTTCTGTTTAGCACTTCTAATTTTTTGCGCCAGTTCTTCTTTCTCTATCTGACCCATTTTATGTTTAATTATGTCCATTTTAAGTTTAATCTCTTTTTTCTGTGGCATTTTCTGTAATTCTTTTTCCAGTTTTTTATGATCATCTTCTAAGTCTTTGATAGTTTGCCTCTTCCTAATGTTCTTTTTCTTTGTATAGTCTATTATTAAACCTCTCGCATATGCCTTCATTGTATCCCAAACATTCTGTATTGAAGTATCTTCTTTTTTATTTTCACTAAAGAAGAAGGCCAATTCTTTCTCCATCCATTGTGTAAAGTCTTTTTCCTTTAAAATAGTATTATTTAATGCCCATCTAGATCTTCTTTTTTGTCCTTTCCATTTAATTGTCATTGGATTATGATCTGCCCATGTATTTGTTACAATATTTATTTCTTGGATATTAGATATTAATTCTGTTGAGGTCCAAATCATATCTATTCTGGACCATGATAAATGTCTATTTGAGTAAAAAGTATATTGTTGAATTTTAGCATTTCTTTCTCTCCATATATCTTTTAGGTTTAGTTCATCTATCATTTTGAAAAAGGATTTAGGGAGAGTCTTTCTATTTTGTCTTATTGCTGTTGCTGTATAGTCCAGTTTATTGTCTACAATCCCATTGAAATCTCCCATCATAACTATATTAATATAGTCCAGTCCCAATATTTTCATATGTAATTTTTTGTAAAAATCTTCTTGTTTATCATTTGGGGCATAAATTGCAACCAGGAGTGTTTTTGTATTATTATCCACTATTTCAACCATTAATACTTTTCCCTCTTCATCAGTATATATCAATTTTGCTGTAATAGTTTCTTTAATATATAAAACCACTCCTCTTTTCTTACAATGGTTCAGAGAAGTGAATATTTTCCCTAATTTTGGTTGTGCCAGTAATTGTTCATGTTGTTTTTTAATGTGTACTTCTTGTAAGCAAATTATATCAAATTTTAACTTCTCTAATTTATGAAAGGTTTTTCTTCTTTTGATAGCTGAGTTCAGTCCATTTATATTCATAGAAATAAATGTTTTTTCCTCCATGATTATGTTTTGTATTTAGGTCTAACAGCTCTCGTAGATCTTATTTCACATTGTTCTTTAGTCTCCACTTGTCCACCTACTGCACCTTCTTCTTTTCCCATCTCCATTTGGTCCTCTTGAGATTCAGTTGCGATGATCTCTTTTTCTGTTTCTATTTCTCTTTTTTCGAAAAATTGATTGTAAAATATTTCTGCTTTCTCAATTGAGTCAATTCTGTGTCTCTGTTCTTGCCATGTAAACATTAATCCTTCTGGAATCAACCATCTATAATTCACCTCCTTTTTCAATAACATTTTAGTCAGGAATCGATATTCTCTTCTCATCTCTCTCACTTTTCTGGGTACTGGTTTTAAAACCACAATCTCATTGTCTTTATATTTCAATGTCTTCTCTCTTGTCACTTGTAGTATTTGTGTTTTGATAGTTTTCTTTGTAAATCTGACATGAACCTCTCTTGGTAGATTGTTCCTCATCGCATATCTTGTAAAGACTCGATATATCTCATCTACTCCATCCATCATCTTTTCCTCTGATATTCCCAGGGCTCCAGCCAAGATTTCTATCATTATTGCAGCCAAGTTTTGTCCTTTTTCTTCCTCTATATTTTGAAATCTGAGATAGAATTCTGACCTGTCCAACTCTCACTTCAACATCCCACTTTTGTCTTGTTCAACCATTGTTAATCTGCTGTCAATATTTCCAATTGTCACGTCTCTTTGCTTATCTTTCTCTTCCATTTTTTGGAGTCTCTCATCATATTTCACCATCATTTGTTGAATATTTTCAATTTTTCGTCGGTCTTCCCAATTCTTTGTTCAATAATCTCCGTCCTTTTGTTCAATACTCCCCATCCTTTGTTCAATATTCTCAGCTCTTTGTTCAATGCTTTCTATTTTCTTTTCAATAATATCCGATTTCGTTTTAAGTTCTTGAATTCCTTGCATAATCATCTTTAAATCCACTTGTCTTTTATCTTGCTTCAACATTATCTGGGTTAAACATTGTCCTCCAGCTGTTGGTGAAGCAGGAGCAGAGGTTGAAATGCCAGAAGGTATGGATTTCTTACTCATTTAGGTAACTCAGGGTCTTCAAGCTCTTTTAATCCAATTAGTAGTGTGGTCAATTATGATCCAATTAAGAAAAAAGAAAAATAAGAAAAAGACAATAAAAAAGCCCAAAATTAAAAAGAAAAAGTTCTTCAGGTTCTTCTAGACCTTAATCCTATTGTGAGATAGTCAATATAATTCAAAATAAAAATGAAAAATGAAAAAAAAAAGAATAAAACCCAATAATATTAAAAAATAGTAAGAAGAGAGAAAAAAGAAAAAATTCTTCAGGTTCTTCACACCTTAATCCAATTGGAAGATCTCAAAAGTAAAAAAATAGCCATCAAAAATGGATCAAAAATGGAGATGGAAAAGGCAAAAATCCCAGCAGGAAAAGAAAAAAAAATATTCTAAGGCTTTCCCTTTACAAAGAAAAAAAAATAGATAAAAATAAATATACAATTATTACCAAATACTATGGGATTGAAGAGGAGGGATAAGACAGCTAAGAAAAAATAAAAAAGAGCATACTGCATTTTATTTAATTGTCCAAGGCTCTTATTATGGCTTCTTCACAAGTTTCAAAGCCAAGCTTCAAATATTCAATTGTTGATAGAAGTTCCGAAGAGCACCTGTAAAAATATTCTCCAGTGTTCTTCCCTCTATCTTATCAAATTCCAGTGTCCTTGAGAGAGAGTTTTTCACAGTTCTCTCAGCTTCAAATCAAGCCTCTAGTTGGCAGTGTTACAAAGTTTCTTTGATCCACTCCCCCTTCTTTCCCAGAAAAAGCATAATAGAAAAAAAAGATATATATGTATATATATATATATTAAAAAAAAAATTACTAAAGGGAGCCTCTATTCTAAAAAATATGAACTGTCAAAAAGGAGAGAAAGAATAGGTAGATATAAGAGAAAAAACCAGTGCAGTTAATAATTGCTAAGTCGCAATAGAAGTTCAGTAAAAAAAAAAGTAAAAGTAAAAAGCCAAGCCTCACTTTGACATTTCTCTTTAAAAAATCGCCGCTAAGTCAGTTTTGTCAAAAATCTTACAGATTTCTTCTCCTTCTTAGTGTGTCCTTAAGTCCCAAATATTAATAAAAAAAAAAGTCCTCACCAACCGATACACTTTCTCTTTCAGCCTCTTCCTTCCAGAGCTGTCCCAGCTTCAGCAGCTTAGTGGCTGCCTCTCCGCCAATGGTAAAAGGGCTTCTCCTGGATCAACCAGGGACTTTGCGATGTCCCTGGGATCAACAGAATGCGCCCCTTACTATCACCATCCCTACAGGACGGTTTAGGTCCGTTGGGACCGACCAGGGGCGAAGATATCACCTGCGATCTCAGAGCCCTGAGATTGCAGCTGTATCACAGCGACGTGGCTCCGCCTTCTCCGATTTGATGTTTTTATGTTTTGTTTGTTTATGTTTGTTTTAAACACCAATAAAAATTAAAAAAAAAAAAATCAACAAATGGCTTGAATAAACTACTATGAAACATGGGATGCACCTTCCCCAATAGCCTAGGGAGATTAAGGTTCACTGGGTTTATTACTTTAATTATCTGAAAGGGCTCTATAAATTTTGGACTTAATTTCCTAGAAGGTAAGTGTAACTTCAAATATTTAGTTGACAAATAAACTTTATCCTCCATTTTAAATTGTGGCTGCTGGGAACGATGTTTGTCAGCTTGCAATTTTTGGATTTGTGCTGCCTTATTAAAGCTTTTGTTGTGTTTTCCCAAGACTCTTTAATTGTGTCTATCCACTCAGTTACAGACATGGGTGGTGGGGATGTTCCTCGGCAATTCAGGCATGGGAACGAACTCCATCCCAGTATTAATTTGGAAAGGTATTAACCCAGTACTGCTATGTACAGTATTATTATAAGCAACCTCTGCAAACAGGCAACAAATCAGCCCAGTTTGTTTGTTGATAATTTACATAACATCTTAAATATTGTCCAATAATTATGTTCGTTTTCTCATACAATCCATTAGTTTGTGCATGAAATCCTGAGCTTAGACCTTGAGAGGATCCAATTGTTTTTATAAATTCCCTCCAGAATTTTGCAGTAAACTGAACCCCTCTATCAGAAATAATTCTGCGAGGCACTCTAAGATCATGGCTTGAGACTCCCTGGCTGCAGTTAGTGGCCGATCGGGTCAGGAATGGGTCAGGAATGGTTGCTTGGCCAAGCAGGTCTCCTTCCATCTGCTGGATACTTGTGCTTCCAGACCATTCATTCTGGGATTTTGGGCGGGCCCTAGCTGGCGCACAATATCCTCCACGACCGCCATTCCCCTGATGGTCTCCTGGGGAATTTGTTGGGAAGCCTATTGCCCAATCGGCAACTTAACACAAGCCCCCCCCCCCATTAAAAAAACCTGGTGAAAGAATTTGGTTCCAATTTAGAAAAATGTGGCATGTGAACTGCTTCTTGATCCATCAAAGATACTTTTGCCTCTGCTTCACATAAAACTCGGGGTGATGAAAAATTTTGTAAAAGTGATGATCAAGGATGGTGAAGGTTTTCGTTATTTGAGCAGATGTTTCCAAGAATAACTGATGCCAAGATTAAGGAAAACATTTTTGTTGATCTGGAGATTAGATATATTGTCATTGGCAAGTGTTTTGATGATGTGTTAGTGGGGCTAGAGAAAATTGCCTGGAAAGCATTCAAGGATCTTGTTGAGAATTTGCTTGGCAACTATAAAGCAGCAAACTACAGCAAACTTCTTACAACATACAAGAACATGAAATGTAACATGTCACTGAAGATTCATTTTCTGCATTCACACTTGGACATCGTTCCCAAATATGTGGTGCAGTCAGTGACAAACATGGTGGAAGGTTTCACCAGGACATTGCCACAATAAAAAAATAGTATCAGGGCAACTGGAATCCATCAATGCTGGCTGATTATTTTTGGATGCTGCAGCAAGATGCATCAGCAGCGAAATACTTTTAGCCTGTTGAATGCATGCAGCATGTCAGAAACGTTATGCAATTAAATACTTTATAGTCATTAATTTCATATTTCTCAAGATTCTACATGATACAGACATTCTGAAATTATAACTATGTTTAGTTTGAGAGGGTCTATCATAATCACCACAAGTTTTTCAGGAAGCAAAACCTTTTGAAAAAAATTGTTATCCAGTGAACTAATGTTTATAATTCATCTTAATTCAATTTGCACACAATGAACATATTTACTACTGTTTGATCTTTATTGTAATCCTGTTTACCTACAATATAGGTTGCTATGTGCATTGCGTATAGGATTCAAGGCTCTTGCAATAGGAGGATCCCTTGCAGCTTTTTCCTGCATTGCTTTCTTACAATAAGAATTATATTGCTTGAATGCACTTCTATTTTTTTTAACAAGCAAACAAAAAAGACTTTGTGGACATACAAAACTTCCACTAAAAACATGTTGCAACACATTGGTCCTGAAAGTAGTAAGAACTGTTTTGTCAAAAATCTGTTTATACCTCTGGAGGAAAGAATGAATATGAGTAATGCTCCCTACCTCTCCTCATTTGTCATCATTCATTAGAAATTACATATTGGCAATTATCTTTGGCTATAATTTGCATTTTTTAAAAAGGCACTATTATGTTACTCTCATCACTAATTGTAGGTCTTTTTTTTTCCCCAGAGCTTTGATTGTGGCTCACTTATTAAACTCTATTTAGCTGAAAGCTCTTGATTCTAATGCCTTTTTTCTAATTACTAGATTTTGTTCAATATTGCAAAGAGATAAGTTTCCTATTGATCTGAATTCTTTATCAGATAAATTGTGAAAATAAATGGAGTAGTCCAAGTAGGATTGCAAGATACAGAATAATAAATCTGAAGAAACAGGTTCATAAGTGATGTGCAAAGTGTTCTCTTATCTTTATCTAATATAATTTTAATAATATACATTGTTTAATGGGGATTATGAGAGTTATTTTCCCCATAAAACAAAGTACTGTTCACTGTAGTGACTAAAGTGCTAGGTTAGAAACCCGGAAAATAGGCGACTTTGGGCCAATCTTTGTCTTTCAGCCCAATCCACCTAATAGAATTTTTGTGAGGGAAAATAAGACACAAGGGAATACAAAAATACAAGGCAAGATAAAAAGAAATAAAAATAAATCTAATCTATTCTTCTATATTTTCTCATCTGAAATTCTTGTACAGGTACAGATATAAATCAGAATTTGCAAAGTGAAATTTCTTTTATTGAGACAGTAAGTAAAACAAGTTTTCTTTCAATGACAAAATAGGATTGTTTAAAATATATAAAAATATGGCATTTATACACTTCGGCCCAGTGGAAACCATTCATTAGATTTACTTATGGAAATACTTTGGGTTACAGTTGCATTATTGCTTTGTATACTGTATATAGTTTTAGTTCTTAACTTATATTTCTTTTATTATATATCTTCTAGCATTTTATTATTCTCCACTGTAATTTTCACTCCAATTTTGGTATAGCATGTTAGGTCCGTTGTGCTCCTTTTTAATAATTGTACCCATGCCCTTATTTTGTAACAATAATAAAAAATTGGTTTGGAGGGAAACACTTTTTTTGGCCAACCACATTTGTTTATATTGATCAATGCTAATTTCAGAGGCAAATAAATGTCAATAATAGAGTCAATAATAACAATGGAATATAACAGCGGCACTAGGAAAGTTAATATTATGGTAAAAAAGGTTAAGTTATTGAACAGCTATTGTAGATGGTTTTTAAAGCTGTTACAAAATGCTATGAGTTTGCCTTTTCATCCAAGGCCGTATATACACTTTTATTTCAAATAAACTAAGGAGACTTTTGTTGATGCAATTTTTCATAATGGTTTCCTCAAGAGATATTATTTATTAATTAGAAATATGTTATCTTTTACAATAGACCCAAGACATGGATATGTCTATCGTGAAACTATAGATTCCAAACATGTACAATTTGAAATTACATTCTTTGCCATATTTCATTTTTTTAAATTGCTGACAGAAGGAGACTATCTAGTCAAATAAATTCATTATTTGAATTTGTAGAATATAGTATTAATATTTGCTAAGTGCAAATCCCAAGGAATAAATTTGTTGATTTATGCTAATTTCTCCTATTATACTTTAATGTTAGGAGGAGTTTCTGCTAGTATCAAATATTACCATTTAGGGAATCCAAGATACATAGGGAAGATCAATTTTATTCCATGCCTATCAGCCCTTCGAGGCAGATTATGTCAGGAAACAAATTACATAAAAATGTTAGAAATCTACCTTATTGATGTAGACTATATAGCAGAAACTTGACAGCCAGAGTGTGTTTTCCTTTCCTTCATTTTATAATCCAGGGATTTAAGGTAAAATCAGCTTGAGTTTCTTTTTAACGGTCTCTCATTTCTAAGGCTTAAAACATTATTATTTTGCATTTCAATTCAAAAAAGCTCTTTTTCATTTCACTCTCACCACCCTATGCAATGGGTTTGGATTAGAAGTAAGATGGGCTTTTCTGCAATATGTGCAGAATATTCTGCAGTTATACTGTATGTTCTGCAATATATATATATCTGTACACATAGAAGGCCCTTAATAAATTATGATTTTGCAGATAGATAAGTTAAAGTCTTTCAACTTGATATACGCAGAAAAAGAAATAGTTGGTACATTTGTTTTAACAAGCTGTTCCTAACCAACATATTTAATCTTTTTCTTTTAGGATGAGGCAATTTTTGGATGGGTATAGAAAAAAAAAGCAACAAGGAAAAGAAGATGTATTTATTGTTCATATTTTCATTGTTATATATAATTATCACCTAACCAGTCAAGAGAAAAACATTCCCACCACCAAAAGTGCTGGAACATAAGTGCCATATAGTTTATATGAAGAATGTACAATATAAAGTGCAAAGTATGCATTGTGATTACTGCATTTAGTGCATTTATGATTATATTACACTGTTATAATATTTTGTTTAAATTTTGAGTAAGCAATGCTCTTTGTTTAGTACAGTATTTTGTTTAAATTCTTATATAGGAATATAATATGGATCTAACACTACTGAAAGAACATTTAGAATTTCAGAAAAAAATAAGTTTGTATGAAATAAATATATAAATTGAAACACCTGAAGTTCTGAAATAATTTTATTCCCATGCAATTAAAATTGTATACCTGAATCTTTGTACGTATGTTGAAACATTTAAGTAGCAGTCAGTCATCAATCTCAGCTTGCCATAAGTAAAGTTCAAGGTAAGTGAAGCAGCAAAGTGTGAATTCATAAAGGTGATGGATTTGGGGTGCAAGTGGCAGTATTTTATTATTGCAGTTAGGCATCCTAATGTTATTCAACCATGTAACCTACTGAGTGTTAAAAGGAAGGGTCATTCTTCTTCCAACATTCACTGTCATGATATAACTTTTAATTGTTTCCTTGCCTCTATGGGTTATTGCCTGGAAACCTCATGAGTCATAGTGCAAAATTATATTATCTAACAGTAATATGTTTCCTGAAAACCCAAATAAAAATGTTCCTTTCCTGAACAATAAAACATTGTTACATTTGTTGATGTTTATTGTCAATCATAATACCAGCATTTATAATATAATTTATTTATTTAGGTTCTAAAACAATAAATTTTAATATTTCTGTCCCCATCCACATCTTCATGTCTTCATCTTTAAGTCCATGCCTTCACATGTCATTCCACCTGAGAATGTTGTCACAGAGTTGATATTCAGCATCCATGTACCAAATATAGTTTAGATGTCGGTCATGCATTTCCATGCAATTTCCTGTTCTCCAGTGGTAATACACAAACACTCTTCCTTTAAAATAGAGATGTGATAGTTTGGTAATTTACAGTGCAGGAAAGTAGCACACAATAATGCCCAAAATTGTGCCTGCAATATATAAACTGCACAAATAGGAACAGCAAAAATACCCCCCCCCAAATATATAATATATAATATTTAATATTTAATATATAATAATATATAATATATAATCTTAGTTAAAAGTAGCTGATGAATTCATAGTTAATTGACAAAATGCAAGATGTACTGTACTTAATTTCCAATTTGTGCTTTCAGATTACCAGATGTTAAAATTCAGCTTCTCTGAGAAATCTAAAACAATCAACCCAAGAATAAAAGAGACACAAAATCCAGGATTTTCTATTACGTCATTGAACTTTCCTGAAATACAATTTATCCCATTCAGTGCAGATCTTTAAAAGGTTATACTTGGATTTGAAGAAAATATCTACATTACAGTCACACAGTCCTGCTACAAACTTGGACATTGGTCCAATCTCAAAGTGGAGAATCTGTAGCCATTAAATTGCTGTTTTCTGCAGTCTGGCCAAGGATAAAAATGTTGGAAGCTGCTATTCAATAAGACCTGCTCATAAGAAAATACATTGATGCAAGACTTATCTGATTGAATTATAACTCGTGTATAGTTTGGTGTTAGGAGAATTGAAAGTAGCAACAGAAAGTATATAGGCTTAGATTTTCATTAAGGAATCCTACAAGATATTATTATTTATTACAAGATAAAAGTCTTTTAAAAATATGTTGATTTCTTTCATCCATCCTTAGGATTAACATCCCTCAGGAATGAAACCTTGTATTAATTATTTATGTAATATATGGTAGGCAAAGGAGGTGTATGTTCATAGATTCTACATTTTAAAACTGAATGTGGGAAAAAAAAACCCACACTGCTTTTATTTCTTACTGACGTTTTTTGAGTTGATGATGAATAAGTCTGATCAATAAGATAAGAGTGAATTGGGAGAGAATTAATTATTTTTGTTTTACAAAGGTATCCTTGAATGAGAATGAGAGAAAACATTCATCTAAAATGATAGGTCCAAGTAAAAATTGCACCCAATCAACACCTGAGGTGTTTTATTTTATTAAATCCCTATAGCCTCAGGGAATATATCTGCCTATGGTATCTACAGCTATGGGAATATATTTTTTCTACCAGAATGAGCTCAAGCATTAGGTGCAATGGAGTAGACTAGAGGCTTTGGATTTCAAATATAGGCCAAGTAAAATAGGGCCTAGCCCACAGCCACTGCTACTCTGATTGTTAATAACTTTATCTGCCACTAATGTCATTCACTGAATGTGATTTCAGTGGAATCTAAGCACATACAACCTCCATCCTTTTCAAGGAAGCATATGGATTTTGATGCCTTGCTTGGAGAAGCCTCCAAATGGAGGCATCAAGGTCATAAAGACTGAAACAAGCATGCTGTTACCATCTCCTTAATCTGAAGAACACCTCAAGTCCTGCCCAATACATGTGGTTGCCCTGGCCAGCTCTTTGGATACAGTCTGAAATCAAAACTAATTATTTCCAAGCTTCTCACTGAATTTTTGCTAAGTTTATTGAGATGAAAGAGATAGGATTATAACAAGCCCAGCAAGTGAATTATTTCCCATTTAGAGCTTAATAGGCAGATGATTTTTGGTTTCTAACAGCCTTTCTATGTTCTAATGAAGAACAAGACCACTCACTAGCAACAAAATGCTTGCAATACACTTTTTACTTAAAAGTCTACAGACTTGAGTGGTCCTTGGTGCTCTCTGAGCTTGGTTGTTTTTTGGCAGCTATTTCATTACCCTAGCTAGCATTGATGATGTTACCTGGCTTGGTTAATGAAATGTCTGCAAGAAAACAACCAAGCTCAGAGGGCACCAAGGACTCCCCCCCACCATGTCAACCTTGAGCTACAAATGTTTTCCTTTATTGGTCTACAGACTGTTCATTAGCCTAGGACTTCATTATTACAGATATAAACTGTGCCAATAAAGTTGCCTTTTGCAACTGACTGATGGTGATTTTCTCAGGTGGTGATGTAGATAGTTTGGATTGCACCCCAGGTATCATAAGTACTGTCTTTGCTTGTTTTTGCCACAGCCATTTTACTTCCACTTGCAGGTCTTTGAAATTTGTGATTTTCTCCAGTTATTTCTCCTCTATTCTGCTGTCTCCAGGTCAGAGGTGGTATTCAGCAGGTTCTGACTAATTCAGGAGAACCGGTAGTGGAAATGTTGAGTAGTTCGGAGAACTGGCAAATACCACCTCTGACTGGAGATTTTACAGTATCCTTCCCCGCCACGCCCACCAAGCCATGCCCACAGAACTGGTAGTAAAAAAAAAATTGAATCCCACCACTGCTCCAGGTACTGCAATATCCACAAGATTTTTTTTCTGGACAATTGTTAATCTGTTAAGTAGTGTTTGTATAGTATGTTTGAATTCTAAAGTCTCTGAGCACTTTCATTTCTTCATTTTCTATTATTTTGTCTATTTTGTGGTGCCATCCATTCTGCTTATAGGCAAGTAGTATTTTTTTTGCAAATATTCCAAATTAACCAATTTTGCTACTTTGCTATGCCATTGTTTATATCCAGTCTGAATGATTTTCTTGCAGCAGCTAACTAGGGGGTCCACAATTTCTTCAGCTTCTTTGTGCAGGCAGAATTTGTTATCTGTTGCTGTCTTCTTAATTCAGAAGAATTAAGAAAATACATTTGTATTTGTATACATTTGTTCTTAAGGCTTGGTCTTGCACAACCACAATCAGTCCCTTGGTCTCTTTTTTCAATTTTCCCTCTCTTAGCCATTGCCAGGACTTGTTATTATCTAGCTCTGTGTGTGTGTGTGTGTGTGTGTGTGTGTGTGTGTGCATGTGCACACATGCGCATGCGCGCCTATGCACACATGTAATACTTTTTTTGGCATGTCTCTTCTATTTTTCCTTCGTTTTTTCTTGTAAACCAGTTTGGTCTCTTTGGTATTCAGTAAGCCTCGATGGTGTACTAGCTTCAGTGTATCTTCTTCATTGTGCTTCAGATATTCTTCCAGTGTCCTTTTTCTTCTTCCATTTTCTATTTGCAATATTCCACACCTATCTATACACTTTAGCAAGTAGTCAGCATTGCTGCATGGATAAAGGGCATGATTCATTGTCATTATTTTTCTGCTTCAGTGCTCCAGTGTGTTAATTACTATTATTATTTTAAATGTATTATAGTCATTCAACTTCAGTGGATACTGGGTGGCATATAAAATAAAAAAAATCCATAAAACAGATAAGACATAAAACCACTTACAGTAGATAACCTGGACTAAAACAATCTGAAAAACAACACAGATCAAAACCCCATCCCAAAATATAATAACATCAGCCCCAGGCTTGGGGCCGAAGTCATATTTTGAAGGCTTTCCAGAACCCTAGCACAGTCCATATTTATAATGGGATGCTGTTCCTGAAGGCAGGGGCCACAGCAGGCATGCTTCCTCCATCTTGCAAGTTGACAACATTTAGTAGAGGGGATCTGTCACATGATAACAATCATTTCTGCATGTTGAGGCTTCAATTTACTGCTTTATTGTTCAAGCTTATACACAGGAATCTTCACAGCCGTTTGCACCTGGGTAAAACTAGATAAGGTTCAACAGCACCTCATGGGTGTGAGTGTATTGGACTTCACTCTCTTATGACTACATTGAGACTCTAAACTAATACCCCTCTTTACTCCTCCCCCGGGCTCTGCAAGTCTGTCTCCAATAGCACTCCCACTTTTCCAGAACTTTTGTCTTCTTCAGGTAAAAGTGATTTTTGCCCCTTGAGTAATCAATTTGCCCTTGGTTTTAGTTGGAAAACTTGGGGTTCTAGTAATAAAACCCAACAACAAAGAAGATCCTGTAAACCTAAAATCTGCCACTATTCTTGATCAAAACCATGTGGAAGGTGGCTATTGGAAATACTTGCTGTATTGCAGCTGCACAATGTCGGTAGGTTTATTTTTATATTTCCTACAGCTGTTGTCAAATTACCCCCTGTTTAATAAACTATGCACCAGCCTTTGTTTCCTGTAAACTATCCCTTTTCTTTATGGTATGCTTTAATTAGAGATGAAATGCCTAATCACAGTTGCAAAACTATAACAAGGAAGGGCTTGTATGTATCTCAATTTAATAAAATGAAATAGGATTGTTTGAACTGAATATGTATTAGTGCCCCCTTTATAAATTTTGCCCAGATTTTCAATGCTACATGCCCAAGCTATGGCATACTATAGTCACACTTCCAACTATAATTTTAGTTTGATTCAGAATTCGAGTTTGAGTCATTATATAATTAATCTTCCAATCCATTTTCCATGTTATTTGCATTCACCATCACTCAGTGAGGGTGAACAGGCTTTGTTTATAGAATGAACAATATCCAGCCTCTGAAAACTCTAGGGAAGACAGAAAATTCTTTGTCCAAAATTTTTAAAAAGCATATTACGTCTTACAGATAGGTTTACTTCAACTTCTCTGGTGATGATGGGGAGAGCTTGTAGATGACACTGTCAACCATCCGACTAACAGACCCAATAAAAGCAGGCATCTTCAGGAACTTTAAAATCCCCAAAGCAAGTCTTTATTGAGTACATCATTTTGGCACAGAAGAAAGCAAAACCAATTCTAAATTTTCCCATGCAACCCTACATGGTTCATCCCCTGCTCCCATGGAACGGGTCACATTGTCCAATTAAGAATCAGCCCATTGTTTTGATAACAGTCCACATCTTGGCAGACACCCGCAGAAGTGTCCTTGGTTCTCATGGGTAAAGATTGTAGCTTCCGCATTCCATCTCACTCTTTCCCCCACCCAGTTCATTGGCAGGTTGAAAAGCAATTAGGAGTCACAGGAAGGGTAAGCATTTTTCAATCTTGACAGACACTTCCTGTAGTAAAGATTGGTTGAAGTTGAAAAATTTTATTTATTCATTTAATCATATTTGTATAGTTACCCTTCACACATAATAACTGTAAATGATATTAATAATAATAATAATAATATATCAAACCATTAAAATAAACCATTTTGAATAAAAAGAATAGAAATCAGTTAAAAACAAAATGCTAGCAAAAATATACAGAGTGTATTGTCATATAGTAGGGGTGTCAAACTCAAGGCCCATGGGCCAGATCCAGCCCACAGGTTGCTTAAATCTGGCCTGCTGGGCTGGACTAGAAATAGCAAAGACTGGCCTGAGGTGCCTCTGCCAACCAAAACAGGCCAATTTTTGGCCTGGACGTCCCCCTGTAGCATTCTGGTGGCCAATATGAGGCACGGGGGTCCCTTCCATTTTGGCTGGCAGGGTGCTGCAGGAGGCATCCATCCCATCTTCCCCCCCCCCACACACACTCTGGCTGGCCCATGGAGAAGTACAATGCTGATTTGGCCCTCGAAGAAATCCAATTTGACATTCCTGTCATATAGCCATCTGGCAGCTTCTATTGTGGGATCTTCAAGCTCAGTGACGAAAACCAGAAAGGCAATGGATTTGGGGCCAAGTTCACCTCAAGGAGAATGATGTTTCACAGGGCAGGAGCTATGGTAGAAAAGGTTTTCTTCCTAGGTTCCACACAATAATATCCCTTGGCTGATGGAACCCATGCTTCTCCTATGGGACCTGGGTAAATATAGTTAGGGGTGGGTGGGAGATGGTTTCTCAAATAACCTGGTTACATGCCATTTAAAGGTTACAATCTTGAATTAGACCAGGAATCCAACTTTCAACCAAATAAGAGATGTCATGTATGCAGATCTTGAAGCACATACAACTTTTGCATTGTGCATGTGTAAAAGTGTGCATTAGTGTTTGAATCTAACCTGAGCAATAATTATATTTTATAACTGTAACAAAAGGAGATCCATTTATAGGAAATACATTATAGGGATAGGCATAGGCTATGCATCTGGCTAACTAAATGCTACCAGGAGAATATCTAAAAACATGTGCTCTGTGCATGTGTGCCTAGGAAGAATGGCAGGAGGAAGTAACCTCAGATGAACAATATTTTGAACAAAGAACAGATGGATTGATAGACAACAATAGGTTCCAGAGATAATCCTTAACTATCTATACTTACTGCCGTTTTGGGGCCATGAGGTGTTGAAGAGTCAGTGTCACTGGATTTGACTCTCCAACATCCCTACGTCTGCCAATCTACAGCTCCCACTTGGTAATTTTTGAAGATTTCTCTGTTGATCTCTGGGGAAAATTTAGTAAGTGGATCTGTCAGCAATGTATCAATTGGGCGATCTAATCTGATTTGTATTCCACTGCAATAAAATGATTGTTGTTTAAACATTTCTTTGAGTTTAAAATCAGCAACCTGTGTCTTTAATTGTGCATCTCTTTTGAAGGGTGGTGGTTCAATTCAGGGAATTCTACCTGAGCATCTGTGCATGGTGGAATTTGGTTTTCATGTGCTTCAGTCACCTTTTGTGCAGCCTTTCTCCATCCGATCCTCCTCTTGATAGGCTGTAGTTAGCTAGATGCTAGACTTTGCCTATTGCTATAGTTTGTTTCCTATAAATAATCTCCTTTCTGTTAGGCTTATACAATCTGTTCATTAATTATTGTTTGGTCATAGCCTGACTTTCAAAACTGCTTAAATGCATGCGCAGAATGGTTCAACCTTGAACAAATAAAACTTCTAGGCTAGCTCTATGGAATTGATTTCCTTATTAATATGTACACTGTACATACTCAATTAGAACATTTTGGTGCAGGTAAATACCACTGCAATGTATAGATGCATTCTCAAGTGTTTTTCAAGAGAGAGAACACTTTAAATTTTTTTTTCTTAAAATATTGCAAAATACGACTGCTAGAAAATGCATATACAAGTAGTCCTCAACTTATGTCCACCATTGAGCCCAGAATTTCTGTTGCTAAGTGAGTCATTTTGTTAAGTGAATTTTGTCCCATTCTAAGAGCTTTCCTGCCACAGTTCTTGAGTAAATCACTGCAGTTATTAAGTTAGTTACACGATTGTTAAGTGAATCTGTCTTCCCCATTGACTTTACTGATCAGCAGGTCCAAAAGGTGATAGCATAATCCTGGGACACTGCAACCCTCCTAAATATGAGTCAGTTGCCAAGAGTCCGGATTTTGATCACATGACCATGGGAATGCTGCAATGATCATAAGTGTGAAAAACGGTCATAACTCACTTTTTTCCCAGTGGTGCTGTCACTTCAAACAGTCACTAAATGAACTTGTTGTAAGTCAAGGACTATCTTTATAGCTTGTATAGCTATTTCAATTTTTAACTGCAGATCTGATTTATTTAATAAAAGTTTTATTCTGAGTAACATGCAGAATAATAATAAGAAAAATTTATTAGGAGTCTTAAATACATTTACACGAAGAGAGAAAATGGTTATCCATAACTCAGACATACTAATAAAACTAAAGAGCTGGTTATATTAACATAGTAATATAGATATGAACAGTGCTGGTATTGGACTAATCTGGCAATTTGTTTATGGGCATTGTAGTCGTGCTTCTCAGCAAAGATAATTGTAAAAAGTAATAACTTCTTGGTTTGCTTAAATTGAAAAGGATATATTTCCCATGCTGAGAGCCATTTAATCTAGTGATCAAGGCACCAGGTTAGAAATCAGGAGACAGAGAGTTCTAGTCCTGTTTTAGACCTGAAAGCTGGTCGGCCATTCTTTTAAAATAAAATAGACTTTGGGCCATTAAAATAAAAATTAAAAAAGACTTTGGGCTGGCCATTCTCTCCCAACCCACAATTTCAGGCTTGGGGATGATAAGGTAGTTGGTCAGTTGATAGTAGGAGAAAACAAAAACAATCTCATTCTATGAGACTCTTAATTACAAAATAAAATTAGGATACAAGGTACTCTGGCAGTAAGCAACACTCAGTACTTCCATGATCTTCTATTGCATACTTTGGTTCTGGATGGACGTCTGTTCATATTTAATATGCAATATAATCTCTAAATCTCTCTTTTATTTGTTCCTTCCAAGTTACGTTTCTGTTTGCTTTTTTTAATGGTGTTCATGTGAGATTTAACTTGTTTCCCTCTTCCCCGCCCTCTCTCTCTCTCTCAAGCTGATAGCTTCAAACATAAAATACCAAGTTTATATAAACTCATTATTGTTACTTCATATAAATGTATAAATAATTGATTTGGCAAGTTGTAAGGCAAAGGCATTTCAACCTTAAAATCAGCCTTTTGAACTTTCAAAAACAGCCATGAGGGCTTCCACAGCTTTTAGGAGATAGCACAAGTTTTTCTTCTCAAATTTCCACACAAGTTTTTATTTCTAGAAATACAGAGAAACAGAATTTTATGTTTTCTCCAAAACTGGTTCTGAGCAGCAAAATAAAAACACAGGTCAGATAGTTTCTTTTTAATTGTCATGATGAACTTAACTATCATATTTGATTTAATGGCAATTTAACCTCATGGCAATTAATCAAAATTAATTACATTTAATTTAGTTTTGTTATCACTACATCTTATTAATATTCAGTTAATATCATAGTGAAGGAGCAATATTTATCTGCCACTTCTTCTCTTGCTCATTCTCTCATCGTTTTGTTTCCAGCTAGGTTTCTAATTAATTACCAAATGAACACAAAAGACTTGAGACATGAAAAATAGAAATCACTGGATTTTCAGCTGTGCTCCTGCATATGGTGTTCATATTGTACATGGATTATTCATCCTAGCTTTGGCTATTGATTGGAATAAAGGATTTGAGAATTTTAGCTCTTCTTTGGGATCAATTTGAGAGTTATTATGTGTCTGTGCATGGATTATTCACTCTCTGCACTTAATTGACTCTTTCTCCTCTCCTCCCCTTCCCTTTCCTCACCTCACCTCTCCCCTCTTCCAATGAAAAGTTGAGCAATATAGTATTATCATTTGTGAGTGTATGGTACTGTTATAACCTTAATTCTTCCTCCCTACCCCATCATCATTATCATCATCATCATTATTATTATTGTCATTATCACTATCATTATTCAATTTTGGTATCACCCAGAGCAACAACTATTTGATATATTATACATATATACATATATAAATGTATATATATATATATATATTAATACACACACACACACACATATTCTAATATGCGAAGTATTTATTTCCCATATTCTATCTTCCTCTGAGACAATTCTTAACAATACCAATAAAAAGCATAATACTAAAGGGAAAAAAAAGGTATCTAAAATAGTACTGGTGCGTCAGTGCTCTGGAATTCTGTGCTGCTAAAATGGAAGGGCAGGAGATTGTTTCCCACCAAAAGTTGGACATGAAACTTGTTTCCTTTGCCAAATATTTCCCTCAAGGAAATAGAGTTGAAATTTAACAGTGAGCACCGATCAGTGATCAAGCTGGAATTAAGGAGAAATGCAACTCAGCAAGATACATGGATAGCTAGAATGAATATTATACCAGAGGAAATATAACCCATGACAGTATTATATCCATTCCACTTTACATATGGGCTGAAAGGAAGCCTTTTCTTATTTTAAAGGCAAGTTAATCTTCACGTGTTATGGTCTGGCCTTAAGCATGTATATTGCTTGAGAGTAACTTGAGTTCAATAGGTGCATTGCTGTTTAGAAATGTATTATACTAATTTACCATTTTTCCATATTCGGATGCATATTCTTAGAGCCCTACTGTTTTAACAGTCCTCAGCTTCCAGAGGATGCTTTTTTTTCCTCTCAAGAATTGAAGAGTGAGCCTTTAAAAAAAACCCTGCTTAGGATTTCTTGGCAAATACATCTCTGCCTGCTGTAGCTACATCTACTCTAATTCCTGCAATTGTCACCTGTCTGTCAACGACATCACAGCAGATTGGGAGGCGGACTTGGTGAAGACTTAAAACTCTTAGCAGGCTGCAGGAAACAGTCAGGCCAGGCTGAGCTGGAACGTCGCCTGCCTGTGCTCTGTGCAGACTGTAGGTGGCGTTGTCGATAAGCACCGTCTCTTTTTCTCTTTGCTAGCGCTTGTGGCCGCCCTGGGCGACAGCAGGTGGTGCCAGATCCCGCACGGAAGCCGCCGCCCCAGTTTGGGAGTGTTTGCCTGCCGCAGATTCGAGCGGCTGTCTCTGCGCTCACTCCTTGATCCTCTTTCAGTAACGTTTGGAACCAGCCGGCTGAGGAACGAGGCGCTGTCCATTCAGCACCACCGGGGGGTTTAAAAACCAGCTTTTTTTTTGGCGCAATCCGTCGCGAACCTTCTTCCAAGAGCGAGGTGTGCCCTGCAGTAAGTAGATAGTGGGAGGACGATGGGGGTGGGGGGCGGAGGGAGGATTTCTCTCCCTCGATCGTCTGATTCTGAGGCATGTATTTGCGACCCGCCCCTGATTACTGGCGCAGATGCATCAGGGCTAAGAAGAAGGAGGGGGAACCAAAGGGGCTCTCAGTATCCTTCACACTGTGTTTCATTTGTTAATTTGTTCAGAGATTATAATTCATTCTGGAATATGTCAGTCGCCAGAGAAGAGGGGGTTGTTAAAGAATGATTGTTATTAAGGATCACTTTTGAAATGTTTTGTGAAGTTGCTATGATTTTTTTTTAAAAATAGATGTAATATACAGAAAAAAACCTGGGCCAGATATTTTCTGTTAGCAACAAAGGAGCCAAGCTAGATTCACTCCTACAACAAGATCTTGATATAAAGCAATCCTTGTTTGGAGCTAAACCAACAGAAGCTTAGCTGAACTCTCTTGTGGGTGGTTTAGACCTGATGATACATTCTTTAAAGCAAGAAATAAAGGTAAAATGCTTCCCCCTCCCTCTCCCCCTCATTCAATTTAACAGAGATATGCAAGTGGGAACCATGTGACCTGCAGGGTGATTGAAATATGGCAAGCTGACATATTCTGCCCTTAATTTCCCCTACTTTCTGTTCCATCCTCCTTTTTTACTCCTTTAATACTGATCACATCAATATGTTTTAGGTCTGGAAAGTGAGATCTAAGGATGGTGAAGCTGGGAAGCAATTTGAATGAAAAGAACAAGCAGCAGCCGTCCAATGAGGATGGTTTTCAGACGGTTCCTTTGATAACACCCTTGGAAGTCAATCATTTACAGTTCCCAGCTCCAGAAAAGGTAAATGGAAAACAAAACAAAATCTAAAGCAAAATGAGAAAAAAGAGAGAGAGAATAGGCAAGATAGGCTTCCCATCTATTCTCTTCTATTGCCTCTCAGAAGCATAGAAAAAAACCCATTGTTCCCTTGAAAGGGGTTGACTTTTGCTGTGTGCACCTGTCTGTTTTTAAAAGCGGAGCAGACCAGCATATAATAGAAATGGATTGTGTCTCAAGCCTGAAAAATGGCAGAGTCTGTTCATCCTTTTATCCAAAAAAAACAGAGAGGGGGAAGTCTGCTTATTAGAACAATTACAATGCATTTGTGTATTTTAAAATCAGCTTTAAAACTGCAATCCCAGTTGTTCATCTGACATGAATGTAACCTGCTGCAATGAATTCTTTTGACAAAGTGTTGCAGGGAGATATTTTATGCCTATATTGCTGTACCTCCACCTCTATTAGTTTATTGTCAAGCAAGTCAAAGCTTAGATTTTGAATGGGATCCTCAAAAGTCAGTATCATTGATTTACTTCTTACTGAGCCATTATTTTAATACAATTTGCTGTCTAACCTGTACACGTTATCCTATTCTTTAGTATTATTATTACTGGGGATGACAATGTAAGGTCATAAATATGTCTCAAATTCATTTAATCTGCGTTTTAAGTGGTTAGAAAATCACTGCAGTGTATCTGTCTATTCAGTTCTCAACCCCAAAATATGTAGAAAACATACTACGTGGACTGTAGGCATGCACACAAAGGTGAAAAGAGCAAATTAAACAAATTTTGCTTAATTCATCTCAATAATGTCACTCTCCTGATAAAACATTAAAAGTTCTCTCTTTAATACATTACAATAAGTCATAATGTCTTTTCTTACATAGAGGAATTCTACTAAGTAATTTGGAGATGCAGTGATTGAGAGATAAACATGTTAGAAAAGATTAACAATTCATAAAATTGCATTTCTGATTGCAAAGTGGTGTGATGTGAATCAGTTCTTAGAAGCATTGGGTTTGATAGAAATATTGTGATGATAATTTTTATTATTTTGAACCTTGAAATGTTTATTTGTTTCTTTCCAATAATTTTAAAAATGTATTTATTTATTTATTTATCCAATTTATATGGATACCTGTCTATCCAAGAGCCTTCAGGCAACAAACCAAAGCAGAATTACATTAAAACAAAATAAAGAAACAAACAAATAAAAACAATTAAATAGCATTGAGGCTCAATAAAAACCCCAAAACTACAAGACACCCATCCCCATGCCACAGATCCCATTCTAATGTCCTAGATGTCCCAAAGCCTGGAGGAAAAGTCAAGTCTTCATGGCCTTGCCAAAGGCCAATAGAGAAGGGACTGCCCATGTTTTGGGAGAGACTATTCTAAACACTTCAAGGGTAATAATCTTAAAAATATAGAAAAGAAAAATAAGTCTGTCGATTATTACTCTTGATTGTTATATAATATTTTCAGAATTAGAATGATGGGCTCAGTATTTTGCTGTGGAACATGTGGGTTTCATGATTGGTTATAATGGAGGAAGAATATTCTGCTAGATACGCCTCATATCTGGTTCAACAAGGTATACCTTGTTTTGAAATAATAAAAAAAAATCATTGAACTTAAGAATAGTCCATATTGCAGACAAAGAATATTGTTTATCAGATACACAGAAGTTCTAACAGATGTAAGCTGTTGATCCAGTGGATAAATTCCTTGGATCATGGAGATCTGGGCCTATACCTTTCTTCAACCACACAATTAATCTAGGCAAATATTTATCAGTTTCAAGTCAGAATAAAGGTGATATGAACATCATTTTATTTAGGCAAGGATCTCAGTGCACATGGATGAATAGCTGGGGCAAACAAGCTATGAGCAATGCAATGCAAAATAGATAAGATAACAGATTACAGATAATCAGAGTTGGAAGGGACTTGTAGGTCATCTAGAGTAGGTTATGTGGCTGTCAGTTCTGGAAGACATGGGCTTAAGCAGATCTTGAAAAACTTTGGAAAAAAAGTCATGTGGCAGCTGCTATATTTGGGGATGTATATGTTTTTGGATAATAATTTCTACGATTGCTTGATGAAGTTGGTCATAATTGAGGATTTTTAGAGTCCCAAATATCTGGTGAACTACATATTATTTGAACTTGTCTAGGGTGACAGAACAATATAAGGTGTTACAGAATCACTATGATTTTTATTTCTGTTACTCAGACTTCCATTATGGTACAGTTCTTAAGCCAAACAATGGGACTTTGTTTACTTATGATTAATAAAGACATGAGCAAAACTGAATTATGCTGTCATTTCCCAACTGTTGCGTTGTGAATGTGTCAGATTCTATTTGGCCTTTGGTCAAGACTTGTAAGTCGTATTAGCCCTAGTTTATAGAAGAGAAGGATGTTAACTAAGAAATACATAGAAGTATATACCACAATGTATGTAATTATCATAATTTTTTAAAAAATAAACTCTTTCAATGCAAAATTCTGGTAGATGTCCCAGGAAAAGGCCCTTGGAGGATATTAGGAAATGATTACAAATCATCAACTTTACCTCACAATATTTTTATAAGAAACAAACAAGCTCAATTTCCTATGTAGAAGCTTTGGAAATTAACAGTAATTTCTTACATGCAGTGCAGCTGATTATTTTCCCGCCAAAGCAATAGTTAAAATTCTGTTACTCAGTCTTTTGCTATCTTAAGAGCATTAAAAATATCTGTATATGCAAGGATAACTGATAATAAATACTAGCAGACCATAAACTATGTATACACAATAATTTGATATCTGATGATAAATAATCTAATCTGAATGTAGATGGAATTTATATTTACCTACAAGTTTCCTGTGTATCTTAATTATATCTGAAACTTAGTTTCATTTATATTTAAGATCAAATTAGGCCTTTTCTAAGAAGGTTTTAGTGAGGGAAAGCAAGCTCACTGATGGCACTGGAAAGAAAAAGGAAGTATTGTTCTGTTATAATATATTTAAAAAAAACAAATAGGAGAAAAGATCCTTCTGAATATTTTATTTAGTGTCTTGGAAAAGGCAATAATTTTCTCAAAATCATTAAAAAATAGGGATATCTCAGTTCCAAATTTGCCATTCTTTTGTCAATTCCTCCATGCATATATAGCTTATAGTATCTATTTGAGTATATCTACTCTATTTCTTTACATGTGTGTAGAGTATTCCAACTAAGGCCACACAGCAGTTTATTTTCTAGCATACTGCCTAAAAGAACAATAGTGTGGATGATGCCCTGTCTCTTAATGTACTATAACTAAAAAAAAAAAAAATTAAATTGATCCAACCCAACCAGTTCTTCTTTGTTCACAAGAGAATCTAAAAAATGGGGAGTTCAGACTGTGGCACTACAATAATCAGACTAATGTTCATGACAACACATTGCCTTTTGCCAAATCAAGAGTTACTTTGTAGACAGTGAGGCATCCACTGCTATGGTCTGGAAACAAATATAGCCCTATATCTGTTGTTTATTACGTAGTATCATATAGAAGAGAACCAGCTTGTTGCAGTGGTTAAAGACATTGGACTAGAAACCAGGAGACTGTGAGTTCTAGTCCTGCCTAGGCATGAAGTCAACTGGGTGATTTAGGGCCAGTCATTTTCTCTCTGGGCAATTTCAAAATCAGCTCTGAGAAATGTTGCCATGAAAACTATATGGCCTTGTCCATGTAATCACCAGAAGTCCAGACTGACCTGAAAGCATGAAGTCACCACCATCATATAGAATCAGACTCCAGCATAAAGGAAAGGAATGAGGTTTTGTCTTCTTTTGGAAATGTTTGATAATATCTGTGAAGTGTCTGGTATGGTGTAAAAAATGGAGGTAGTTTAAATGACTCCATACTTTATTTAGGGCACCTCTGTAGCTCAATGAAGCTCCTCATTTGCCTACAAAGCACTCCAGATTCAGTGCTTGTGATCTTCTGTGAAAAAAGACTAAGTATGTCATGAAAAGGCCTTATCTAGAAACAGCCTAGGCTGTTTTGTGTTCAATGAGCTAATAATGGGATATGATATAAGACCTTATCTAATGCCTCATCATCCCCCAATGTATTACTATAGCTGAATGCACTCAGAGTCCATTACTAAATATAGCCAAAAGCTATTTTGCATCTCAAATTCTGATCAATGTCTATTTTTGTCTTTTAATTCTTTTAATTGATTGAAATGCACATTTTGCCTTTTTGGAAGCTCTGAAGACTGCAGGGGCTAAGGATGCAAAGTAGATAAAAATAGGTCACCGTGACTATCCACAGGGGTCAGAAAATCAAAATGGGAGTACAACCATGCAATCGAAACCCTGACCATTTTTAAAAATGCATTGCATGTACAAACAGATGTAAAAAATAAAAGCAGAGTTTCAATTGGCAAACACAGCCACCGTCTTGACTTTTAAAACCCTTCCCTGTAGATGCCCCAACATATCACTAAAATTTTCATGACATGGGAAGTTAATTTATCTTCTTTGTTTTTCAAATAATAAGTTGAATTAAACAAGTAAGCCATATTTAGAGTTTATAGAATAATGATCTTCTACATCCCACTTCACACATGCCACTGATAGTTTGTCATTGTGGTCAGGTTTGGTTAGGGTTAGGTTAGGCTCAAAATGTTGCTAAAATTTTTTTTTAGCATCTTAGGTCTTGAGTACAAAATAAATTAGTTACCGATAAGCAGAAGCATGGGTATTTCTTTTTCTTTTCTTTTTTTTTATCAAACTCTTGCTATAGTTCTTGATAAAAGAAGGGAGGTACATAGTTCTTGATAAAAGAAGGGAGGTACAATGTGGCCTACTCCTAGGATTGCTTTTAAGAAATATGATTCAGACAACTCTATACTATTTTTAACCCAGAAATTGTAGGTGGTGGACATTTTGTTCTTTGTGAGAGAATAAATAATAATGCAGTTAATGAAGGAGAAATGGAAATAAATGCATAATAATACTTTTGCTTTTTCTATGCAAGCTCTTAAAAGCAAGGGGTAAACTTTTATTGAATTTAGTGAGGGGTATAGCAGATTTGTATAAACTTGCCCTCTTAAAAATGATTGCTATGATTTTTAAATTGCATACCTTTCTCTTTCTTGACTATCTGTATCTTAAGTCTGTTTGTTGCCTTCAAGAAACCTTAGACATTATTTAAGCTACCAGGGACATTTACAAAAGATTGTTTGGCTGTTATCCTCTGGAAATTTTAAAATTAAATATGAAATTCATTTTTCAATTTTAGTGGAAAATCTCTCTATATTCTTACAAGTATTCTTACAAGTATTTCTTCAGAATAATCAATTCAAATAAAGACTTCAAAAACTATTGTGATCAGCTCAGTGATACCTTATTCCTTCTAATGTAGGGATTCAATTTTTTTTTACTACCAGTTCTGTGGTGTGGCTTGTTGGGCATGGCAGGGGAAGATACTGTAAAATCTCCAGTCAGAGCTGGCATATGCCAGTTTTCTGAACTACTCAAAATTTCTGCTACCGGTTCTCCAGATTTGGTCAGAACCTGCTGAATACCATCTCTGAGGGACATTGCTTTTATTATTTCCTTTAATGTCCTTTTTAACCTAAGCAATTTTGGAAATTAATCTTCTTGAAGTTAATTAGACATAAAGAGAACTAGTGGCACTACCAGATCAAAATGTTTATTTCCATTAAGTTTCACATTTCTATATTAGGAAATGCGAAGCTTGCTTAATTTCAGCAATAGTTTGCATTTGTTATTTATTTTCAGGCTTAGTCTAATCAGAATACCTCAAGAGTAGAAATATAAAACTATACAAAGTAATTCATGAACTCTAAATATTTCTCCTAAGAAAATGGAGCACATTGAACAATGACCTAAGATAAAAAGCTGAATGAAATAGAACTTTTGGCTGTTTTTCAGAATACCACAGGGGAGAGAATTGCACAGATTATGGGAAAAAAACAGAAAAGGTCTACCATTTGGTCCACAATCTGTTAATCTCCAATGGACTGGGAAAGTGGGTACCTTAATGGCCTTATTAAGATATTCATATAAAATGGGCAAATTCAATCCTGGTGAGGTGGTGTTTTAGGTGCAATGTCAGTCTGTGCTCCATTCAAAATCCAAGAAGAAATACTTAGACTCCATAGATTAGAGGAAAGAAATCTTTTACTGAAATTTGAAGTGGTAGCTTCAGGTAGAATTCTGAATCTAAGAAATTAGGCGCGCAGATCACATATACAAAGGGATGGAATTGTTCCCACCCCCCAAAGTTCAAAAGATTCTTCCAATTAAAAGTTCTGGATATGGTCATGTGGGCATCTTCAGGTGGTGATGAGGCCTCTGTCCGTTGACCTTGACATATTTTGATAAAGATTTGCACTTGCGCAGAGAAAAGAAAGGCTAAGCAAGGAATAGAAACTTAAGAGCAGGAATTTATACTCCCCCTCCCCCACTCCTCATTTATACAACACAAGAATGTAACACCTCCAGCTCTCTTCCCAGACACAACCCCTCCCCCCGTTACTTATGGCAGCTGAAAGATGCAAAGCAGTAGAAAAGATCTTGAAGGCTGACATGCATTGTGTATGCTATATAGGACTTTAGAGGTGGATCAATACTTTGAACTATTGATATAACTCAGAAATTTTAGAAGAGATATTATCTTGCATTGGTGAGGTTGATGTACAAGTACATGTACATTTTGGACCAACTGCAGTTATCAGGACATCTCCAAATGACACCCCATATAGAGTACAACATATTAATCAGGCTGAGCTTGAATTAGCATTACTAAAGAATCCTGGTGTAGGTATGGTTGCAAGTAGAGCACTAGATAACACTGGACAAAGGACCTCTAGCCATGGCCTGTCCCTGATGCTGAAGCTGTATAAGCCCAAGAGGACTCTTAGACCACGAACCAGTTCCTTCAGAAGGAGCAGGAGGCCATCCAAGGACCAAAGTTCTTGGATGTTCAGAAAGTTCGGATTTAATCTAAATTAATTTTGCTCTATGCAGATATCAGTTCAGACATTTAGTGTCATTCCCAGCTTAGTTTAAGATGACAAATTATACCACCAGAAGCCTGATGGCTCCTCATCCCAAACTGTGAGTGTCTCTACTTAGAAACTTCATATACATGTTAAATACCACATGGGGAGAACCTTGCCTTACCTCACATTGGAGCAACTATAGCAGCAAATACTGTGATAACAAACTAGGACTCATTCAGGAAGATGCAGAATCATTGAAGAACTGTACCTACAAACTCCAAACCACATACTTATTGAAAAGAAGAAAAAAAAACACGCTTTCCCTCAATGAAGTCCTGACAAAGCAACAATGCCATGCAACAATGCTGTTTAGGTTCTCTGACCAGGTCTGACTACTGATTGATAGCAATTCAAATACATCTCTGAAGGAAAGCTACCACCGCCTTCTTCTCCAAATGGACTCTCTGTGTTTTTGCATCTACTGTATATGTGTCAGAGAGAGAAAGCAACCTCCAGTTATCAAAATTGTTGGCTCCTAAGAGGACTTCATCCAACCACATACTTGCAAGCAAGTGCCATCCGTTTTCATATTTGACAATCTTCTTAATCCAATTACTCACGTCCTATTGGGCTGCTTGTAGGAGCTAGCAAGTTTAAAGATCCAACTTGCAAGTGGCACAATTCCTCTAAAATAAAACTGTATTTATTTCTTTGAATGTAATAAACTCAAAAGAAACATATCAAAAGAAACTCATATATAGAAGATCCTACCTCCACCCTACAACATTCTGGTTTTAGCCTATTTAATTTGTTTACTTAATATTTAATGTGTGTACTTCTATTTTTATGAGGCTTGTAAGCCAACTAGAGTTGCTTGACAATAAGATGGGTTGCATATAAATTTAATCAATAAATCAATAAAATAAATAAACCCAGAAAGCAGCATAAGGCTCTGCCTTGTTCCCCTTGCTGGGCTCCATCCAGCTGGCACCCAAACTGGAGTATATGCAAGCAATTTTATCTACCAAGAAATCATAAATATAATTCAGCATGCATGCAGGTATTTTATCATATCCATTTTTCACAAAAAGAGTCTAAGTAAATCTACCAGTTGGGAGTAGTGGATAAATGCAAAGAAGAATTGACATTTTGCTGCTCTTATCACAAAAGTTAAAGCTCAGAGATGAACTCTTATCACTGTTTTATCACATCTGTTTGTCCTCCATTTATTACATGACACTTTCACATAATGTATTTCAGTAAGATAGAATAAACTACAGTATCTTACTAGCATTTGTCATAACCATAAGCATATCTGTCAATTTTAGTGCATTTTGCACAATATGGCAAAGCCCAGTTTTATTCCAAATATATATTATGCTATTCAATACATAATAATACTCACATCTATCCAGTTTGGACATACATGCGTGATATGGCCATACTAAGAGAATAAGGAGAAGACTAGGACAGTTGTGATGAGATGGAATTAAGGAGCTCTTCTGTTCTTGCTTCTCTAACAACAGCAAGCCATGATCAGGAGCAGCCACGATCAAGTGATAATGGGGATTAATTGTAAGATTTCTATTGAGACCTGGTCCCATTAATTGCTTACATAGACCCTTCTACCCACACTTTCTTAATCAGAAGATATCTTTTACAGTTGAACCAAGCAAACATATCACTAATTATCAAATTCAGCATGAAAAGCAATGAAAACAAAACAAAATGAATCACAAGACCAACAACAATTCAAAAACATACTAAAGAAATACACTAGTAGAACCAGCCAAGTCTGGTCACTGTAGAGAGGGTATATAATAGTTATCCTGCAGCATCTGAAGGCTGCTGGTTCCTTGTCCCTAATTGTTCCTTGGGTCCCTTATTTAAGAAGAATAAGACAATGCAACCTGAGGTAGAGCAGCAAAGATCCTCTCTCTATTCCCCAGTTCTCCAACCCAAGTTATTACATGTGATGTATAGCAATTGGCTGGCATTAAATTGGGTGGAAAAAAAACGCTTTCCCTGTTACTAGACAGTTAGCATCTTTGGTAGAGGCAGTGGTGGGATTCAAATTTTTTTTATTACCAGTTCTCTCGGCAGGCTTGGTGGGCGTGGCTTGGTGGGTGTGGCAGAGGTAGGATACTGCAAAATCTCCACTCCAGGGGAAGGATATTGTAAAATCCCCATTCTCTCCACATCCCACTAACCTGCTTTCCAGCTCCATTCTCCTGTGCAGGGCAACAAAAGAAGACCCAGCTGATCAGCTGGGACTCGGGAGGCAGAGAATAGATGGGGGTGGGGCCAGTCAGAGGTGGTATTCCAAACTACTCAAAATTTCTGCTACCGGTTCTCCAGAAGTGGTCAGAAGGATATCATCTCTGGGTAGAGGGCTTTGTGCAGAAAAAATATTTTGCTATTCAGTTGGAATTTCCCTGAAGGAAATGTGATTTCTTTGGCTTTATGCTCATGATGACATTATAAATTATGGGAAAAGGTACATCTTCAGATATTTGTCTTTGAAGCAACTTGATGTCAGACCAAAAGGCATCTTCAGAGGAGTTTTGCTTTTAGTTTTTTTTGTCTTTAAAAAACAATGTTTCTATTATGGGAGAATATACCCACAGGGATTCAACGGTAAAGGCCAGTACTTCAAAATGTCAAACATATTAGTTGGCAACCTTTTTCATAACAGAATAAAGAAAAGGGATGGGAGAACATGAGTGAAGACAACTCCCTCTCCTCCCAAAGAGCTTTTATCACCAAATGGCTCTGTAGAAAGAAAGGCAGTGTGTTCATTTGTGTTTTGAAAGATATAATTTGCTGGGCTTTTCATTAGGATTGTTGATTATACTTAATAGTATTTGTATTCTGGGAAGTGTGATATAAAATAATGGCAATAAATAAAAAAGAGACAAAACCAGTGAGAACTGTATGCATTTTCAGTGTGAGGACAAGGAGCCATTTCAAATTTAGATACTGGCCATCTCACTCACAGAGCAATGTACAGTTAATAACACCAAAGGTTAAATCAAAGGTTAAAAGGTTAAAAAGGTTAAAAGCCATATAAAAATATCATGCATCAATAAGAAGAGCCAGATAAAAACAAAAATAGAATAAGTTAAAAAGCCACCCAGAATTGTTCCAAAAATGAGATAGATAGGTATACATTTAATAAATAAATTACATTTATTTATTTAAGAAAATTTATATGGTCATCCAACTCACCTCAGTGACACTGGTTGTCTTATAAAGATAAAAAACCCAATATAAAAAAATTAGGAAAGCAACAACTCTCCTGGCAATGAAATAAAAGTTAAAAGGTGGGGCAGGAGCCATCAAGGCACTAACCATTCCCATGGTTGTGGGCTGCCCAGTGAGCCCCAGGTGAGTTGCTAGAGCCAGGGCTTCAAAACACCTTCAAAAGTGGAGGCCTGCCTGACCTCCAGAGAGAGAATATTCCAGAGAGCAACGGCAATGGCAGAGAAGGCACTTTTCCTGATTAACTGATGGAATCCATAACGTATCTTCCTTATTTGATCAAGTGAGGCAGACTGAGGTGATGGAGATGAGTCCATTCCTCTGGCAACCTGGCCAACATTTGTGTATCTCTTCAAAGCAAGAAATTTTTCAATGTAGGATCAAACCAGGTTCTAACCACTCTCTGAATTCTTTCCAGAAGTCCCTGGTTAGGGATGGTTATGATTCCATATTTCCTGAGTGGCCAAACAGAAGGTTTCAATAAGGCAAATCTCTCTCTCTCCTGACTCTTTAAGAAGGGACTCAGGAATCAATCTTGCTAAAGGCAAATCAGCATGGATTCTGCAAAGAAAAACCCTGGCTCACTAAAATAGAATTTTTTAAAGGAGGTTAAACAGGCACATGGATGGAAGTGACCTGTTGACATTGTATTCTTGGATTTTCAAAACATCTTAAATAGAGTTCCTTAGCAAAGGATTCTGAGTAAACTTAATAATTATGGGAGGGACCTATCTGGCTTTTTAAAGAATTACTAAGAGTCAAAAAGTAGAAAGCAAAGGGTAAGAATTCACGGGCAATTTTGTCAACGAGTGAAGCTAAGAAGAAACCTTATTCTGACCAGTGCCCTTCAACTTTTTTGTACATAACCTTATCTTAGAGTTAAGTAGAGAGCTATCCTAATTTTCAGATAATAGAAGACTATTCAAGGTAATAAAAATCAAAAGTAACTGTAAAAAGCTCTAGAGATGTCTGTTCAAACTGAGCGAATAGAAAATGTGGGTCAATTCAAGTAAGTATAAAGTGAAAGCACTGGGGAAAAATTGCCCTGTGTTCTTATATACTGATTCAGTCTGTTGTCCTTAACCAGTAAAAAAAAGATCTTGGGGGTCATAATAGATTCTTCAGAGAAGATATTGATTCAGTGTTCGACAGCTGTGAAAAAGGCAAGGGATTATTTAGGAAGAGGGTAGAAATCACACTGTGATACTGTCATACAATTCTATGGTAAGTACACGTCTAGAATATTGTACAACTCTGGTCATCACATATAAAAGAAGGATTTAACAAAGAGGGTAAAAGCTATGAATTTCCTTTTCCAGTTGGTGTGCAAGCATTTCCAGTTTTGCAAACTGGCAGGGGAGGGAGAGGAAATGGTTCTGTGCGTCTGGCTGGCAAGCGTGCACTCACAGCTCCATTTGTGTGTATGTCTGCCACTCATACAAATGGAGTGCGCACACACTATTTGTGCAAGTGAGGATGCATGTGCATGCACATGTGGTCACCAGCTGTTTCCATTGCCTGGTTGCAATCCCCTCATGGGCCACTAGTGGGCCATGACCCACAGGTTAGGGACCCCTGTCCTAGACAGTATATGTGATAAAACAAAACCGGGTAGTCATTGAACTAGATATCAGTTTGAAATGGATTTAGACAAGTCAGGAATCTGTCTTTGGAAAAACAAATATATGGAACCTCCTATGGTTTGTTGCTCTCTTTTTCTCCCTAACAAAGGGAATGCTCTAGCTAAATGGACAACCTTTCTAAGGATGAGTAGACCAATTCCAAACCAGGAAATTTAATTTCTTTTGGCATTGTTAATAATCTGGAGAAGAAAAAATTAAAAATTCATGTTCGGTGCTCCTTATGCCTCCTGACCTGCAATACATTATATACTCTGTTGCTGCAAAGTGAGAATTACATGTCCTTCCCTTAAATGAATAATTTAAGAGCATTCATAGCATCCAATCATGTTAAATATTTCACTCTGTCCTTGGTAGAAAAAAAGTTTAAGTGCAAGGATAAAGTGCAAATAAATGGTACTAAATGTCCTAAAATGAAAAATAGTCTTCAAATAATACAAGCCAAGATTCTGAACAGCCTTAGTCTTTAGCCTAAAAATCTGGGTTTTTTTAAAACATGGGAAGTAATATATCCTTGCACTACATTATATGCTTTATTTCTTACTGTATCTCTCCAATTCCCTTTTTAATTTGAGCATCCATTAAAGTTTCAAACAAAGTTCATGGGGTTCATGCTGGAACATGAAGATTAAACTTAGAAAAAAGGTGAGTGGGCATTGCAACTTTAAGTCCTTCTTCAGCGTATATTAAACTTCGATCTGGAAGGAAAGTTTCCAGTTTATGATCTTCCTGTTCATCCTCCTGATTGGAAGTTTGTAAAACAAGGAGATAATTCTAGGAGGGCTTTTTCTGACTAAAAAATCCCTGTCAATGCTAGTTTTGGATGGAAGAGTCTGACATATTGGGATGTAATAAAATGGCCGGGTGGTGGGGAAAATCCATCACTCTTGTCATTAGATATACTTCTCCCAAAGATCCTAGAACAGAGTTCTCCAACCTTTTTGTGGCTTTGAGGACTGGTTGTGGGGCAAAGCTTGTGCAAATGGAGCACTCAAGCACACACTCACCCACCACTTCCGGTTCCAAAAGGCTCAAGACCCAGTGACTGGGCATCCCATCCTAGAAAATAAACTGTATGTTCTACTGTTGTTGCTTGTGTCTATATCTCCCCAGTCATGATTGAGCAATATCTGCCTTGGGAATTGTTTATAGAGAGAAAAGGTGATATAGCTTCAAGAACAGATTGGTGCATGTTATTGGGTTTCTTCTTAGTGGCTTAGAAAGAATACAGTCATTTTGGACAGTGAGATGGGAAGCGTATACATTTTATAATCAATCAATTTGCAAACTGGAATTGCCTAAGAAAAGACAACTGCAGTGGTATCTCAATACCAGAGGTGGTATTCAGCAGGTTCTGACCAGTTCTGGAGAACCGATAGCAGAAATTTGGAATACTCCTGAGAACCTGCAAATACCACCTCTGACTGGTGATTTTACAGTATCCTTCCCCTGCCACGCACACCAAGCCACGCCCACAGAACCGATAGTAAAAAAAAATCGAATCCCACCACTGCTCAGTATTTATTGTTAATTGGTTCCAGGAGGTGTGATGAATACTAAAAATAGTGTGTACCAAACAAACCATGTGACTTAAGTTTGTTTTGGCCAGAAAGTCACGAGGCAGCCAACAATGACAAGTACTAGCTTGTGCATTAAGTACCAAACAAATCACAATTTCACATCAAAATGTTTCGAGTACCAAATTCAATGAGTTTTAAAACAACCGAGTACCAAGTTATGACTGTAGATATCTGGGAGAAATCTGCAATATGTCTGGAAATATACTGGAAACATATTACTTCAGTGTATTTGGATGATACCGTGGCACTAGATGGTACCTAGCAATGGGACTGACTCAATTAATTCTTGTAAAAAGGTGTTTATTAATTTGAGTTCCTAAAGGCTGAAACTGAGCTTCCATTCCCCTATGTAACCAAACAGAATAATGATTAGCCTTCTTAAATAAAATTAACTATTAATAAATCATTCTATGGTGTTTTTTTTGTACAATAGCAATTAGCAAAATCAGCACTATTACTAATTAGCAAAAATTAACAATAACTGAATAGCATAAATCTATAGTGTATAAATAAAAGAAAAATATAATCACTAAAATATAGACAAAATTAAGGGAAACAGACAATAAACTTCTTAATAGTTATCATGCACCATAACAATTTCTGTTAATGAGACTGTTACAATTCAGATAATGCATAAAACCCATCCTGATTTGTTAGAATCGTGACTCCTAAATTGTGATTTTTCATTATTCAGAACTAATCTATAATCTTTTCTAGTATGCCAGAAGTTTTATTGATGGTAGAATCCTTATTGATCCAAATCTTAATTGTTATTTTCTCTAAGGTTTTCCTTTATAAGGTGATAAATTCAGTTATTATTTTAACTGCTAAAATTAAATAGGTGATAAATTCCTTCTTTTTAAACTTAACAATTTGACTGAATAAATTAATGCACGGCCATAACGCTGGGTAGCATTCAATTCTCTGCCTGATAATAATACTTACACTTAACACTTTTTAAGACATCATCATCATCATTTTTCGTTCTCATATGCTCCCATAAGTTTCCTTTGATTTTATTTTTATCAGATTTTTTTCCCCACATAGCTTTTAAATAGCAATTTCACCTTCATTCAGATTTCTGTTTTAAGAGTTCTGGGTAGTTAAATGTATCATCTCATTTGTTTATTCCAGGAAATATTTTTTTAAAAACCCAGTATATTGGAGGGTTTTTGAATCGCCCATAGTTGCTCCTGGTTGCTATTACTGTTATACCAAGCCACGTCACAGCCACGCCCACAGAGCCAGTAGGGAAAAATTTTGAATTTTACCCCTGGTAGGTATGCTATAAAATATTTTTGGAGGGTTTTAACATTAGTAAACTCTTGCCCAATCCATCCATCCATCCATCTCCCACCCACTCACCCACCCACCCATTCATCCACCCACCCATCTGTCCATCTATTCTATTCTATCCATCCACCCATCTCTTTGAATTCCATTATAAGACTGTGAAATTGACAATCATCTTCTGTATCAAGTATAGGAATCAATGGCACTTTGGGATAATAAGTATTTTATGTATCGAAAACTATTTTAGGGTCTTGAGGGAGATCCTTTTGTTATATTTTAATGGCTAACATTTTAGTTTAGGTCTATAGAGTCTATGCAATGCAATTTAGGGACTGGATGGAATAGGATCTCGAGAAAGAATTTTTTTAACTGAGTGGTTATGATGTTGGACTAGGAGTAGGAAGACTTAGAATCTCATCCTCCCACATCCACATAATTTCACTGGGTAATGGGGCCAGTCTCTCAGACCAACCTTCCTCACATGTTGTTGCAGGGAAAATAGGCATAACAAATTCCATAGCTTATCTAGAATACAGTGGCCCGAATATTGAGAGCTGAATGGCTGTTATTTGGCCTTTGGTGACATTCAAATTGTTAACTGTCACCTTTAAAACCCTTTGTGGCTGAATGTCTGGAGATCAGAGGGATCAGCAACTCTTCATAGTATTCATCTGTTCAATATCATCTGTTAGGGTGGGGCTGCCTCCTCATCCTTTTGCTCAGAGAATGGCATCTTTAGGGACTATGGGAATGAGCCTTTAGGATTTCTACCACCTTCTGTAGAGAAGCATTCTTCCAGATATCAGAATGGTCCTATTTTCTCCTGGCTTCCAGGAAGGCCATTAAAATGCCAGCCATCTAAGTCAAAAGATGACATATACTATTCCTTCCTGCAAAATGAATATCCAGACTAGAGGTTTACTTGTGTGTGTGTTCTATAAAGCAGGGACAGGCAATTAATTTCCCAATGGGCCACATGAGAAAGTGTGCCTGTTGTGGAGGGCCACTGCCATGCCCTCCACCAACGCTGTTTCGTATCCACTGATGACACCCTGTTCTCTCCCAACAACAAACCCCTGCAGGCCAGATAAGGACAGTTTGTAGCCTGTAAAATGAAGAGGTTTCAGGGGTGAAATTCAACCACCTCAGACCACCTTGGGAAAGGTGGTAGGAACAATTTGAATTGCCCCTGGTTGCTCCTGGTTGCTATTACTATTATACCAAGCCATAGTCACAGCCATGCTCACAGAGCCAGTAGGGAAAATTTTTGAATTTCACCCTTGGTAGGTCTGCTATAAAAATATTTTTGGAGGGTTTTTAACATTAGTGAACTCTTGCCGAGTTTTCTAGAAGTCAACAATGCATCAATATGCATTCAACTGATGAAACATATTGAAAGAGAGACAAAGGAATTCCATTTGAAAATGAATCAGAGATTGCAGAGAGTTGTTCTGATATGCTTTCATTGCATTTTAGGATTAGAGAAGGGGAAGGTACAACCAAGGACTGCAGATGGGCAGAGTTGACAGGGAACGAATGCAGTGCTTGACTTGTTTATAAAAAGAGCACAGATGCATCCACAGAGCATTACTGAGCTTAGTGCTAATGATCAAATTTTCTTTAATTAATGGTCCAGGCTTTACAAAGCATGGAGAAAATAAGTATTGAGGTCCAGCCAGGAATATAAGTGGAAAACAGGAAAGGAAAGAGAGGTGCCACAGCACTTAATGGAAGTAGAGCTCTTTTCAGTTTAGTTAGACGGTACTTGTTGATACAAAATAGCAGGGGGCCAGCTTAAGAGGATCACATCTAATTTACGCCAAGAACCTTCAATATAAACAGGAAGACTAATTCAGGGCAAACTCTTAATTAGAAGCTCTTAGTTCCTTGTTGTCTAGCCAATAATTAGAATTAATGACATTTTGTCACCTTGCTAGCATAATATGGTACTTTCTTTTACAAGCATTCGAAACCTCTCCTGTATTGAAAAAGTCCAACAGTTTTTATTTTAAAAACGCTTGTTACTTTGTCCTGTTGCACCCGTGTTACTTCTGCATTATATAATATTTATTACTTCATTGGTGACGTCTCAGTCCCTTTATTCAATTGTGCTGTTAAAATTGAAGGGTTATTTATACATGCTGATGATGTTGTTATTGTTAGTGTGATGTGGGTTAGCAAAGTGGAGCAACCCAGACAATGCGTCTCCATGGCATTTAAGGCAGACACACCTTGATTTCTGAGATGATTTCTGGGGGAAAAAAAACATTCTGAAATCTCAAAGAAGGAGATTGGGCAAGCCACTGATTTATTGGTGTGTGGCATCTCCCAAAACTGTCCCATTTTTACATTTGAAAATATCTTTTGTACTGTAAATAAGGCAGGAAGAGGTTTCCGTAGCATCTTGCTTTAATCAAAATGATCAAAACACCATTATACTGTCATGCAAACTCCTTCCTTTGTGTACCTGCTCATGATGGCATGAGGCACCTAGAAAGAGAATTGAACTTGTGGAGGCAAAATTGCTTTTGTCATTGCCTCCCTGTATCTCTGAGGGCAAAAAACTAACAGATAAATGTATACATATCAATTAATTAATTATTTTTAATTCATAGCCAATAAACAATTCTGGGTAGCTAATAAATAAAAAAAACAACAACATGTAAGAAGAATACAGCAGACCAGAAGAGCAAAATGGAAAAACCAACCAAACACATTGATGCAAAGCGAAGCGAAGCGAAGCGAAGCGAAGCAAAGCAAAGCAAAGCAAAGCAAAGCAAAGCAAAGCAAAGCAAA
>NW_020769314.1:15090758-15152130 GCF_900518735.1 Pseudonaja textilis
AAGCAAAGCAAAGCAAAGCAAAGCAAAGCAAAGCAAAGCAAAGCAAAGCAAAGCAAAGCAAAGCAAAGCAAAGCAAAGCAAAGCAAAGCACGAGTTTGACTCCATTTCCCAGATCTCCTCAGAAAACCCAGGTGCATCTGGGATCTGTGCAGACAGGAAGGCTACATAGCAGCAATCCAGTCTAAGGCCCCAGCCAGATGCCTGCTGTGGTTCGCTGGCAGCAGGTGTGGATGGCTGAGGTCTCTGACAGCAAGGACTCGGTCGAGGGGCCTGCATGTGAGGCAGGGATGGGGCCAGGAGTATTGGAGTGTGGGGTGCTGCCTTTGGAGCTTGTGGAGTCTGGCAGCAGTGTCGAAGAGGACCCTGGGGAGCCTGTGCTCAGTGCGCATGCACACAGGGCTGCTCAAAAGAAAGAGCAGATGAAGCAGCACGGGCAATTTGGGAGTAAGGCTGGAAGGAGATAGCCCCTCCCATAAGGGATAAAAGCCAGCCTTCAGGGTTGGCTTCTTTGCAGGAAGCAAAGAAGCCAACTTTATGCTCAGATTTCTCATCAAATCCATGCTTACTCCGGTTTGTTTTTGGAAAATTCTGGCTTTTATTCTTGGCAGCCTTTTGCAACCTTGAAAGGACTTGCTCTTATCTGGGACAATTAGTTTGGAATGACTCTTGGCTGTGAATGTACAGAATTCGCAGCGCTGCATTAAAAAGGTTTGCTTATATAAATACTCTGTTTGTTTTATTTGAACAAGCCTTTGGTCAGAACATTGCCTATTCCAAGCTGTGAGTAGGTTCCTACCAAACTGCCTAGCAGATCCTTGTAGAAAACCTGAGCTCTGTTTAAAACCCAGCTATGTTCCTCCACCCCAACATTTCCCAGATAAAAATGGGATGCTACTCAGTAGGATCTGATATAATATAGCGACTGGAAGGGTCCTTCTTTCGTTCCATTTCAATATTAGCAGAAATACATAAGAAAAAAAACTAAGGGTAGTATTCCTCAGATGGTGCCACATCATCATCATCCTCTTTTAATCACCCAATAATCCCATGCGGGATGGAGTCTGGCAACTGAATGTTTACTGGCCGGATGCCACTCCTGTTGCCAATGTGGATTTTTTCCCAGCAAATATATTCTCAGCCTGCCCAGAGAGAGAAATATCTTCCTCTATCTAGGATCAAACTCACAGCCTCCTGATTGTGAGGTGAGAGCTCCACCTCTAGGCCACCGCATCACCTCAGATGGTGCTACATCTCTTTCCGAAAAAATAAATCAGTCTCCAAAGACTTTCTGCAACAATCAACTCTTCATAAATTTCCAGAAGGCCACAAGGGTCAGTCTTACAAATGGTTCTGTAGAAAGAGAGGCCCCTACAGAGAATATTCATTTCCAGGAGTACTTACACCAAATAAATTGGGAGCTTCAGCAGGCATTATAAGCCATATAACTGTTTAGAGGTAATAATCAACATTTTGTATTATACACAGAAACAATGTATTGTTACATGGGCATTGGGCAATCAAACCTCATGCTCCCAGCTACCAGAATGTAGGAAAATTAATCAGGCACAAAATTCACATGGCATTTCTTTGTCTCTTTACAGGACACTGTTTCCGTTTTATGATCTGAAACTATGGTTAATGAATCTATGTCAAGGAATTTTGAAGCAAATACTTTTTTTTTTTACAAATAGAGAATCTTATAGCAAAGCACAATGCTTTTTCCTCTTTACATTGGTCATCTTTTCTTCCATATATTTAGGAAAATATTCAAGGAGTGCTTTCCATTTTCTGCTCTGACTTCATCTCCCTAAGGAGCAGAATTTACATCGTTGGCATACTGGACAGACACTGTGCAACGAATGCTTCATGTCTATCTGTTTTAAAATTAAACATTGAGGCAATCTCCTTGTAAAGATACTACAAATAGTAAATGATTGATTTTTCAAATAGTTCAATTTTTGTTACAGAACTAGGTAATTTTGTCCATAGATCTCCCTTCATCCTTGTTTTAGGCATCACACCCTTCTTACACTCAAGGTGCACCAAGATTTCCCAGGGTTCAAACCATTATTGCTTTAGGGAAGAATTTAAACTTGCTCCTTTCAAACTTATCTCAAAGTAAGTCACATTGATCCCAATGGATTTTCTTTCTGAGTAAATGGCCTAGATTTGTACTGCCAATAAAACAATGACTTTTGAGACCAAATGGATTGGAGGTGAGTAGTAAACAGCAGAATAATTTACAAGAAATTATTATCAGTCTGTTCTGCTTAGAATTTCCAGCAGAAAAGTTATTTGTCCTGAGATACATATTACCAAGGGCAATGACTATAGTATATTTTTTGTTGGCAAGGCAAAACAATTTGCTTTTTGGCAAAGCAAAACAATTGGCAAAGCAAAACTGCCTTCCTTCATGTATAAATCTTGAAAATAAATATCAAAAATAGTATTTCCAGTTCTATTTTGAAGGAATACAGTCACATTAAGATATAAAGAGTGGATTCTCACTTATCAGTGACTTTGCCAGCTCTTAAAAATAAGACAATGCAGAAAACATAGTCTAAAATTATTCAGATATATGGATTGATGTGAAAATGGCAGCTCTCCAAATTTTGTAGCCCCTGGAACAAAACCATCTGACTTGGCACCTAAATTTTCGATGAAATTCCAACATTTGTTTCATTATCCACATATAATTCTGTTATTTTTTTAATGTGTCATTTTCTCAGCCAAAATAGCTTCCAAAGTAGTAACTCTCTAAGCCCAATGCAAAATATAACAAGGTGTTGAAAAGTGCTTATATGTATATTATATAAGTGAATTACAGTGGATATTGCTCATCTAACATCAGCCATAAAGTTTGCTATTTATAGGATTAATAAACATGGTAGGTAGCATCCAGCATATTTTTAAACAATTTTAGCAACAGTTCTTAAAAATCTGTAGGACTATCAGAATCCCAGTTAGACACTTTGTTCTAAACATAGAAAGGGGAGAAGGATCATTATGGAATATGGGTAAGATTTAAAGTAGATCATAGTGGTATACTAAAATAATACTTGGTTCAGTTATATAGTTGAATCATTTTAGACATGAGTAAATAGCTTTGTCCATCTTCCTTTTAGGTACTTTCACTGTCCAGCATGTAAGAACTGTTGCATGCTTTAGAACAGGTGTGTCAAACTCAAGGCCTGGGAGCCAGATCTGGCCCGCAGGGTGCTTAGATTTGACCCGTGGGGCCACCCTTGAAACAGTGAAGGACCGGCCCATGGTGCCTCTGCTAGCAAAAATGGAGCTTGCAAGGGCCACTTGTAGCCTTCCCAAGCTCAGCTTTCACTAGCAGAGGTTGCAGGCCATCCCAGCTGAAAATAAAGCTCAAGCGAGCCATGTGCGGCCCTCTGGGCTCTGTTTTCACTGGCAGAGGGTTGCAGGAGGGCGTCCCAGCTAAAAACGGAGCTTGGGAGCCTGTTTTTGCTGGCAGAGTGCTTGGGCCACAGGTGCCTGGCAACATGAGTGATGTCATACTGGCCACTCCCATCCTGGCCACACCCACCATGCCCCCCCCAAAGATCAAACACAACCGTGATGTGGCCCTTAATGAAAACGAGTTTGACACCTCTGCTTTAGAACTACTTCAACATTTGTTGTATTAGAGAGAGAAAATATTGTACTTATTATAAATTTTGAATGTGCAAATTCTGAGCATGTGTTTTATTTCAAATGGAAGGAATGCTGAGGTGCCACATTATGCCAGAAAGTTGCACCTTTACTTGCCATTAACTATAAGGGTTAACCTGTGCTTTAGATTTGAAAAGAAAAAGAGTGTTGGAGCACACACAAGCATATACATTGCTTCTCAAATCAAATGCATGTTTTCCTGAGAATATTCATTGAATTGGTTTCTATAGCTGCCCATTTCTATCCAGTTGACTGTTACACTAGACTAGTCAGATTTCAGTATGGCCTAATCCCTTATTGGATGTTGTTGGATGTCCCTGAAGAAGATGGACGAAGAAATAGAAGAAGAAATTCTATACAAAACTATCATTTGAAGTGCTGTCTTCACATTCCACCTGATTTATGGATTATTAATTGGCAACACTAGCAGAAAATTGGTTGAACAAAATATTTATAATGAGAAATACATATTGCTTTAGCCAAATATGATATGATGTGGTTAAGTAAGATGTACTCCATCAAATAAGGGATTCATATTGCATGTGGGATGGTTGTCTTTGCAAAATGGACTCCCCATACTTTCCAAAGTAGTCAGGGGTAAGGCTCAGGCTTTTAATCTACGATTTTCAGAGCATCTTTGCTGAAATTCAGGGCCAGAATGGCTGATGTTCAGCTATATAGTTTTTAATAGTCCTAACATTTATCCCATGTCTTTTGTATCAATCTGCAGCATTTAAAGACTAAAATAATAACTTTTAGGTGGCATTTACCCTCGATGAGAATTGCAAGAATGTTCAAGAACAAATTGGATGAATGTTGAAAATGTTATCAGATACCTGGTTCATATTACCATATGGGGTGGACATGCTCGGATGCAAAAAGACATAGGATGAAAATCCACTCATGGCTGGAAAAAAATGATAAAACAATACACAGACTTTAAACCAGAGATATCTTTATTGGGAATTATACCGGAAATATATAATAAAGAATTGAAATATTTGATTGTTAATGTTTTAACAGTGGCTAGAATTGTATTTGTTAAGAATTGTAAAAATGAAAAAACACCTATGCAGGAGGAAGTTATTAAGAAAATTATGGATTGTGCTGAAATGAGTATATTGACATTTGAAATTAGAGAACAAGAAGATAAACAATTTTATAAGATATGAGATTTATTTTATCAATGGTTAAACAAAAAGTCATGGTAATGAAATATATTAGGACATTTCATAATATAAGACTAGTAGAATGATATAGAATATAATATAAAAATATATAACATTGGATGAATGCATAATATACATTCATATAAAATTTAGAATATTCTGTATAAAATGATGGTATAGTTTAGTCAAATGAATGATTAATAACTGATAATGTATAAATATATGTTGGATTGATAATGTGAGAATCTATACAAATTGTAAGTGAGGACTATGAAAGGATAGCACAAAAGATTTGTAGCCAACTTAAACACTGTACGTATATAACTGGAAGATGGTTTTATGTTTTTTATGTTTTGTTTGTGTTTTCGTTTCAAAAATAAAAAATAAATTAAAAAAAGACTAAAATAATAACTTTGAAAATACAGATGCCAGGAGGAAGATGTTATCTGTATTTTTTTTTCTGAAAGAAATTGATTTTTTTCATCTTTCCTTATCCCCAGATGTGAACTGCAAGACACTAGTAGATTTAGGGAGAGTGACTTAATTTAGCTTCTCACCTTCATGGAAAATGCTGTCAGTTAATTTATTTAACCTTCGTTGTTTGTCCATGTTTGTGTGTTTTTACCTACAACAATGACTTCTATACATATATAAAGTTATTCACAGAGATGACTTATTAAAAACCAATTCTTTAATAAAGCTGCATGTTTCTTTTTAGCTGGGGAAAACTGAAGATATCAATGTTTGTGTCTTAGGTGATTGTGAAAACAAGAACAGAATATCAACCAGACCAGAAGAACAAAGGAAAACTTAGAGTGCCCAAAATTGCTGAATTCACAGTCAGTTTCACTGATGGTGTAACAGAAAGGTTAAAGGTAAGAAATGCAGAGGTTTGTCCAGTAAATGTCCAGTTTTCAATTGTCATAGAATAATTAATAGACAGCAGCTCTCCTATTTTGGCATACAACTCAAGATCACATGGAATTAAGAATTCTTGGGTTGGAACATACAGTTTACCAATGCATGTTACCATGGTGCATTAAAGTTGGATTAAAGCTGGCGCATTAAAGATTGGATTAGATGTATGACATGAAGAGGAAGAGGGATTCAGCCAGGCCCAGCCTAGCTCTGCCTAGCTGCTATTACCCATGCTATGAGAAACCTACAGTGATAGTCAGAATTCAGTTGGGGAATCAAACTTCTTGCCTTCATTCTAACCATGATTTAAATGATTCCTTAATTCATTAATTACCTTAATTATCTGAATTTTGGTATGTTCGACCTCAAAATCACAAGATACTTCCAGAATCTAAAGGTAAATGATTCTTCATGTTTTTATAAAAATCATGCATTATATTAAATCTATGTTCTACTCCATCTGTTTCTTATTGGCAGAGAGGTTTCAGAGTTGTTAGGCTGATTACATAGCGGAGAAACAGACCTGATTATGCAGTAGATTGAATTTGGGCTCAATTGCAAAATTTTATACTGTTGCAAAAAATCCCAGATTAAAAGGATGTCATCTCCCTGACTCAAAATGATTACTGATAATATTGCTACTGTTAGGAGGACATAATGAAAAAACAGAAATTGCATTTGAACATGAAATTCATGCAAGCAGACTATTTCTATCAAGGCCTGTTCATTGGCAGGTATGACCTTGGCAAGGTCTGTGATCTGGGTTTCTCTAAAGGATGAGATAAAAACTATAAACTTTATTTATCAGTAAAGAGGAATCATAAATTTTGGCATGAGAATGAGCTGCAGCAAATTTTAGAGTGATCTACTCCTGCTCCTGTAATTTCTTTTTTCTGTCTGTCATGAGGTATTTGTTCAATTTGCATTTTGATGTAAATTTACTTAATTTGAAGCTTTCAAATCAATGTGCAGCCTGTGAATATATATAATTGTATATATTAAAGAAAATTGTGCAAGAAATGTCTATATTTTTCTGATGAACTGCACATGAATATATATGAAATTTGGAAATAAAAGAATGATAATCTGATTCTATAAGGAATTTAATTCTAAAAAAATTAGGACCTGAAATGAAAGTATCTTATTTTCTATAGAAAACTAGCAGCTTCCACTTTTGATATCAAATTAGTATCAAATGCAGGAGACTTTCCTGTGATCTCCAGCCTTGATTTATTTAAAACATGTTATCTGGAATAAAACATTCTTCGAAAGTATTGTTTGGTCCCAATGCATTGCTAATTCCATAAAAATCATACCTCAGAATTGCATGCATAATTGACAACCCTTCTGTAGTTATACAGTATGTGGGAAACACAGCTTCTATATCCATGTTGCCATATGAATGGCATCCACATCAAAAAGTAATCTTATAAGTATAGTATTAGCAACCATGTTGCATATGAAGTTGCAGAATAGTTCCGTTGACTGGAGTTCTGCTTTGTATACCACTGAATCTTGTCTCAACACAAGATCTATAAGAGTTAGTTTGAAATGAACTATGGACACGGGAATCAAAAATCTGCCAACAATCAATACAAAATGTAAAAATTAATAGCACTTGGACTTAAATCAATGCAAGGGCCAAATTTTATCCTTTGAAAAGTTCTGAGAATCCTTTGAAATCAGTATCTTATGCTTCCTTAAACCAGGAAAATGGTTTTCTTCATCAGGACTCTATAGCCTGAAATTTGGAGGCATATTTAGTTACAAAAACACATTACTGACAACATAGTTCCCTATCATTTTTATTTCTCTTTAATTGATCTCCAAAGCTACTGTTTTAACTCTCTTTCCCTTCCCAAGCATTTTTCTCACATTGGTTGTTATCTGGGTCAGCAAATAAATCCAATGATCTGTCATTCAATGGAAAATGTCAGTGCTATTTTCTGACTCTTCATTTGATTTTGATTTTGAGCTCTCTGCATCACCTATTAATCACCTATCATTAATCACATAAAAGAAGGTCAATCAATCTTTATTGTCAAACATGTGTACAATGAGATTGGCTAGAAAATAGACTGGGATGTAAACTTCTGCCTGCTTTTTATAGATACTCCATATTCTATATTTATTGACTTTATTGGATTATTTCCTGATTAAAATAAGCTGAGATAATAGATCATTTTTATTATATCTTATATGTTTTTAAAAAATTGTTCTTCATTTTTATTCCAGTGAATATTGTCAGGAGTAAATATACTTCCTTCTGATTATACACATATCTTTTATCTTGTGCTAGAAAAATATATTTCATTTGTGCTTATGGAGAAGGGAAGGGGCACAAATGTTTTAAGGTTTATCGATTTTGATTCTGGTACTTTTAAAAATAAAAGGAAAGGTAAGGAAAGGGGTGAAGGAAATAAAGACTAACAGATCTTGTAAATGAGATCATCATGTTTTCTGTTTTTAGATAGAAGCTTGTTACTCAATATAACTCTCCAGTGAGTAATGTGCTAGAAATTTCATTTTCATCTTTCTGGAACAGTAAAAACGGACTTTTATCATATATATAAGCCATCTTTTCATTTTTTCTAAATCTTTGTGTGATTGCTTATTAAGAAGTAATTATTACTATGCTCAGTGGAATTTGCTCTTAAATTGGATTTAAGGAACTGCAGCCTTCTTTGTCCTTCCACCCAGAGTTTATTCATAGAGCTTTTCTATAACAGATTCTTGGTGTCTAAATATAGGGAAGGAGCAAGTGGTTTGATTAATATCAGTGAGATTCATATAGCTGTTTGAGAAGACTTCAATTTCCAAAATGACCATTTTCTTAGTTTTGCTTCTCCTGTTTTACTAATTCTGATGCACATTTACTTTTGAGTAAACTCATTTGAATTTAATGCCCTCCCGCTGATATTGTTGATCTACAGGATTTCCTTCCTAAAATGTCATGTGGTGCTTGAAACATTTGAATCTGTTTTTCAAATATAGACTAAAACATTTCTTTTAATGGTATGTTTTTGATAAGATAGTCTTATGAGGAAAAATGTAGGTTTGCAGATAGTTTCTTAGTGGTTGAAGTTTACAAATACAGCTATATGGGTGCCCCATTGTGAATTTATATTTTTAACAAACTTGATTTAATTGCTGCTATTAGGGAAGTTGTTAAATGTTTTGTATTTTTAGATAAAACAAGAACAATCCATTTACTTTGGAAAAAGATATGTTTTCTTGTTTAGATATTTAACTAAGGCATTTCCTTTTCTTTTGCTCCGATGTGAGTGAAAATTTCATTGTGGCAGCAGCCATATTTATTTTCCCCAAACTTAAAAATCACTTCAAAACAACATTTTAGGGCCAAAAGTAATAATGCTATCACTCCTTCCCCTCCAAGGAATATTGCCTTACCCTCAAAATATAGGAAAAAGAAAATATCTAACATTTAAAAAGGGATCCTTCTCAATTAGACTATGTCCTATGTTGCTTCTAGCTTTTCCTTCCATCTCCCGCTTGTAAAAACAGCTTTGTATTTCTGCTGAAAATAGGTTGTGATCACATGCCTATTGCAGAACTGTCTAAAGTATGCAAATTAAGCCAAATAGTGTGCTGTTTTTGCTCAGTATATTCTGATTTTTCCTATTAGAGTACAGAAATAGAAATTCTCAAGGATATTGATGTTCCTTTGACTTCCAGAAATCTTTTTAGCTATGTCCTTGACATAGAAATTTCTGCATTATCAAACATCAATTTCCACTTTTGCTAAAGGGTGAAAACTTGCCTAAAAATAATGAAAATTGAGAGTGAGGTTTACCTTCCAGCATTATATTCTTCTTACTTTGCGTATTCTCTGTCACATTAAGTTTATCCTAATCTTTGCCTTTAAACATACTAATTTTAAGAACAGTAAGACCTTTTATTTAGAAAACTACATTCTTTTATTTCCAAAAATAAAAGTAGCCATCTTCCCTCCAAAATTATGAAAATGATATGCTTTCTATAGGGACCCAGAACGTGAAGAGACATCTCCTATATATCTTGTTCAAGAGATTTTACTGGGTGGGTTGATGAGACTTTGCAAAAACTGAGATACACCAAACTACCATATTGTACACTAAATATACCTACCTGACAAGGAAGGGGAAGCCTGGAGAACTTGTAGAATCTTTTTGAGGGACTTAATAATAGTTCTGTTCTGCATCACATGACTTGAAGGGAGAAGGAAGGAAGTTTGGAACAAAGGATCAACTTTGATGCCCAACTATCTTTTATAGGTAGAGATTTTTAATGACCCCTTGCCAGCTCTGGCTGGACAGAACCTATTTTTGAATTCAGTCCTTATTTTCTTCCCCCAGGGGCAAACATGGTCCAGTTCCATCAGATTCCAAAGATTTATCCATACTCATAGAGAGAGATAGTCAAGAGTTGTGACCCCATTCATATGCCTTCTTTCCGACTCTTTGTCAGGTTGGATAAAAAGATAATTATATACAGAAGATCGTATGCCTGCTGTATCCTTCACTATCCATTAAGGACGGGCCACAGATTAGTTTTATTAATTCCATAGATTAATTCATATGAGCAAAAGGTACTTAATGGGTGGCTTCAGTTTTCAGTCAGCACTAAAAAAGAAAATCAATAAATGGCCGACCATCTTCTGTAGCTTTAGAAGCTCCGTGTTTCTCATTCATGGTAATGTGTGATTTGCCCGTCTGTTTCATCTGTTTAGCCCATTTGGTAGAAAATCAATTATTTTTATTTAGAAGTTTGGGGGGAAGGGATAATTCTATAATGGAATGGAGAGGGTTTAAGATGCATGCTAGACATCAAGAATGTGCTTCTTTCTATTTTCCTTTAGTTTTGTCAGTATGTGAATGGTAGCCTATGTAATTGGTGCAAGATTGATAACATATGTTTCAATGACTTTCCTAGTGTACTTCAATGATGGTTTCTGAACTCTCTTTAAAGCAGCTCCTGCTCTTGCACTGAGTTGAGCAAACTGCATCGAAATATGCCCCCAATAAACATTACAGGAAAGACTGGATTCAAATGGGAAACTGTTATAAGACTATCCCACCTTCTTTCTATTTGCTATTCAGCAATGTTTTTTTATTACATGTTCACGTCTTCTCAATTTCTTGTATAGTTTTTTTTCAAAGTTCAAAATGTTTTGTGCTGGAGTGTACAAAAATACCACAGGAGTTATCACTGATACTTTTCATGCAAAAGAACTATATTGATCTTGCAACATAATGCACAGTATTTGATATTCTAGTTGCTTTTGCAAGGTCTTGCAATTCTTCAGAAATAGTATCTATCCCAGGACAGTATTTGTTCAATTTCAGATGATGGAGGAGCCCAATGAAATTACAGATATCAGGATGCTTCAGTGAGTTTCCATCTCTTTATTTGGTAAATCTTTTCCAAAAATTCATCTGATATCCTGACTTGGGTGAGTTTGAAAGAGACGTGGAAATTTACCTGATGTATTTCCTTACAACACGACCTGTGGCTTCCTCAATGTTTTCTTATTCTAAAAGCTTTGCAAAACAGATGTAAGGAACTAGCTGGAACTGCTGTTTGGATTGGTCAAAAACACCCCATGCAGTGGGAATGTTTGGCCTTAGGGTGAGTCTCTTCAATCAGAGCTGCATAGTTGCATGTACAAGATGGAAACTGCATGTACAAGCCAGGAAATACTGTATATATTAGGGTAAGCTATAATAGATGTTATGAGGAGGGAGAGAAGAATTAATAATACATAACTATTTTCAATATTTCTTGCCTCTTGTAGACTCCAATTCTATCCTCATCCTTGTCAATTAGAACATTTTGTTTTCAGGAAAGTCATTTCACCTTTGTAGGAAATATCAGAACTCCTTGTACTTTATAAGTAATTCTGAATGAATCTTTCATTCTGAGCCAATTGAATAAACTGACCTGTTAATAGCATCGAACTTTGATCATGAACAAGACAGTTTCTTTAGGAGAGAATGCTATCATCCGCCTTGGCAAGAATATTTGGTGGGTGGGTGAAGCAGGAAGATTCAAGATGTTGGCTGTGATCAAAGCCTTTCCCCCCCTTTTTTTGTATGCATCACAATCACTAGCTTTAATTGTTTGCTCCCACACCTATGTTACAAGAATAGGGTTAAAGTGGGTAGGAGAGACTGAGAAACTGAAGCCAAGCTCACAATAGCTGGCGTGTCTGTAGAAATCTTAGGCAGAATATGCTTATATCCCTATCCATATATGTATTGGGTCAGCACACACTCCATTGTGCTTTTGTTTATTTTAAATGCAGATACCTACATAGGGCTCTGGGATAATTCCCCAGAGGAGTTGTTGTCTCTGCGCAACTGCTCTGATTTTTGTCTTACTGAAAACTTATGTTATTCCAGGAGCTTGTTATTTATGAAATATGATATTGCATTTCTGTGTTGCTCAGCTCAGTTATGGAGCATTCTGGCAGCTTGACCAATTATTCTTCAACTTCATGACTCATCCTGTACATACATTATGACAAATGTCTTCACCCACTCTGTGTAGGTGGAATGCAGGAAAATAATGTTAAAACAACATTAAGATCCAGCCACCAAAATCTCAAAGTAATTTCAGTTCTGTTCTGCTCTCAGGGAAGACTTGTCAAAATTTCTTTCTATGGAAGTTTTATTCGTTTGCTGTGGAAATGTACTGAAACAGAAGTCCATAGGAGGTTTTATTTCTCTAGAGTGTCCTAAATTCTCTGTCAGGAATCTAGAAATCATGATGAACAAAGTGGCTGAATATGTAAAGTAATCATCCTATGGATTTCCCTTTACTGAATGAAGGTGGAAGAGAGGTAGGCTTTGGTGATCCCTATATTTCCCCCAGAGCTTCTGACAAGGAGCCTGGGAGATCCCATGGTGAAAGAGGAGCTGAATTTGCCCCAAGTGACAAATCATTTTTCTCCCACAGATGACACTCTTGATTGGATCAAAGAGTTTTTGGTCATCAAAATAACACCAATCAGAACCAACCCACAGTGGTCTTGTTTATGGATGTTGCCATTCATTTTTCAATATTAAGTTATATACTGAGCTTTTCTTTAGGTATATTAATATTTAAAAAGTACAAAAATACATAATCATTATAATATTTGTGGATTGATTTACCTCATTCTGCCTATCTGCCTGAAATGAAGTAGAACTGTCCACTAATCAATCTAGATTTAGGTACAATTCAAAATCGGTATTTTGAAGATTAAAATTTCAAACCAAATATTATTTGCGTTTCCTCCTTTGTTGAGACAAATTTGGTCATGGAGTATATACCAAGGAATCTTGAATTTTGACGAATATTAGAGACATGGTTTTTAGCTTAATGAGCATTCCAAAGAGTTGAATATCCTTTTTAAAAAAACTTCTCATAGATTGCTATTTTTACTTTTCAGTTTATATTCTGTATTAAGGATCAGGTAAAATACTATATTCTCACTAATGAAGGTAAAATCTTGTCTCTTGATCTTCTATTTACTATATATATATTCCATAGGCATTAGAGAAAGTAAAAGTTGTATTGGACATCAACAAATTATCATCGATCTATATTTTATTAATTTTGAGAATTTTATATGTTAACTTATTTTTATTGCAAATAAAGGATAACAGCATAGCTATTAGTTATGGTGACATATGATTTATTCTTTCACTCCTGCTTTTTAATACTATATGAAGTCACTGGGAGAGAATATCTTTGTGATTTGGGTGCCATATCATCAGTATGAGATTGAGACTCAATTGTTTATTGTCATCTTGAGCCACTCCAGAGACACTCTTGGGGGTTTACTATCTGAAGGTAGTTGGGGTCTGGATGGGTCAATGTAGGCTAAAATTAAATCCAAACAAAATAGATTTTGTGACAGCATTAGTCTTTTCTCTCAGGCAGAAGGCACTTCCCTGATAGAGTAGGTCCACAATTTGAGGACCTCTTGGGCTTAGCATGGATATTGCTGGATGGGGTAGGTAGAGGCTGTGATCAGGAGAGCCTTTGCTCAAATTTAATACCAGTTGCAACCTTACTTAGGTCTGACTATAATGGCTCATTCTATCAACACCACTTGGTTAGACTATTGGAACATCACCTACAGGAGACTGTCTTTAAAGATTATTCAGAAGTTTCAGATGGTACAAAATGCAGTGGACTAGGTATTTGCAAGAGTTGACCATTGCAGTAGCTGATCACACGTGGTTTTTGGACCCTGCATCAGCTTTCTATTAGCTTTCTAGCATGATTTATACATTGATGGTATTTACTTATAAAGCCCTTTATACATTGGCACCTGGTTATTGCAAGACTGCCTCTCTTCATTAGAGTCATGACCACATTGGTCATGCTTAAGGAAATGCTTGGCTTCTATTTTGGAGAGGTGGGGGAGCCAAAAAGTGCTGTTTTTGATGATGACATGATCACTCCATGGAGATCTGTTTATCTGCTATATAGTCTACTTTCTGAAATTGGTATTTTCTGGAGGGCTTCTTGGGCATGCTACATATGCTATATGAATTCCATTTGTCTTATTTTTTTCTTGGTGTGTTCGGGACTTTTCCCATGTAAGATTGAGAGTATCTTGGCAATGTTTCAACAAGATCCCACTCGCCATCTTTAGGCTGGTGCTTTCGGCTTCGTGCTTGTGCGAGCAAAGTGTGATCGGAGCTGCTGTTTCCCTATATATACTGGTGGAGAGGTTGGCTGTGTTGTCAGTTCTTGATTGGTTGATGGAGTTGATGTTTGCAGATTGGCTGGCTTTTTAATAAGAACATGTGTGGCTGAGGTATTGGCTGTGTGTCTATCCACCTCCTGTGTTATAACGACCTGGGTAATGGGCTGTGTGATGACCTTCTGAGTTCTATTGTTTTGACATCCTGGGTCTTGTGCTGTAATCTCCTGGGTTGTAATGACCTGGGTCATGGGCTGTGTGATGACCTTCTGAGTTCTATTATTGTGACATCCTGGGTCCTATGCTGTAATCTCCTGGGTCGTTGGCTGTGTTGCTACATCCTGAGGTTTTTGGGTGTAACCTCCCGAGTTCCGTGATGTGATATCCTGAGCAGGTGGCTGTGATGTGATGTTCTGGGTTTTGGTTTCATGGCTGGGACTCATTTGTTGATAAAACAAGCCACAAAAACCAACACCGGACCCAAACCAACACAGGATGCCACCACCAATCTTCCTCACCAGACTCAAACTCAAACCCATCCCATAGATGAAAGGCAACCACCATCCAGAAACCAGACCATGGCTGCATCACCAGCTGCCACACATCCCGACCCCCAAACCAAGCAAACTGACACACGCCATGAACACATAGTCAAGCCTCAAACTTGGAGCCAAACCAAAACCCTAATGCTAACCTAGCCAATGCCACCTACAAACCCAAACTATGGCTAAGATATATTGATGACACATTTGTTATTTGGCCCCATGGAAAAGGAAACCTAAACAATTTCCTAACAAATCTAAACAGCACACACCCAAAAATCAAATTCACCACGGAAACAGAAACAAACAAACAAACAACTACCATTCCTAGATATACTAATCTACAAAAACAAAAAAAAAACAAAAAAAAACCAGATGGCTCACTAGGACACATCATATACCAGAAGAAAACACACACCAGCCACTATCTCAATGCCCAATCGCACCATCACCCAGCACAGATAAACTCTATGGCCAAAGCATTAATTGCCAGAACCAAACACCTGGCAGACAAGACACACAATAAGACTGAACTATGCACCCTGACTAAAGTACTGTCAGCCAATGGCTTCCACAAAAGTGAAATCACAGGCCTGATCCACAAAAACACATTGAGACATAATGGAGACCTAGAAGATGAACAGACCTATGGAACAGCTGTCCTGCCCTACATAAGAGGTACTACAGACAAAATCAGTAAGATACTACACAAGCATCACATCAAGACTGCCTTCAAAACAGACAGAAAAATAGCAGCCATCCTAAGAAACCCCAAAGATAAGATTGACCTGGAAAACCAAGGCATATATGAAGTCCCCTGCGCATCATGCCCTACTACATACATCGGACAGACCAATAGAAGAATAAGGACTCACCTGGATGAACACAAAAATGCAGTAAAAAAGCTGGAACACACTTCCTCACTAGTCCAACACATGAAAGCCACAGGTCATAGCATCGACTTCAATGGCACCAAAACCCTAGCCGCTATAGAAAACCCCAGCTACAGAATTATCAGAGAAGCCATAGAGATTGAAAAAAAACCCTGAAAGCACTGAAAGCATGAATAGAAGAGATGACTCCACCAGACTGTCAATTATTTGGAAGCCTGCACTCACAAACACAGAAATCTGCACACCACAAGCCAAGCAAACATCTGGACACAAACAGACCCTCCCTGATACCTCCAGCTCAAACACACCCCAACCAGGCACCCAGATGAAACCTAGCTTCCTAATAAATGATAGCCGTCCTTTTACCCGAAGCCAAGCTGCACTAAAAGCCTCCAATACAGGAAACACAATGTTGCCAGCCAATCAAAAAATGCTACAAAACAGACAGAAGATATTAGAAACACCAATCAAGCAGTACACAGCAAACTCCAAGACCAATAAACACAGACCAAGACTCCCAATCAATCAGGATGAAGAAAAAACCATTCTAACACAGCAGAAGGCTAGTACCAAATTTAAAACAGAAATGGCTGTGAAAGCCTGACTCACAGACGAACACAATACAGAAGCCTGATGATGGCAGATGAGATTCTGCCAAAATGTTGCTACAACTTTAAAAGCACAACTATAATGACGTGGGAAAATACCCGAACAAAGCTGAATACCATATGTGTGTGTGTGTATGTGTGTGTGTGTGTGTGAGTATTTTTCTTGGCCACTGAGAGTCTTGGGAATACAGCAGTGTATATATACATCTGATAAATATTTTTTAATTTCCTCAGAAAGCTCTGGAATCTATCAGACTTCAATGTCAACAATTCACTTTCCCATCTTAGCTTTGTTACGTTTCATATTCTTTTTATGCCTTCTACTGCCCTGAAGACTATTGTAATACTCTTGTATCCAGTGGCTTCTTTCAATTATGTGATAGACATCCACTCATAATATGAGACATTCATTGCTTTTTCCCCTTCCAATAGTATGTATGCATGTGTGGGCGAGTATGTCTCTAAATTATTTCAAGAGACTCTTCTTCCTGTCTGATCGAACAACCTTGGGTGGCAGAAAGAATGGCATTCCACCAACAGCGTCTGTTCTACTGATAAACACTACTAACCTTTATTTTTTCTATTCAGAAATAATGCCATGGGGCTATATAGTAAATAGTAAAGTTGTGCTGTATTCTTTTTAGTAAAAAAATGCTTCAAGGAGAGCAGAGATGCTTGATATATCTTCAGCTCCTCCAGACAGATGTATATTTTCCAGAGATTGCATGGCTACTCTTCACATATCTAGAAAAATACATTTTTGGTTTATGAAGTTGCAACTAGGGGCTTTGTGTACAATCCTATATGCTCCAAACCACCTATCTTCTTCTGATGTAAAGTGCTATACAGCCTAGCTGTTGTGCCACTGAATTTCTTCTAAATTTGCCATAGGGAACATAGTTTCTGTGGGATCAATAATTAATAAGCGCATTACTTTAAAGTCACAAAGAGTTATTGGTAGTCAGGCAGCATACAAGTTTAATAATATTTTTTTAAAAATATTGTATGTTCCATGGGTAAGTAGATGGCATTGCATTCCTTCCACTTTCACAATACTCTGCAAAATCCATTTTCCTGGTTCTTTTGGTCAAACTGAAGTTAATGTGAAATCACCAGAAGTCACTCAATTTCTTCTCTGGAAGACAACAAGCAATAATGTCAATCATCTCTAAATCCCGTCAGGAATGTTTCTTCAGCCTTGATTTGCTCAGCTGAGCATTTCTTACACCACTTAAAATGACAGTTTTTTTTCATTTTGCCACATGATCAGCCCTGATCTAGTCATTTCTTGTTTTGGATTTTTTTGTCATGAAGAATAAATAATTGATTGTTCTTCTGACCTTAACATAATTGTGTCATATGGTGAGAAAGAGTTTTATATAATTCCAGTAATGAAAATCAGTCATGTCACTCCAAATATATATTTTATATTTTTTCTCTTTTACAAAACTCATATTTAGAGTTGTTCCTTATATAAGCTTTTCTGTTTTCATCAAGGTCATCATTTCCAAACTAACTTATCCTTAAATGCAATTTTTTTTCCAAGTATGTAGTGGGAGAGGAACATTTATAAGCCTAAACGACTAAGTATGATAGAAACAGAATCTCAGAAATAGATTGTTTAAAAACCCCTGTAATCCCTTTTAATTGGGTGGAGTTGGGATGATTGAATAGAGCTGCGTATTTACTGGCCAGATACCCTTCCTGATGCCTAGGCAAAGTTTGCAACAGATATTTTCTCTTTGTGCCCTGATAGAAAAACTAATGCTACTGCATGAGATTGAAATCTCTATCTCCTGAGTGTGAGGTAAGCTTCTGCACCTCTTGGCCCCCACACCACTCAGAATCTAAGAATTAGATAAATGTCTATAAATAAATTAAAATGTTGCTAACATCAAATTTTATTAAAGAAACTGACAATATAGTCATTCAGTATCTAAGAAAACTTCTGAACATTTCTCTTTCTCATGTTCATCTATATATATGCACTCACACAGACCCACATACAGAGAATTTTATACGATTATCTCATCTGTCTTTATGTACAATTTGGTGCATTGCTTCTGTTTAAGAATTAACAGAAGAAGACATTTGAAGGAAAAAGTAGTCTTCTTCCAAAATGTATTTTCAGTTTATCTGTTCAGCTCAATTCATTTAAACAAATTGTCAACAGATTAGTGACCAGCTATTGAATATAAAATATATTAAAATATATTATAAAACACTGTATATAATCACTGTGTGATGCTAGGTAACACAGAGGGAAGTATTTGAAGAATCAGGGTTGAGTCAGAAAGAATACAAATATTATGATGAATATCAGAGGTTGTATTCAGCAGGTTCTGACCAGTTCTGGAGAACCAGTAGCGGAAATTTTGAGTAGTTTGGAGAACTGGCAAATACCATCTCTGACTGGAGATTTTACAGTCTCGTTCCCCTGCCACGCCCACCAAGCCACACCCACAGAACCAGTAGTAAAAGAATTTAAATCCCACCACTGATGAATATGGATTTTTTTTCTTTCTTTCTAGGTCTGGAAAGCCTTGGTCAAGGCAGCTAAGTTTTTTAAGGACAGGATTTAGTGTGATGTTCAAATGTTTATGTATTCCAGGAAAGTTGGAAACTAATTGAAGTCAATATGAATATGGTTAAAGTGGTATTGAAAGGGTACGAAATGAACAAGGATACACATATGGAGAGGGGAAAGACATCCTGATAGCACTGACTGGAAAAATAGAGCAAAAATCCTTTGACTCAACCGGACCTTCTTGCCCTAGGAATGGATTTTTAGGGGTGTATGTGAAAAAAGAGAGTTGCATATACATTCCACTGATGGATTCCATGTCTTCAAGTTGAATGCCATCACTGGATATAGACTTATTTAAAGACATTAGATCCTCTATAGAACCAGTAAAAGAAAATGCTGTAAATTAGATTACATTCTAACTCTTCATGGTGTATCTGCAATTGGGACATTTAATAGTTTAAATATGAAAACGAGTCTTGCTGGATGTGTGAGGAATACAACAGCAGTTGCAAAGACAGTACAAAGAGATGATCATCGGGGTCTTCCAAATCAGTAAAAATTATAACATTAATAATAGTTTCTGAACAAGAGAGAATAACGTATGTATGAATGCTAACAATAGATTTTTTTCTTGATTTACAGTGGTCCATCAGCATTCTCAAACAGAACTAAAATGCTAGAATATAGCAGTAAATATGCTATAACTGCTTTTCATCTCATCTCACATGAAAAGGTCACTGCATTTGAGGCAGAGAAATTATTTCTCTGCATTTATATGTAAACTCACTTCTTTGTACAGCTCTTGCAAGTGAAGCTCAATTTTGAGGGATATTACATTAAATGTCAGAGCCAGTAGAACACTGAAATGTGAAAAAATGATCTGAGGATACAGAACAGAATACAAAACTCAAATCTCCTGAAAATTAGCCTTTGTTTGCCCTCAGCTGTTCAATCTATTTTTGTGAGAGTGAAGCAGCAACGCCTATTTTGATGCTTTTATAAATTTTCCTTTTTTAAAATTCCCTGTCATAACTAAATGAAAATACGCTATCAATAACAGAGGAAGTCAGTTGGACAACAGTGACTCAGAATTTAACAAAGGTGCTTTTTCAAGAAGCAACTGGACTTTGTATTTTTGAACTTGTATTTTATCTTAATTGTTAAATTGTCCAGATAATTTTTGTTTACAAAGTGGCATGTTACTACAAAATGAGATACTGGGTTCTCTGTCCATACAGTAAAAAAACTATATTTTTCAATAGATATTACCTCTACTCTACTCTAATGCTGGTACCAATTCAACCCCTTATTGCTAGGAATAGTAAAGAGGTTGTAATTTTGAAAGTTCCAACATGCATCTCAGAAGGATTTCTGGGGACAAAAATATTTCTGGATGTCTTTGTCATAAATTGATTTCCTCAAAAAAGTTACCATGCAAAATAGGTCATTAGAAATGGAAGCGTTTGATAGAATGCCATAATTTCACTTGAAATTGGAGGTGATTGTCCATCTGCTTTTGTTGTATCCATAAATGTTCTTTCCCCCAAAAAACTTTATTAAATTTCAAAAAAGTATAAAATAGAAAAAGAAAAAAAGAAAAGAGTCAAAAAGAATGGAAAGAGGTAATGGAAAATACAAACAAAAGCTATAGAAGAATGATAACTTCTGACTCTCTTTGCTACAGATATAAAACCCTCAAAATCAATTATCCTTTGAACTAATATAAACCATAAGCTATAACAGACAGTTGTTCTATCATCATAAACAATCTAATCATCAAAATACAAGGTTAAAATTTCATTTCTTTCAGTTTCAGACAAAAAAAAAAATTCCAATGGTTCCAAGTAGAAAGGAAGCTAGATAAAGATTGATTTAATCAAAACAATCAATTCCACCTTCTTCATCAACTCCAGTAATTTTACTATCCATTCTTCCATTGTGGGAATATGTGAATCCTTTCATCTATGTGCATATAAGAAGCCTTGTTGCTGTTATCATATATAAAAACAAAGTTCTATGTTTTTTTTCAGTCTGTCCATCAAATCTCTGGCTTTACTTGTCCAACATAGGTGATAAAAAGTGCCTTCAAACTGTTTACATTTCCAATATACTTTTGACATATCCTTATACTGTAGATCTTCAACAATTTATCAGGTGTTAAAAGCCAGGGGTACATCATCTTGTAATAACTCCCTTCAAAATTATAATTCAATGTAAATTTCAATCTTTTATTCCACATATTCTCAGGTTGATCAAGAGTTATAACCCATTTCTTACCTATTTGATCAAAAAAACTTTCACACATTCATCCTCCATATTAATTTTAACAGTTATTTATACATCTTGGCAATCACATGTTTTTCATTAATGCCATTAGTCATAAATCCAACTCAAAATCAGTTTTCTCACTGGTAAGAACAAAATTATTCTTATCCAGTTTAAATCTTTCTATTAACTGATTATAGGCAAACCATTGACAAATGTGGGCTTCCCTTTCCAGCATATCCACAAATGTTCTAACTTCTCTGATAATTTCAATGCCAAATTGTATTTGGTGTTGCGCTTAAAAATGTCCTTCAAGTTCCATTAATGCAAAATTAGCTTGGTGAAGTACCCTAGATTTAACATAATGCAATGTGATATCACCTATAAAAGCTGGCAGCTGGGAGACAAGCTCTTATATAAGAACTCTATTACTTGAATCAGTTGCTCAATTTACAGATTTGAAAGACAAGTCAGTCCCAATTTTTCTCATCACAAACTTTCCTTTTTATAAGGGTCAATTTAGAAAGGCTGCTCTGAAAAGTACTCATCAAGTCACTGAAAGTGAAAGGATCATGTTCTTACAATCACTTTTTTTTTCTGGAAAAGCAACAATCATGTTTCTGAATCTCAACATCAAAAAATTAAGCATCCTATCTAATCCGCTATTCATAGTTTATCAATATTTTTTATTTTCCCTTAAATATTTCACTGTTTAGTATTCAGCTGCTCATGTCTTTCCAATGTAAAGATCTTCTACAGTTATGCCATTGCTAGACCTGCAGGATGGAACCAACCATGACAAGAGTGAAAATAGTTGGAATACGTGGGTGTGGAAACAGTGATTATGGGTTCTCACAATCATACAAAACCTGAGTTTATAAAATCATTTTCACCAGTTGAAATGGACTAGCTGTCTAGGAATTACAAGAATTGAAATCTAACACACCAGACAGAAACCAAATTAGGGAAGAAAAAGGTGTGTAATTACTTCCTAGTCATATTTATTACAGAAATTTTCAATCAGTTCAGTACATTAGATGATGTCATGCACTTCATATTACAAAGTTTTGTTTGTAGAAAAGGATATTTATAAGCTAGTTTAAATGTTATTTTGACAATGGAAGACTGGGCTATAAATACACATAAGAAGACATTACAAATAAATAATGACAAGGACAGTCTCAAATAGTATCTCCCAGTACCAAAATTTGATATTTAATATTCAGTGCATGACAAAATCAATTGTTTTATAGATATTGGCTTTTATAATTTTTTATAGTAAATTCTTAACTAATCAGTATTGGAGTGTTTGATGTACAATTATCCTTTGGGCTAACAGGATAAAACAATGTATCAGTAAAGAAGAATATTTGTAGCTCAGGGTTGACATGAGGGGTCCTTGGTGCTCTCTGAGCTTGATTGTTTGCTTGCTGATATTTCATTACCCAAACGAGGTAACATCATCAATGATGGACTAACACTGATGATGTTACTTAGTTTGGGAAACAAAACATTAGCACAAAAACAACCAAGCTCAGAGAGCACCAAGACCCTCTCAGAAATATTGTCAAATATTTCACTGGGATTTTAGAACAGAATAATGGAATAGAACAGTTGGAAGGAACCTTGGAAGACTTCTAGTCTAATGCCAGGCTCAAGCAGGAAACCCTATATTATACCATTTCAGATAAAGATTGTCCAATCTCTTCTTAAAAATCTCCCATGTTGGAGCACCCACAACTTCTGGAGACAAGTTGTTCCACTGATTAAATGTTCTAACTGTATTGTTGGGCACATAGCTTTTAAAATAAGCCAAAAAAAAAAAAAATAGTAAGAGAACACCTGTCTGATCTTGATGAAAACAAAGCACCGGGGCCTGATGGATTACATCCCAGAGTTTTAAAGGAGCTGGCAGAGGTCATCTCAGAACCACTGCACCATATCTTTCAAAAATCCTGGAGCACCAGGGAACTGCCAGAGGACTGGAAAAGAACTGATGTAGTTCCCATCTTCAAAAAAGGAGAAAAAAACAGTCCCAGGAAACTATAGACCAATCAGCCTAACATCAATACCTGGGAAGATACTGGAAAAGATAAAAAAAAAACAGATCTGCCAACATCTAGAAACAAGTAAAGTAATAACTAGCAGTCAGCACGGGTTTGTTAAGAACAGATCATGCCAAACCAATCTTATTTCATTCTTCAACACAGTGACTAAATTAGTAGACCAGCAAAATACTGTGGACATAATTTATTTAGATTTCAGCAAGGCATCCGACAAAGTAGACTGCAATCTACTCCTTAGTAAGCTAGAAAAAAGTGGAATAGATATCACCATCACTAAATGGACTCGCAACTGGCTGAGAAACCATACTCAACTAGTAGTCCTTAATGGGTCTAAGTCTGCATGGAGGGAAGTAAGCAGTGGGCTGCCACAAGGTTCCGTCTTAGGCCCAGTGCTCTTCAATATCTTCATTAATTATTTAGATGAGGAAATAGAAGGGGAACTTACCAAATTTGCAGATGATACTAAGCTGTCAGGAATAGCTAACACCTAAGAAGATAGGCTCAAGATCCAGATGGATCTTGACAGACTAGAACACTGGGCCATATCTAACAAAATGAAATTCAATGTAGAGAAAAGTAAAGTTCTATACTTAGGCAAGAAATAGCAGTAACTTTGAGAGGGATCTTGGAGTCTTAGTGGACAACCAACTAAATATGAGCCAGCAGTGTGCAGCAGAAGCCAAAAAAGCTAATGCAATCCTAAATTGTATTAACAGAGGGATACAATCAAGGTCAAGCTTTAGTAAGAGCACACCTAGAGTACTGCATCCATTTTGGTCACCACATTATAAAAAAGATGTTGAGACTCTAGAAAAAGTGCAGAGAAGAGCAACCAGGATGATTAGGGGACTGGAGACTAAAACATATGAAGAACAGCTACAGGAACTGGGCTTGGCTAGTCTAGTGAAGAGAAGGACCAGAGGAGACATGATAGCAGTCTTCCAATATTTGAGGGGCTGCCACAGAGAGGAACAGGTCAAGCTACTGTGTTTCTCCAACAATACAGCCTCTACCAATAGGAAGGCCCAGTATGATTTCTAGGCATGAGGTGAAATTAAGCCCCACCCTCAAAATTTAGGCCTATTTAAACCATACGTTTCCCCGCCATTTCTCACATCGTTCCTTAGAACTACACGAGGTGAAGAGAAATGGATGGGAAGGGCTGGGGTGGGGTGGGGAGAAACCTTGCCTTTAGGAGTGCCCTGCAGGTAGCCTAGGCTAGAATACCCCAATCTACTACCGATAGAACATCAGCTGATAGAAGTTCCCTGAAGGCAGAGTCACCAGCCGCTTCAATCAGCTGGTAGAAGCGGCCTCGGGGTGAGTGCCCACGCACAATCCCCTTTCCACGAGGCTGTTTCTATCAGCTGATGAAAGTTCCCCAAAGCCAGAGTCCCCAGCTGCTTCGGGGCAAGGCCTGGCTGCCCATGTCCCCTCGCCATTAGGCAGTGTCTTTTGGGTGATGGAAGCTCCCCAAGGGCAGTCACCAGCCACTTCAATCAGCCAGTAGAAGCGGCCTCGGGGTGAGGGGAGTGTGCGTGTGTGTCCAGCCTATCAAAGTGGCTGGTGACTGCCCTCGGGGAGCTTCCATCGCTTGAAAGACACTGCCTAATGGTGAGGGGACATGGGCAGCCATGCCTTACCCTGAAGTGGCTGGGGACTCTGCCTTTGGAGAGCTTTCGTTGGCCGATAAAAATGGCCTCGTGGAGAGGTACGTACACATGGGCTGCTCTAGGTGGGGGAGGAAATTAAGTCACCCCCGAAAAGATGGCCTAGCCGTTTTTTCGGGGGTCAAAAAAATAAAATAAGGGCCGGCCTTATTTTGTGAGAAACACAGTATTTTCTAAAGCACCCGTAGGCCAGACAAGGAATAATGGATGGAAACTGAACAAGGAGAGATTTAACCTGGAAATAAGGAGAAACTTTCTGACAGTGAGAACAATCAACCAATGGAACACCTTGCCCTCAGAAGTTGTGGGAGCGCCATCAGTTGAGACCTTCAAGAAGAGATTGGACTGCCATTTGTCAGAAATGGTGTAGAGTCTCCCGCTTAGGTGGGGGGGTTGGACTAGATGACCTATAAGGTCCCTTCCAGCTCTGATTATCTATCTATGTTGGACTTTTGGTTCTGTGTATGCCCCATTCCAGAGTATTATGATGTTGGTGATTTATTCATTTATAGAAGAAAACTGAATTGATGATATCAATATGTGTGGGATTGCCAATTATGAAAAAGTAAGATTAGTAAAACAGATTAATCTGAAATAGAAATTCCTCCAGGGAATAATAAGATAGTTGCTATTTATTCCCCCCAAGTTTAACACACACACATACATACACACTGTAACATGCAACCTTGTGGGTTTGCATTCTGGCTTAAACTCTGGGGATTCATTGTGAAGCATGAAGTCAAAATGCCATGTCTTCCTTCACAATTGGCTTAACAGACTGGATGGAGTTAATTCAATTTTGTAGATTTGAATGAAGCAAGCTTTTTTTTCTTTTTGCAGTTTGCTAAAAAGCTAAGTCCTAATACAGACATTCAGTAATCAACTATTTGTCTGTGATTGATAACGTTTCTTATAACTATATGATTATACATGGCTATATAATCTGAGGTTACCATAATTTGACTGATTATATTGTAAATAAAATTGCTCATATCTGCTCGGAATAAGAAGCTGAATAGGTTACTGAGATGTTTCTGAGCAAGTAGCCAAAAGGGTTCTTTGTAGCATTATCTCCAGAATTTGTGGACTTAACCCCTAATCTTCCTAGCTAGTTAATTGTTTGGAGATAAATGTGTATTTAGGTAAACTTCCTTCCACAGTGTGTTGATGCTGGTAACTTTGAGAGAAGCAATGTTCTGCCCATAGTCAATAAACTGCCTTGGATTAACTTATTTTGGGAAACCATCATCCTACATCCAATTTCTACTATGTGGGGAGAGTGGTAGGATAACAGTTGCAGAACCCTGGACAAAACTGATTGTCCAGATCCATTGAAACTGAGATTCAGACCTGAGCATGGGTCTAAACTTAATTGGTGACTCTCATATATGACTTGTGGCTGAACTTGGATGAAGAAAGCATGGCCATCCATCCTTGTTTTATTAGAACTTTTGCCATTTGTATAATCCTGCTTGATTGCTTATGCAGTTGGGATTTGATATTATAATGATTCCATTCCTTCTTGAGTGATGGAGTTCAGTTGGCTGTCAAAAAGTATGGTGAGAATGATCAGGTTGTTGGTCATTCCCTCAAGGGAGGCGAGTCCTGGATCTTCTCCCCTCTCTGATTTAACATCAACTTGAAGCTTCTGGAAGAGGCAGTTCACTAGTTTAGGGTGAGATCAGTGGTTGAATTCCAATTTTTTTTTTACTACTGGTTCTGTGGGGCGTGGGCTTGGTGGGTGTGACAGGGGAAGGATACTGTAAAATCTCCAGTCAGAGGTGGTATTTGCTGGTTCTCTGAACTACTCAAAATTTCCGCTACCAGTTGTCCAGAACTGGTCAGAACCCGCTGAATACCATCTCTGGGTGAGATATTATCAATATATCGATTATATCCAGTTGTACTGAGAATTACTAACCCTATCCCAAGGACAGCAGGTCCACAATTTGGAGATCCTCCTCAACTAAAAGGTCCTAAGAGTGGAAGCCAAGGCAGAAGTAGCCTTACCTAGAGGAGGGAGCACTAAATATCGAGCCTTTATCATCTCCAGTATTAATTACTTTACATGGGGCTACCTTACATGGGGCTAAGGCAATGAGTCTTCTCTGTCACAACCTCTCTCCACCAAAAACCTTAGTTGGAGCAAAGCATAGCAGTCAATAGCCTAGGTGGACAGTCTTGCTACTGCCATATAACATCATTGTAATGGGATTTGCACTGGATATGTTTCTAAGTACAATTCAAAGTGCTAGGTATCACCTATAAAAAATTAGTGGTTCACGACATAGGTATCTTTGAGATTGCCTATCCCATGGTGTCAGAAAATGCCTACTGAAGATCTCTAACTATAAAGACATGAGAAGGGACGGGGCATGAAAAGGGGTATTCTCTGTGTGGACACTGCCCTATTTTGGAACAGCTTGTCTCTGAGCCAAGGGCAGCATCTGCTCCCAAGTTTGCAAAATTATGGTTGTTCTGCAAGCCTTTGGGATTTGAATAACTATTGTAACTATTTCTAAGACTAATTGGGATGTTTAACTGTAATTATTATGTTTGTTTCCATTATATAGTATTTTGTGTGTGTGTGTATACACACACACACACACATACACATACAGCATTGGCTTTGGATGTTCTTGCACAGTATTTAGAGTCAATTGACTGAACTGGTTAAGGATTAATTAAAACATTTCCCTATGGATCCTATTATACTCACTCCATGTCCTCCAGGGGTGAGAAGAAACTGAATAACAGAATAATGGAATATTTTAAGGTGAAACCTCTCACATCTAAGTTGTGCATGAGCCAAACAAGTTTTCCATGGAACATTTTGTTAAAAGCTGCTACCATTTTGGTCCCATTAACCTTCTTCAATGTAAACCTCCCACCCAAGTGTAAAACATTTATCACTTTAGTGCATTCTGCTTAGAAAAAAGCATGTTATAACTCACCCAGTGCTTATTAAGCATACTGTAATTGTTATTCCCTCACTGGAAATTTAGGACTTGGCAATGAAATATGTCTCCGAACTGCAATCTGGCTCCACAAACACTTAAAGCATCAAATCCATTAGGATCAAAACAAACTCCAGAAATGATATTATGTGATGGAGTTTGGCCAGTCTAATTGAGCCCCCTGCTTAATTTAATTATTTGACAAACTACTTGGAAACATGATGTGCTTGTTTGTTCTGTCATTTCATTGCTATCTCGGAATAGCAGGGCAGGGAGAATTAATGGCAGAGATATCATCTCAGAAAGCAGGCTTTGTGGTGACAAGATGTGTAAAGCAAACTGGGCAATGGTGACATTAGAGGTTCCCAAAAGAAAAAAAAAAGTTGGAATAGACATCGTGAGTTTTTTTTTTTGAATGAAAACATCTTTTGAAGAATAAGAGTCTAATTTAATTCTATCCATGTTGTGCTTTTATTAAAGAAACATCAAACATTCATTCCCACCTTTAAACTCTCCTATATATTATGCACAACCTATTTTGAAATAATATTTCCTAGCCTAAGGATTATAAAACTTTCCAAATAGTGGCTGGATCTCTCCCTGGAATGTGTAGAGCTGTTCTCTCCAATTGCACCAAATTCTAATTCCATGCTCCATATATTGTGTATGTTAGAGCAGGGATCTCCAAACTTGAAACTTTGGAGACTTGTGGACTTCAACTCCCAGAATTCCTCAGCCAACCATGCTTGTTTTTAAGCATTGGAAGACCAATTTATCCTGATGTAGGGAAAATATTGCTTATAATAGAAAGGGGCCATCATTCTGCCACAGTAAGATTATGATGGGATGGCTGTTAATGAAAGGGGAAAAAGAACTAATACCATGGAAAGGATGGATATTTTTTATTTATTTATTAGGTTTACATGCAGCCCATCTCATCTAGAGGCAACATAAAGATTCATTTTTCATATTATAGAGACTTAGAGGGTGTATCTTACTTGTCTCTTCTGCCAAACCTTCTTGGCAGCTGTATGTGAAATTTCAGACAAATACTGAACCCTCCAATTTGGCCAAATGGGAAATTCATTAAATTTATGCATTCATTACTCAGCTTCAAATAGAGCCAAAGTGTTTTTCTTAACATTGTCAAGCTTTCCTACACGCTTCCATCTTTTATTTTTAAACTTTATTTTTGTGAGAGGCACTCTTAATAGATGACTCACCTCTATAAGACATCAACGTTCAATTATTCCTACAAGCATTAAAAATGTTTCCTGAGTTTTCTAAAACCAGCGGAGATGTTAAGAAACACCGTGAAATATATTTCTAATGCTTTTTATTTTAATGAAAATTGCTGTGGACAAACCTCTTTAGGTTCATCAATGGAAAAGAGGAGGAATGGAATAGGAAGATGCAGTCCCTCTTGGAGAGCCCCATTTCCAAGGTGTCTGGCTGTCATTCCCCTTTCCTACTTCCTTTCCTCTCTCCAGGTTGCACCCACATGCACATAACAAATAGTATTGACTATATGGGTTGACTCTGAATCAGCTCTGAAGTAAAATAAGGTTATTTGAACTGCCCAGATCAAGCCCAGGTAAGCTATATTTCTTTGTTCATTAGTCAGGGTCATTCCATTAGTGGATCAGATCATGGAGTTATGATAACAATAAGTTAAAAGGAATTAAATATGTGGCTTCCACTTTCAATTATAAATTTATTTTATCATGCAGGTGAGTCTAAGAGGAAAAAAAATGACATGAAGTTCCATGTGAACATGATGTATATCTGGTTTTGAGAAGAATAGGAAATGATGACACTAGAATTCAAGTGTCATGAGATATGATAAAAATAAGAGGGGCATTAGGAAAAATGAAAGTGCTGAAACATAAGTTATTATTAAAAAAAACTCCTCCCACTGTGGATTAAGGAACTTTTATTGAAGGTTCCTTCTGGAGATAGTTCAGATAGTTCATTTTCCACCAAGTTCTGTATTTTCAAGAGAATTTGGAAAAAGGTTACTTACGCTTATTACTCTCATTTTTTCCTTCAGTCCATAAAGGGCTTGATTTCTTTAGTATACTGGATTTTTGTCAACTTTACTATTCTTTAAAAGAATATTACTATTCTTTAAATTACATGATTTATAATAATACTTGCAAACTTGAAGCATAGCTGCATTGGAGGCTTTGTTGGCCACACTCTGTTTCTCATAATGACAGGTTTCAAGCTAGTTCAAATGTTAATTGTGAGTAACTGGGTATAAACATGAATAAATATTTATTTTGCTGGCTTTGAATTTTGTATTGGCTGAGAGAGGCAAAGAGATTGCAACCTGTTGATGGAAGACCAAGGCAAAGTGAACTGAAAAATAGGCTGGAAGTTAATACGTAGTATATCAGGGGAAGGAAGCGCTTGAATGGAGAATACCACTAAATAAACAAGTTCTTAGGATAGTTTTAACTTCTGTACTACTGGTTCTTCTTTCCATTTGATAGATTTATTGTTTATATTTTATAGAATATTTTAGTATAGGCTTTAGCTTACCATTATAGTTGCTTGAATTGTACTGTCAACCACTTTGAATTTTTTAAACAAAAAGAGGCATATAAATGTATAAATATAGAAAAAAAAACTGGAAGTGGTTTCAATTTTGTAGGTTGTGGTGGAAGTATCTAAAAGGAGATAGCAGTAGGGTTGGGTGTATAGAATGATTAGTATGACAAATCTCCTGAATATCACAAGATACAGAGCCAATATAGCTACTAAGAATCTTTACTTCTACAGAATTTTAATGAGGCAGAATTTTAATGAGATACCCCTTTGAAGCCCTGCTAAAAACAAAGCAATGGTCCCCTATATTTTTTTCCCCATTGTGTGACACAGCAGCATTGCTTAACAACTTTTACAGACAAGAAGCATCTGACTGAAGCAGATCAGCACTGTTTCAGTATTTTGTTAGGACAAAAGCTGTTTGTCAAGGCATAAATATCTTTCTCAACCCAAAGTTGCTTTTTCAAATGGTTCAAAGAGCTCTTGGATGAGAAGCAAAATGTTTTCAAAGAAAAACCAGAAAGTCCAGTTGCCTTTTGAAAAAGCGCCTTGGAGACAACCATGACCTGGATGACTGAGAATTTACATAGATATCTTTCTCAACTCTCTTGATGATTTTGCATCACTGAGACAGGGGAGCTCAACCCCAGAATTACTTGAGGCAGTTTGCAGTCAGTCTGCCTTAGTTTACAAAGCAAAAATATTGGAGACTCTTTAAGAAAGAAGAACAGTGATGCTTTGGCCTTAAGATAGATTGTCTGCCCTTGGACAGAGGTATATCTAGGCAGCTTTCCAGTTTTTTTAAAAGATTTTGTGGAAGAAGACGGTCATAATATCATATCTTCAGTTGTGAAACTCAATGTTCTGTTTACAGTCAGACTGTCTTTCTAGGTTCAACACTAGAATAGAATAACAGAAGGGACTTTGGAGATCTTCTAACCCAACCCCCTGCTTAGGCAGGAAACCCTATACAATTTCAGACAAATGGTTATCCAATCTCTTTTCAAAAACTTCCAGTACTGAAGCATTTACAACTTTTGGAGGAAAGTTATTCTACTGATTAATTGTTCTGACTGTCAGGAAAATTATCTTTAGTTCCAGCTTGCATCTCTCTTTGATTAATTTCCATCCATTGCTTCTTGTCCTGCCTTCAGGTACTTTAGAAAATAGGTTGACGCCCCTCTTCTTTGTGGCAGCCAATCAGATATTGGAACTTACTATCATGTTTTACTGTGGTTTTACTGAGTACCTGATATATTATAGCAAACCAAGTTTTTGTTTTTCCTAATAAAAATGGTTATCAGTTTTGTCTCAACAGATATTTGCAAATTGGCTTTCTTCTTGTTGTGGCCAAAACCTGTCTTACCTAAAGCAATCAAATCACTTTGAAGATATGACATAATCTTATTTGCATATCTTGCTTATTTGAAAATCGATAAAAAATATATTCTGGACTCCCAGCAAAGCATTGACACTTTGCTGAAGAGCTATGAGCCAAGGCAAAATCAGAGTTTAGCTACATTACAAGGGCAAGAATTACAAGGGCAAGAAAAACAGAAAGGCAGACACAGTGGCAATTACAGCATGATATTGAATATTTTAGATAAACACATCTGTGTGACTTTATTATTATTTATAGCCTTCTTACCTCAGCATGCTAGTCCTTCTGTCAGGGTTCTGACCAGTGCCCTAATGCAATTAAGAGTCTCAAGCCATCTGGCAATAAAAATCTAGGCTTTTATTAGGAGCACCATGTCAGCATTACTTAGGTGAAGCCAACTCTGACTTCATCCCCTTCACGCCTTGCCTCTGACCCTGTTTCCCTCTCCCCCTAAAGTGTGTCACCCGTCACATTCCTCAATGAGGTAATTTCGCAGGTTGCAGAAGTCACTCCCTCCAGGCATTACTGGTATCCATTAGAGATGGCTTTGACTTGCTCATCCAGACTGTGTCATGTTAGGACTGAGGAGTAAATTCCATGGTGCAGCTGCGAGGCACAATTTCCCATCCCCCTGCCTATGGCAACTCGGAAGTGGGTCAGGGAAGCTTCATGAGTTGACACCTACTGTCTTAGAAATATGGTCAGTGAATGGTTTATTGGACCACAGGTTCCTGACTGATTTACCTTGACAAGGACTCTATAAGGAGTTGGTATATATTGGGGAGGGGCATTTCATAAATTTGATAATGAATTCAGCATACTTGCATATTGGAGTGCATACCATTATATTTACAGTTATTTTTGCCACTACTTTTTCTTGAAGATAAACAATACATTTTAGAAGTGAAAATAGTAACATTGTGTTGAGGATAGGCATGTCCAACCAATTGCCCTAGTTATAATGCATTTTTAAAAATGAAAAAGAGGGAGCAGGATGCAATGAGCATCACTGTTTGTGGCTTCTTCAAATCTGGTACTGAGGCTGGATCTATTTCCTGCTTCCTCCCTCCTGCCTTTGTCTTCTATACTCAATATCAGCCAACATTTATATTTAGAGTGCATTGCAGCCAATAACATCTCTGTCATTTACATCCAGAAAGTCCTGTTTTCACCTTGAGCTGTTCTCAGATCAATCTCAGTGGGAAACTATGTTATTTTGACCCTTGGCTTCCTAGGTGTTATTGTGTTCTTATTGCCAGATGGAAACACTCTTGGTGATATTTAGTATTGCATATTTTATGTTTTTCTGCCTAGATATTAGATTCCAGTCCAAATTAGCTTGTTTACATTGTATATGCTAGAAATTCATAGTTTCAGATGTTAATATTTATTGTTATTATTATGGTTGGTCATGTAGTTAGCCAGATGTTCAGATCGAATCTTTGTTTTCCTTTTGCCATCATCATTCTATTTTTATTTGCAGATCTTTGTATTTTGTGAGTTTTTCCAGTTCTTTCTTCTCTTCTGTTGACTTCAAGACATACACTATCCAGACATGTTTTTCTTTCTTATCAACAATTGTTAAGTCTGGGGTTTTGTGGCAGGTGCTTGTCTGTTTGAATTCTAAAATCCCAGAATGCTTTAGCTTCTTCATTTTCTATACTTTGTCTATTTCATAGTTCCACCAGTTGTTGCTTGCAGGCAAAGGAGCTTTCTTGCAGATATTTCAATACACCATTGTTGCTACTTTGCTATGCTATTGTTTCTAATGAGCCTGCTTCTAATGATTCTAATGAGTGTAACATATCATAAGTATGACCCAGATATTGATAGCACTAATATGTTTTGTGCTTAGTAATATTTTTATTTTTTGGATGTCTTGTTTGTTAATCATGCTTTGAACTTATCGATGCTTCATGTTATTCCACTATATAATGCCCAGATAATTTGTAGGCTTCATCCTGATGGCTCTTGATAGTTTGGCCATTTGGCATTTCAATAAGATTACTGCTTGTGATTTTAACCTGATTTATTGCTTTAGAGCAGGGGTTCCCAACCTGGGGTGCTCACACCCCCTGGGGGTGCGAGACGATATTCCAGGGGGTGCGAGAAAAGTCCAGGTAAATAATAGGATATTGGCTATATTTTGGCATTTTTATTTATTATGCAATGGATTAACTTTGTTTTCATTTTAGAGTTAAGTATCGTTATTTAGTGGCCATCACATACACAGCTGAAAAGATTCAATCCTACCATATATTTAACGCGTTCAGTAGTTCCTAAAGTCTAAATTTCAGGGGGTGTGAGGTTCGAGTGAAATTTCTTTAGGGGTGCGGGGCAAAACAAAGGTTGGGAACCCCTACTTTAGAGGCACATTTTCCTAGGCCAAATACCATTACTATATCTGTGGCTAAAAATTCTTATAGAGTTTATCAATAATTGGATTTCAATTTCTGATTTTCTATAAAGCTTTAGGTGATGATGATTATTTAATTTTATCACAATTATCTCTCTATCTCTGTGATCTCTTATCTCTATCTCATCTATAATCTATCTATCATCTATTTTACATGTATGTATGTAGGTATGTACAGGGGTGGGATTCCACTGGTGTTACTACCGGTTCAGTAACTACATTTTGCTGTAAAACCTTAAGCTATGCCGCCTGTACAGCTGAAAAGCACTGTGCACAGGTGCACAGTGGTTGAAAAGCCACTTTTTTCCTGCTTTTTCAACCTTATCTGTGTCACGCAAAGCAGCTGAGGTTGAAAAAGCAGGAAATAAAGGACAGGTAAGAGCCCGGGTTGGCAGGTCAGCCAAACAGCAGCAAATACAGACCTGGTTTGGTGTCTGTTGCTCTTCAGAGCTACCAGTTCTATAGAGCTGGGCAGAACCAGTAACATCCCACCCCGGGGTATGTAACTCAAAGCAGCAGAGATACCTAATATTCTTGTTTTCTATTTTCTTTGCAACAGCATCTTTTTTAGATGGGTTGGGTTGGGTTGAAAGAATTACTGGATTAAAGTCACCCAGTGGTTTTTATGCCTAAGGCAGGCCTAGAAACTGTCTACTGATTTTAAGGCTAGCACCTTAACCACTACATCAGACTTGCTGCAATCTGTTCTAGTTTAGCTTTCTGTTTTCGATATAGCTCCTCTATAGTTATTAATTTGCTTTCCTAGAGTTAATATACCCTTTCAGAAATTATACCAGTATTTATTTTAATATCTGTGATGATGGGAGTTAAGTGCTGCATGTTGTGCTAAAAAACAATCACAGCCACAAATCTGTTAAAATGACTATAAATATCCATTATTTCATGGCAAGATATTAATTTAATTGTTAATTGTTTTGCAGGTCACTATTCTCATAAGCCTGGCTCTTGCATTCCTTGCCTGCATAGTCTTTCTTGTGGTATACAAAGCGTTCACCTACGACCACAGTTGCCCAGATGGATTTGTTTATAAGGTAAGAAGTCTGGGATGAAGTAACTACCTCAACTAGTGATAGAATTTAGTTTACTGCATGACTACAATTTAATCCTGCCTTTCTCTGTCAGGACTGAAGATATAATTTGTCAACAACATGCTGAAAAGTGGCTAGTGCTTTAGGAAATAAAGGTCTGCAATACCCTTCAACAGCCTCAATTATTCTGAATTTGACAGGTATAAATCTTCAAGCAGACTACAGCCAGCCACCCCCATCTATTTTTGAACAGGCTGACAAAAATTAGGTTTTTGATTCAGCTTAGTCTCAGTATCAGATTAACAATGTAGATGGGGGTGGCTGGCTCTAGTTTTTGCATACACATCATGCATTTTGAAAGTTTTGGGACATCTTTATTGATCCTCAGTTTATTGTCACAGAATAAAAGGAAAAATAGGAGTAGCAGTTATAAAACTGAGAAAAAATTACCTATTGGCAAACATAATTCACCGTCTTCTAGAAAGACATTTCATGTCTATGTCTTTACATCCAAGGACAATATTCTGTTCATCGGCCTATACCAGTAGTGGCTAACCTTTTTGGGGTTCTATGCCAAAAATTGTGCATGTGCTTGCACACTTGCACTTGCATGCAAGCACCCAAAAGACGATGCACAACCCCCCCATGTCCCCTACACATGCGCGCACAATCCACCCCCACCCACCATTCCCTTACCTGCACTGCGCCTCACAGCTGATTTTTGGCTAGTTTGAGACCTTTTTCGGCCTCCCAGAGGCTTGAGGAAGGCTTCTGCAGGCCCAAAACTTGGCCTGTTTCATCACTTCCGGTATTTTCGGAAAAACAGAAAGTGAAAAAACGGGCCTGGTTTTTGGCCTGCAAAGCCTGCAGAAGCCTTCCTCAAGCCTTTGGGAAAAAGGCCTCAAACCGGCGAAAATCAGCTGTGAGGTGCATGTATGCACAGTGAGGTAAGTTTGCCTGCAGTTTGTGTGCCAGCACAAATGGCTCTGTGTGCCACCTGTGGCACGCGTGGCATTGGTTTGCCATCACGGGCCTATACCATACAAAGAATTGGAATTGAGAAGCACATTTACTTGTAGTTCTGCTGCGAGTTTCAGGATTATACTTCCAGAAAAGAAAATTTTCTTTTGAGTCAAGATCAACTGCTGGTGATTTTTGCTCTGTGGATAGATCTATGCAGTTATTTTGGAAACAATGCAGAATGGTAACCCATTGCTCTTTTTTTTTCCTTTTTCTATTTCCCTATTTCTTATTTCCTATAGTTTGAACTACAGCCCTGGGCTTTCAACCATTCAAGTAATAGCCAGACACCCAACTCTAGGTTTAGTTTTTTGAGATCAGCCAATAGTCAACTGTTGTGGAGCTGGGATCGGTAGCTAGAATTCCACTCAAAATATTTAAACTTTTGCAAGGGGTTCAGAGTGAGCTAAGTTGATGGCAAGTAGATAATTAAATTAAAAAAGTGTTTTTGCTAAATTAGTATTCATGGTTCCTGTTTTTTCCCTTGATCTTCAGCATAAGAGGTGCATTCCTGCCTCTCTCGATGCTTACTATTCAGCTCAGGATTCCAACTCCCGGGGCAGATTCTACACCGTCATCAGCCACTACAGCATGGCTAAGCAAACCAGCTCGCGGTCTGTATCTCCCTGGCTTTCTTCAGGATCGGTAAATCATGAAAATAAGGCCACCAAGACAGAAGGCCATTAAAGCCATGTGATGGCCTGGGGATGGAGGGAGTGGGAAAACCACATCATGTCTCTAAGTCATTGCTCTAGTTCACAGAGGGCGCCTTGCTAATCCGTGTGATGGGAATACACTAACTCCAAGTGCAGGTGTCATCTTAATGGATAGTTTTCTCTCTTTCATTCATTCTCACCCTTCCTTTTAGTGCATTGTTCTCGTTAATTTGTAACTAAGTCAGGATCTTGTACAAAGGCATGTTAGGTGTTGACTATATCTCACAATGTACAAATATTTTTAAAACCATTGCTAAGTATTTGTTAAGAAAATAAAAATGAAACAAAAAAAGCAAACCCAGTAAACATTGACAAGAAAGGAAAAGAAATCGTAAGCATAATTTATTAGGCCTTTCTTGGCTGAGAAAACAGCCTTGAAACTTGGCAAACAAAGGTGGGTAATTTGTTTTTCACAATGTGACATGAAAGGAAAGTTCAGATTGTTGGAGCAACTTTATAGTGCACAACCATCATGTACAAATAAAATACATAATTGTCTGGGCAAAAATCCATCTCAAAGAGTTTTCAAGGGATGGTGATGTTATATGGATGCTTTTAAAGCAGTTTAGCACCATTGGTGCTCCAATGTGCATTATTCTGTCCTTAACATTAAAATGAATGGAAAAGACCTTACATACAAGGAAACTCCTGTCTCTTTAGCAAAAGCCCCACACATGCATTAAACTATTGGATTGTGGCTACTAATCTTTGGTTGTTTCTCAAGAGGGAAATATTAGCCATGAGAGTGAATGCAAGCAGGTTCCTATGTGTCTCCTGACTGTCAACCCAATTTTAAACACAACAGTTCTGTCCTCCCACAATCCAAAAGTGACCGCCGAAGTTCAAAAACAATAAATAAAGATTCGGCTTGGAGAAAGAGGGTGAACTGCTGTCTCAGAAGGACTCAGGTGTTTTTTGGGGTTGTTTTTTTTGGGGGGGGGGTGAATTTGAGATAGAGACAAAAAAATGTAGAAGTGAAACAGACTTTATTTTGATTCTTCAAGGAGTATAAAAATCTTACATCTCCTTGGCTACAGGGAATCTTGTTCAATAGGGCAACAGACAGATGCCACCACAAATGCCCCATCACATGGCCAGCCACTCTTACAATAGAGAGATTTAAAGTTAAGACAGAGATAACCTGTTTTCTGTATGTTTGCCAAAATACATTAAACATAAAAAATGGCTACCCAAGCAGGTGTGTTATCACACAAATAAAAGGTAGCTAGAGATATGTAAGAGGAATAGCAATGGTATTTGTTACTAGCCACCATGACCCAAAAATGATGAAATAATGCATTATGACACCATGCAGCATATGACTGCCCTTTCATATCCCAAGATTAAATACAAGTACAAAAGTTATTGGTTTTGCCTGGTAATATTATGGCAACATTTAAACACTTGCCCTCCTTATGCCAATGGGTACCAGATAGCTTCAGAAAATCCTCATCCTCATTGGCAAGGCCCATTTTCTTTCCTGAGAATCTGGAAGAGTTGGATAATACTGTACTCTCCTCAAAATGTAAAAGACAGAAAAAAACAAAAGAAAACCCAGCCAGCCAACCAAAACAAGCAAACAAACAAACTTGCAAGCAGTAAGTGATTTTTTTAAAAGTGGAAATTAGATTAGAAGTAGCACAAGCTGAAACAGTGATATTGGCTATTCAGCTTCACATTTTCTGCAATAGGGATCGTGAAGGAGGTACTGGTTCTCCTGTGTATTGGACAGTATTTGACGAAACATATCAAATTAAATTAGCACATTGTGTAGATGATGAGTAGGTTACGAAAAGGATTTTAGGAGTATAACCTTGCTGTTTTATGCCACATTTGCATGCTGGCATTTTTAAATTCTTCCCTCTTCAATTTTCCTTCACCCTATACAATGACTGAACATTTTTTTTAAAGAAATGCAAAATAATTTTAAAAGTCACCCATGAAATAATGTCAGAACAGCTGTGGAATAAACCACTACCACCACCAAAAAAACCCCATGTGTATTTCTATACAATTTCATGTAATCATGCCATGCACCTATTGCAGATCATAGCTTCACTCTTTAAGAAGATTCCCCTAACTGATTCTGTGGGTTCATTTTTACTAATGAAACCAATGTCTAATATCACTGTCAATATGTAGGTGGTAAAGAAGTATGGAACTACTCATTGGAAGCCATTTTTTCCTCCCAGGAAAAGAATCCACATATGTTTCAAAAACTAACCATATACATTACTCTTAATGGAATATAATGCCTGTGTTCATTTGTACCAAGTCCTTGACATCATCTAAGAAACTGTGTTATACAAATTGTGTTATACAAATATACAGGCTACTAGTGCAGCTGGATTAGTACTAGTGACCTTGACAGGCAATGGCACTTCATAGTCTCCTAAATAGTACTGATTAAGGTCACATGATTCAACCACTTCAAGGTCTGATCAGTGCTTGGATGGAAGACTCAAGTCACATGAGTCCAATCATAGGCATAAATGTGCTACATAAATTTATATTACAGCTACAGTGAGTTCATCTTCAGTAAATAAAACATACTGAATTTTTAACAGAAGTTCTCAGAACCCCACAAATTGGTAGAGCCATTTAGAATGATAAGAATTACTGAATAAATGCATAGGAGGAAGCAGTTGAAGAGTGCGCTTGATCTAAGACATCATATCAGGAAACTGTAATCTCATATGTTTATACTTTAATACACACACACACACACACACACACACGCACACACACATACACACACAAACAGAGGTTTGAATGAATTATGTATTTAAATATTATTGGCTTTGCAGAACTGGTTTGTGTCAAATTAACCTTCAGTTTCATGAAGAAAAAAGAAACCAAGTGCATGCTCCACCAAAATCTTAATTTGTATTAATAGGAATTATTTGGGAGTGGTCAGTGGGGGAAATTCTTGGCTATGCCCAAATTATGCAAATTCAATTAACCTGAATGTAGAGAAAAATTAAGCAAACAACAGCTATTTTAAAATTAATCAAATTGTCACTAAGAGCCCTAACGATGGGCCCCCAAATCAGATTTCTGATTTATATTTTACCTGCAAGAAAAAAGGAAAGCCTACTCTACTGGAGATGGAAAACAAAAGAAGTAATGATAAATGGTTGTATAATGTAGCCAAAACTGTAGTGCCAAATCTCAATGTCTTTTTATCCCTGTCTTTATCTCTTTCTTCATACTACATCTGTAAATCCATTTCTCATCTAAAAATGTAAAAAAAAACATCATTGGAAAAAAAGTAAACAATTTCCAGAACAGCTACTGGATAATTTATAATTTTATGGTTGTTGTATGTCAGTAGGTAGAAGAGACTGAAGTATTTTTGGTGTAGTTCTTGACTTTTTCTGACAGGACAAATAAAATTAGATGTGTCTGAGAGTCTCAACTATTGTGGTACCATTGTTTCCTTCCATTTTTTTTCACTAAAAATTTATATGGATATGATGAACATGTTAGGAATGATAAAATATGGATTGCGCATGTTTATTTCACCCCTCACAAAACATAATAGACCATTCTTACATTTTTAACACACCTGCATCTTTTAGAGAAATATATAGGTGACTGGCTTACCTCAGATCAACTCAATTCATAGGTTGATCTGGCTCACAGTGATCCCAACTGTCAGTTTCAGGACTCAACTGGCATCTGCCAGTCAAGTATATTAAACATTGCATGATTGCAATGAATTGCAGTTCAAAATGAGTGGGTCCTTCACAGTTCAAACCTGCAGCTCCTGACAACATTGCTTAGACATCAGTCACCCACACGTACGTGCAACCACACTACATGCCTGGTATATGCCCTTTCCTTTTGTGAACGTTTTGCAGCCCTCATTTATTTTAAGATCCAAGCTGAACTTATTCTGCAGAAACTCATACTTTTCTGGGAGGAGGGAAGTGCTGAAAAATTGTTCCCGAAAACTGCTCAAACTCTGAGAAAAGTCAACAAAACTATGATTTAATCAACATCACACTAGAAACAGAGATTATAATCAGAGTCTCCTCAATATCAGCCAAGGTAAGTGAGATATATAAACTGAAGCCTGTTCAATAACATTTTTGTCTATCTAAAAATATTTACTTTTAATAAAAAATAAATCCGATAAAAAGAGAGTTGTATATAAGACTGCATCACACAGCTCCAGCAATTAGGGAGGACTTTAAGTGAGCAAATACTGTATATGTGCAAATACATTTTACTGCCAATTAGGGGTGAATGAGCATGCATAAAGGCAAAGTTAGTCACAGTGGTTATTATATTATAAGAACACACAGACATCTTACGCATTGTCTTTATTCACTACCTCGTGTAGGATGAGTTTTACTTATCCGAACTTTGCCACTGCAAAGCATAATAATTGCATACTTAAACATGTGTGATTAAAGTTCTGGTTTGTATGGAGGCTGTTGTATTTCTGCAATCTCTCTGCTACAGAAAATTACATTGTAAATGCAGACATCATAGTGTGACTCAGAGAGGGGAAGATGCTGCTTTCCATGTGTTGAATCTACATCATGCAAGCACATCATTTGATCACAGGACAAGCGATGGTTTCTAACATGAAATAAAACCAGTTCATGGAAACTGAGGCAAAGTTAGTCACAGTGGTTATTGCAGACTTTCAATGCTAATTGTTGCAGGAAACATGATTGGGAAGTATCAGTTTTGAGACCAGCTCTTGGGTTTTCCCCAAGTATGTATTTACCAATGGGAAAAAACACAGACAAGGTGGAAACAAGGCAGTCATTTTCTCAGATTTTCCTATAAAGAGGGAAAGCTTTACTAGTGGCAGGATTCATTCTGATTTTACTTAACCCTACCTCCTTTTTCCAATGCCCAACATTATGTTTGTTTTAAAAAATATTAGTAACATGTTGTTTTGAAGAGAGTTAATAGCAGAAATAATTGTTGTACTAAAATCAGTGCAAAATTAGTCTTAAGAAATGCAGATAGTTGATATTCCAAGGATATTCTTCATTATGAAATTTCAACTTGGAAAATAGGGGAAACACTTCAGTCTGATCCCATATTAGTCTCTTTTATAAATTAAGCACCAATTGGGAATACAGATAAATCAAGGCTATAGATTAAAAATAATTTTGCCTACCGCCGAGTTCCGTAAAAGCAACAAAGATATCTTTGAAATTATTCTGTGTGATATTCATATAACAAAGTTGTTGATTGATAAAAGTTTGCACAAGCTGTTGAACCAAATTTTTCTCCCATTGAGCAAAAACTTTGGGAACATGAGAGCTCAGCACTAGCGGCAGGCAAAAAATGACCAAGACCAAAATACAAATATTTATGACATTACTGTATGAATGCCCAAATTAAATGTGTACGTTCAAGAGGAGACTTTAGCAGTCCAATTTTTTTACATGTGTGTAGCACCTGACTTGGGTTTACTGTAAAGTGACTATTCACTTCATTGGAAGCTAAATAAGCATGCATTTGGAGGTGTATTCAGATATAAGTTTCACTGAGTTTGGTGAACTATTTAATGTGGCTGAAATTTTCAAATCCCATATCTTTTTTCTCAAAATACCCAATGAGTTGGACACAAATGTCAAAAGATAGATACTCAGAACTGCAACTTAAGTTCTCTTAGCTGTGGAGTCTGAATTACAAAGAACCTCCATTCCTCACATCGGAGGCACAGAATTATAGATATAGAAGTAAAAGAAAGCATAAGTCTTATATTGAGCCATTTAAATTATCTCTACAGAAAAAAAAAAGATGTGGGCTGTTTGTCAGTATTTACTCTTGCATTTTCCTATGGATTCTATTTCCAATCCCCTCTCCACAAGCAAATCTCTTTGGCTCAGTTGTGATTCTCTCTGATACTGTTAAGAGGGAACATTCTTCTATTTTCAGCCCACCCTTGGGATTTTGTAAGTGTGATGCTGATAGTGAGTATTAATAATATTTTGAAGCAAAAAGAGACTGAAATTGGGACAGCAGAGACATTCAGGATCTTGCAGTAACTGATGTCACTGTCAGGAGTTTGTCTGATAGGTTTAGTCCACTTAAAATGTAGAATAATTGGCATCCTTGAGTCCAAGCAAAAGTGGCTGAGTTTTTCTGCATCAAAATAGTTGGCAGCAGAAAACTGCCATCAATTGGCCTTGGATAAACATTTGTACATAAAAGAAATGCAGGCGTCTTGTGATGGCTTGTTTTAGCCTTCCAAAATGACAGCAGCCAGGGGGGTGGGGGAGAGAGAGAGAGAGAGAGAAGGAGGGAGGGAGAGAAGTATTGAATGTTTTCATTTTATGGGGCTAAGGAAATGAGCCTTCTCTGTCACAGCCTCTCCAGGCAGCATTAGGACAGACCTATCTCCCCTGGAGTTCCAAAAAGCAGGGTTTTTTATTGGTTTATATTTATATTTGTAAGCTGCCCAGAGTCTTTAGGAATGGGAGGCTAGAACAGTTTTATAATGAATGGCGATAATAATGATTCATGTGGATAATATTAAGAATTTATTGTGAAACACTCATTAGAAATATTTCACATGATATCATCAAAGCGATACATATCCAATCACACCATATTTATTGACTTTTTATCTTTTGAAATCCATGATCCAACACAATGGACTCTTCAATCACATGGATGTCAGCAGTGATTGGAGTTTGCAGCCAGGTATTGTTCTTGGCTCAATAAGTAAGCTGACCAATATGTAAAATCAATATATGTTTATGAATAATGCATTCAAAACATGCATTCTTGGACTGAGTTGTACATAGCAATGGCACTTAGACTTATATACCACTTCACAGTGCTTTATAGCTATCTCTAAGTGGTTTACAGAGTCAGCTTATTGTCCCCAACAATCTGGCTCCTCATTTTACCGACCTTGGAAGGATGCAAGGCTGAGTCACCTTTGAACCGGTGAGAATTGAACTGCTGAACTGCTGGCAGCCAGCAGTCAGCAGAATTAGCCTGCAGTACTGTATTCTAAACACTGCGCTACCACAACTCTCGCTATGGTGCCCAAGCATAATGACATAATTTATACTGGAAAAATACACAGATTGGGATAATAAAATATCTGCATGAAAGCAACTCATTGATTCTCCAGATATTTCTACAAAAATGGATTTGTCAGGAAACAGATGGAACTGAACAATAAGTACATAGATGTGGCAGTGGCACAAATTGAATTTCCACTTATCTTTACATTCCTAATAATTGATGTATGTGTTATCACATCAAGAGATTTCATCTGGTTAAAAATACAGGGCTCAGATTTTTCTAAAAAAAATCCCCTGGAACATCATTGTTGTTATTTAAAGATCTCACTATATTTCTGTGTTAAGCACATATGCAAATAGCAGTCTATTTTTTTAAAAAATCTATTCTTCTGAATTAATTTAATTTCTGCATTAATCATTCAGATATAGAGAACACATTCAGAGGAAAGCGAAGTGGCCAAGCAAAGCTTGCTATTATATATGATAATCCCTGAAGTGCACCTTAGCATTAGAACTTGTCATGACTGAGTAAACTGCAACCAAGAGGAAGAAACCAAATAATAGTGCTTTATTCTTGTTCCTCTCACTTTACATGGCCCACCTCTATCAGAACATAGGGAAGATAATTAGCTCTAAACATTTGCCTGGGTTCATGAAACTAAATCAATAATAGAATAACTGTGGAGAACATTAATTAGTTCTGAGTCACAGGACTAGATCAGGGCTGTCAAACTCCCGGCCTGTGAGTCAGATGCTGGCCATGCCCAGTTTAATGAAGGATAAAAAAAATCCTGATACATCACATGACAACACCATGACAACGTGAGTTTGACATCCCTGGGCTAGATAGATTTGATCACCTGCCAGTGCAGTGAAATTTGTATAGACGGTGCTCTACTTCCAAGAGAAGATTCCTTGGGAACACCCAACCAGCAGCCTCAGATATCAAACTCGGGGGGGGGGGGGGGAGAGATTAAGCCTGAAGGTCCTTAGTTCTGCTTTATTTTATTACAAAATCAGAAGAGAAATGTCAACTGCGGCTGTTAGAATCTGCTAATCTAAGAAATTGTAGTCAGTTCAGCCATTTGCTGGATCAGCTGGGGAAAAAAAATAAGTAGCGCAGTGTGAGATGAATTCCAACATATTTTGGGGAATTGAATCATGCTGTTTAATTATTTCAGGAACCCCCAAAAACAAACAAACAAATAAATAAATAAAGTGACAAAAGTCCAAAGAGAGCCATTGCTTAAACTAATCTTTGAATTATGGCCAGGAATTTGTGGTCTATAATAGCACAGCACCCCTCATTGTGTTCTGTGTAGGTCTGGACAACTGGACCTTCTTTCATAATGGCTATGTGAAACAAATGGAAAAATGTGAACAACTTTATAAACATCTGACACAACATTGTCATGATTCTGCAAATAAATGTCTCTCTCTCTTCTTCTTTACCCTTTTCATAAGATGTGTTTCCTGGGCAATGTAGAGGAAAAATTATGGTTCAGCTGAAAGCTGTGGAGTGAATTTATCAGTAACTTTGGTCGTTTCGTTAACTTCCCAGTAAAAGTTAAACTTTCACCCTGCAAGTGGAAGGACAGAAATGAGATTTCCTGATGCTTCACAGTGATATCATTACATTATCTCCTGTTGGAGACCTGGGATGGAAATTGTCACTCATCATTTATAACAGGGTTGTCAAACTCCCAGCCTGCAGGCTGGATGCGTCACATGCTGACCATGCCCATGCCTGGTTAGCGAAGGGGGAAAAAATTGCGATACATCACATGACGCTGGTGTGATGACATGACTTTGATATTGATACCCCTGGTTTAGAACATGATTGATTACTATTGTTCAACAGTTTCACCTGGGGGCAACAGGCTATTTCAGGGAATGCAACACAAACATTCACCCCGATAGCTTCTTGCCTGCCATCTCCTGGCATCTCTACTTGAGGTTAATTGCTTCATTCTCCACAGCAGTAAAGCAGAAACTGCAGCCTACTTTGCAAAGCAGAAAGAAACCCCAAACCAAGAATGGTGGATATATGTACATTGTTCAACTCAGAGAGTTGTGAACTAGTAACCAGGTTTCTTTGTTGAAATGGCAACCATGCTGAGGAGGATCTTTTGTAGTCATTCCAATTGTTCATGTCTCCCTAAAATGCTGATCCCTAATTTGTATGCATAATTTGTATCTATCATATCAAATAATCATTTTGCTCACAAACACCCACACAGCATTTCCTGGGAATCAGAATTGATATTTTACATTTTCTCATAAAAAAATATTTAAAGTTTACATGTGGCGATTCCAGTCAATAGAATCTGCTGTAAATATTTTTTAGCTTGACACTCTCCAGAGTAGATACTGAGGTTGACTACATAAATAGTCTTTGAATTAATGCATTTTTTCCCTTCAAACATCAATATATTGTTCTGGAAAGGAATTAAGATCAACTTCTTATTCCTATCACTGGGTAATACTGCAATGTGAACATTTACAATGATTCCTGCAGTGATCCTAGTTTCTCAACGTGGCATTAATGAAATCAATTTATGCACTGACATTCAAATCTACATCCTTGAAAATCCCACTGAAATATTTTTCATTGGTATTGGATTGACAGAATTTCTTTACTCTATACTTGATTTTGATTTTTTCACCCAATTAAATTTAAATCTTTAAACTAAAGCATTTAAATAATGATGTAGAGCAAGGGTTTCAAACTCACATTGTTATGGCAGTGTCATGCGACATATCGGCACTTCCCCCCTTTGCTAAACCTGGTGTGGGCGTGGCCAGCCCGTGACACATCCAGCCCATGGGCTGGGAGTTTGGCAGCCCTGATGTAGAGTATTTCTACAGATTTAAGTCTGTTAGTGAGGCAGCTATGCTACTATTCTCCCATACAAATAGTATTTCTCCTTTGCACTGCTTTATGCTCTTTCAAGCTCTGTTATTTCTGGCTTGACCTGCTTCTTGAAATATCACTGGTTGGTCTGGTATGATGTCACGGAAGTATTTGGAGCAATCACAATTCATCATTCGTCTGTCAGTGGCTCAAGAATGCTGGTTTCATTATAATTTTGAAGTCAATCCAATAATGTAGTTTATAGTGTACTGTATAGGACTTTAGCATTCTGGGAGCACCATTAAAAAAAACCTAACATTGATCATATGGTAGGATTCTTCAGCTGATATCATAATTTGAATTGAAATGGCCCATGGGATGCTTAGATCTGACCCGCAGGGCCACCTTGGAAAGGACTAGCCCATGGTGCCTCTGCCAGCAAAAACAAGCTCCATTTTCACTGGCAGGGCACTTGGGCCACAGCAGGCACTCCTGACACAAGTGATGTCAAGCTGTCCATGCCCATTCTGGCCATGCTCACCTGGCTACCCGAAGTCAAACGCAACTATGATGTGGCCCTCAATGAAATTGAGCTTGACACCCCTGATTTATTAGATTGCATTGAGTTTCAGATACATATGGAGTAGAACTATTGAAATCTATGAGCATAGCTTATGAATGTCTAACATATTCTATAGATTTCAGTGGCTCTATTTCAAAAAAGACTAAAATTGGTCTCAATCCATTATCATGCACATATATCTATCATGTCATTACTTTTTAGGACCTGCAACTTTATGTAAAGTGTAGAAAATGATTACAAAGTAGGAAGCCAATTGAAAATAAAGATGTGAGACAGGAAAATGTCACATATACATACATTCCCATTACCAATAGTTAAATATTCTGTTAATAAGCCCATTCTCCCAATGTGGCATACTGATGTTTGAAAAAAACCAGTACTTTAGGGGACAGGAAAATGAAATTCTGTTAGTATCCTTTAGGCCTGAAGAGGCTGTCATTAGTCATGTTTGGTCCCCTGTTATCCAACAGTGTTTGATGAGGTTGACTTAGATTTTTAGCTTGCAGAAAAACATTTTTCAAAGCCGGCTTTGGGAATTGGTTTGCAGCACCATATTTTGAGTTAAAACCCCTTCTTGAAAGTTGCAGAAACTTCTTAAAATATATACTGTAGCTTGATTCAGGGTTTGCCAAACAGCAAAATGTCTTAATATTCAGTCAGCCAGCACAAGGAGAAAACTCTTTAATATTACCATCATATATCTTCTATATTGTAAAAAAAAAAAAAATCAGATCTCTTGATCTGAAACAGCTTGGTTGAAGTATGTGAATGCATGCATATGTTTACTGCATACTTGTATTTTTAATAGCAATGGATAAAAAAAATGACTTTTCAGGATTCACCTTTTGGAATATACTACTAAATAGGCTATAGGTTATCACTTGACTGAAGTTGTTGGTGACCAGTCCTTGGGAGAAGCTGGCTTTCATATATGTATGTGTATGTGTATGTGTATCTGTAAGGCAGGACAAGACCTCTTGCAGAAATCAAACTGAGATTATACCAAAGTCTATCATATGAATATGGGTCAAAATTATTCTTGAACGCCAGAAGCTTCCAAATACATCCTACTGACATTAATGCTGAAAATACAATAGAATTGAGTTTAAACATGGAGACAAGTCTATGCCTTGATATTGGAGGAGCCACAAAATGACTTTCAAGTTGTACCCAGAGTGGTTTGTGGGGGGTTTGTTTGTTTGTTTGATAACTTTGTTTGTTTGATAACAAGAGGAAAACCTTCTATGCACCAATTCCACCACGCTTTCTACAATTCTGTAAACAACCATCTAAAAGACTCAAGGTCCATCCCACTCCTGAAAAGACCTAATGGTAAAGACTGCAATAATGACACCATTAAATCCAACCTCTTTAACACATTCTTTGGCTCAGTATTTGTAAACAGCAATGGATCATGCCCAATATTTCCTAGTCGAACCACAGATAACTACAATGATCTAATACATATCGATTTTACAGAAGACAATGTTGAAAAAGCAGTACGCAATCTAAAACCATCTCTATCTATTGGACCAGATGGAATATGTGCCTACTTCTTAAAACAGCTATCCCACTGCCATGGCCGAACCTCTAAGCATAATCTTTGAAAAATATTTCAGGACCAGCTAATTGCCAAAACTATGGTCACATGCCACAGTCATCCCCATCTTCAAAGAGGGAGAGCCCAGCCTAGTTGAAAATTACAGACCAATCTCTTTATGCTGCGTCAACTGTAAAGTCATGGAATCAATTATTAACCAATCCATCATCCTTCACTTAGAGACAAACAATCTACTCTCTAATAAACAATTTGGTTTCAGAAAAAAAACTATCTTGTAATCTGCAACTCTTACACTGCAAAAATACATGGACCACACAACTGGATCAGGGCAAAGCAATAAATGCAATCTACATAGACTTCTGTAAAGCCTTTGATTCAGTGGTACATGACAAACTACTCCTAAAACTAAAATCTTATGGTATCTCTGGACACCTGCATAACTGGATAGAAATTCCTGTCAAACAGACAACAAATGGTCAAAATTGAGAGTGTCCTATCAAATTCTGTACCTGTCAACAGTGGTGTCCCCCATGGCAGTGTTTTAGGACCAACTCTTTTCATACTCTACATAAATGACCTCTGTGATCATATTAATAGCAACTGCATTCTCTTCGCTGATGTTGTAATGCTATTCAACACCACAGACAATACTGCTACCCTTCTAAAAGACCTTGACTATGTATCAGAATGGCCAAACAAATGGCAACTTCAAATCACAACAAATAAATGCTCTGTCCTACATATTGACAAAAATAAATAAATCAGAAAATAAAATACAGGCTGAATAGTCAAGACCTTATTGATGATCCAAACTCTGTCAAGGATCTTGGACTACTCATCTCTAATGATCTGTGTGCTAGAGCCCACTGTAACTACATAGCCAAAAAGGCATTAAGAGTTGTTAACCTAATCTTATGTAGCCTTTTCTCTGGTAATATTACACTACTAACTAGAGCATACAAAACATTTGCTAGACCAATACTCGAATACAGCTCATCAGTCTGGAACCCACATTATGTATCTGATATTAATACAGTTGAGAAAGTCCAGAAATATTTTACAAGAAGAGTTCTCCACTCCTCTACTCATTGCAGAATACCTTATGCCACCAGACTCGAAATTCTAGACCTAGAAAACCTAGAACTAAGTCACCTTTGGTCCGACCTAAGTATAGCATATAAAATCATATATTGCAATGTCCTACCTGTCAATGAATACTTCAGCTTCAACCATAACAATACAAGAGCAAACAATAGATACAAACTCAAGTTTAATCTCACCAAACTTGATTGCAGGAAATACGACTTCAGCAACAGAATGGTCAATGTCTGGAATACTCTACCTGACTCTGTGGTTTCTTCCCCAAACCCCCAAAACTTTAATCTTAGACTTTCTACTATTGACCTCACCTCTTTCCTAAGAGGACTGTAGGGGGCGTGCATAAGCGCACTAATGTGCCTACCGTCCCTGTCCTATTGTTTCTTTTATTTTTTATTTTTCTTATATGTATCCATGTATTCATAACTATGTTTTTATTTATACCTATTATCTTGTAAGCAATTGAAAAACCAAAATAAATCAAATAGAAAATAAATAACTTACATTCCACAAAGAAACGGAATAATGGATTACTAATGATTACAATCTGGCTGGTTGTTTACTACCTTCAGAATCACAAACAGCATAAATATCAGGGTTTTGGAACAACAATAAAAATGGACTTTTTGTCTATGCTTCTGAACTTCTGGGATACATTTGGTTGGCCTCAGAATGGCATGGAAGAATAGAATGGATGGTCCTTGACTGGATCCAACAGAGCTTCTATATCTCCAACCAATTCCAGGTGAACACTGAGATGACATAATTCTTCATGTAAATCTAACAATTCCACTTCAGGGTTTTCCAGTTTCATCACTATCTCTACATTTGACCCATCAGGATATTTCTAATCCAGATGGGCTGTATGGATTTACTTATTAATAGGCAGAGCCCTGAAAGTGGTATTAAAATATTTGTTTCAAGCCTTACTGTCAGCATATATACAACTAATGTATATAGCTATAATGTCCTAGTATAGTATAGTACAGTATAATAACCATTTGAGAGAACCTTCTGGACTAAAGTACTTTTCTCTTTAGAAAAGTACTTTAGTCCTGAAGGTTCTCTCAAATGGTTACTAGACTAGACTAGACTAGACTAGACTGGTAGTCCTTGATTTATGACCACAACTGAGCTCAACATTTCTGTTGCTAAGTGAAACATTTATTAAGTGAGTTTTGCCCCATTTTACAAGCATGCTTGCAACAGTTATTTAAATGAATCATTGCAGTCATTAGTCACACAGTTGTTAAGTGAATCAGGCTTCCCCATTGACTTTGCTTGTCAGAAGATTACAAAGGCGATCACATGACCTTGGGACACTGCAATGATCATAAATATGAGTCAGTTGCCAAGTGTCTGACCAGGGGGATGCTGAAAGCGTGAAAAATAGTCATAGGTCACTTTTTTTCAATGCTGTTGTAACTTTGAATGGTCACTGAGTGAACGGTTGTAAGTTGAGAACTACCTGTACTATACTAAACAAATAAATAATATAAGTAACACAATCAAAATTAAGAAGCAGTGGTTTGGATCTTATCACCTGTTATCTTTCATGTCATGAATAAAACAAAGTTTGTTTAGTTATTTAAAATATATGTCTGATTGCCTATCTTAGAACATAAATCTAGGTAGGTCATAACAAACATATGACCAGGAAACAACAAAAACCATAACACGAAAACATGGTGTCTCAACTCTCCTCCTTGGATATATCCAACAAAACTGTCCGCAGGATCCCTGTGTGGGCAGTAAAGATTCCTGTCTTTACTGCCTTCCAGAAGTTTAAAAGGCCTAGACCTGGAAGTTCCTCCCCCACACCACCAATCAACACTCACTACAACTGGCCCCAGAGAAACCACTGCCAAGCTTTGCTTCCTATTGCCAATCTCTAATGCTAGTCCAAAAAAAATTCTGTAGACAATTATATTGAAAGCCCCTGAAAGGTTCCAGAGGGTCAGGACAATTTCATCAATTCATGAAGCTGATATTTAATTAACAGTTGTCCAATGTACCCTTCTCCTCTGCAGTATCTTCTTTCTTCCAATAAATTGTGAGTTGATGAATCCTTCGACATGACATCAGATAGGATATGGAGGATTGCAGATGAAATAAAGAACAACCATTTCCTTATAATCCCCTTACTTGAATTTTGTTTGGAATCCAAACCATTATATTTAAGCCAACTGATTTGTTGCTGAATTACCTTGCAAATGCCATCAGCCTTGTTAGAAAAGAGTTGATAATTTGTCTCTGGGTATGCATTATTTTGCTAGACTTTGCCCAGTCTCCTAATGGGATTACATTATGCATATTATTTCAAACAGTTTATTAACATTCTATTGATATTCTGGATTCACATCGGCTCATTCTTCTACCATTCCATATTTTTTTGGGGGGGGGGTCATTTTAAAAATTGTACTCTATGTAAAATGTCCATATTGTGCTTATTTGCTTGCATACGTATTTTTTTCTTGCAGGACTTAATCTTCCTCTGTTGGGTTTTTCATTACTAGCCTCTGGCCTGCTAGTGTAAATTTTCAATATTCTTGACTGCAATCAATGTTTCCCCTGCTTAGAAAAGTGTGGGTGGGTGTGAATGGACTTCTTAGCAGACATAAAATAAAAAATACCGTATTTTACTTCCATGTCCAATACTTTCGGTTGACTGAAAATCCAATACAGACATACAGGAATACACTTTGTAAAACTCCCATGTCACTTATTTCAGTCTTTCATGTGAACGGACTCACGTTGCACGAATGGATCTTGTTCACTTGGGAGGTTCCTACTGGTGATGTTTAACCTGGTTTTCCTTGTTGTTGCAGACATCTGCTAGTTTAAGCCTATAATATTATTTGATGTCTTAATATTGTGCTTTTTGCTCCATCCACTGTCATTTCTCACTCAGCTAAATGCTGACATCCTTCTCTATAGAAAGCAGATATTTATCACCATTAGCCATATGACAACAACAAGAAGAAGGTCAGTGAGCAAAGACTGTAACCAACCTTCCTTGCGATGTGTCACTTTTCAAGTCCTTAGGCCTTGTTGCCAAGGAAAGCTTCTGAAATCCCCATGTTACTAATTCTCTGCTAGATGAAAAGGCTTTCTCCTACACAGGGACCTCAACTGCTGGTTGATATGTCTCCTGTTCTTAGTTAAAGTGGGATTGTTGCACTACAGGTGGTCCTCGATGTATGACCATGATTGAGCCAGGGGTGGGCTTCAAAAATTTCAGCAATGGGTTTTCTGCCAGATTGCTGGTTGGGCATGGCCATGGTATGCATGGCCTAGTCAGCTTCCAGCACCTCAGCAGGGTGGGCATTTTTGCCTTCTTCAGGCTCTGGAGGCTTTCCTTGAGCCTCTGGGAGGGCAAAAATGGCCTTCCTTGTGCTCCGGAGGCCACCCGGAGGCCGGAAATAGGCCCATTTCTGGCCTTCCAGAACCTCTGGGAGGCCCATTTTTCACCCTCCCCCAGCCTCCACATGGGCCCTGCACTTACCTCGCATCAAAAATGGACCATTTGGTGACTCCTGGGAGGGGGGAAGGGTGGGGTTGGGTGGGAAGGGTCAGCCAGGGGTGAGATTTGGAGGTTCTCAGAACCAGCCATAATATTAGCTACAGGTTCTCCCGAACCCAGGTGAACCCGTAGCAGCCCACCCCTGGATTGAGCCCAACATTTTTGTTGCTAAGCAAAAGATTTGTTCAGTGAATTTTTGTCCCATTTTACAACTTTCCTTTCCACAGTTGTTAAGTGAATCACTGCAGTGTCTAAGCGAGTAACACATTTGTTAAGAAAACTCTATATTTCCCATTGCTTATAAGAAGGTTGCAAGAGGTGATCGCTTGATCCCGGGACAGGATCAAGCATCTTAAATATGAATCTGTTGCCTAACCATGGGAAGGCTGCAATGGTTGTAAATGTTAAAAATGGTCATAAGTTACTTTTTTAGTGCCATTGTAACTTTGAATGGTCACTAAATGAACTGGATTACCAGTCAAGGATTACCTGTAGAGTCTTTTGGGAAATTTGCACACTTTATTGTATATTTCTTGTTTCAAATGGCAGATGTGTTCTGTAGTTGCACAGAACAGGAAAAGGAAAAAAGGGGTGGCACTTTGAATTGGTCATTGCTGATCCAAGGAAAATAGCAATAGCACTTAGACTTACATACCGCTTCACAGTGTTTCACAGCCTTCTCTAAGCGGTTTACAGAATTGCCCCCAACAATCTGGGTCCTTATTTTACCCATCTTGGAAGGATGGAAGGCTGAGTCAACCTTGAGGGAGATTTTAAGAACACCCTTTACATGACATTTGACTTTTAAGGTAGTAACTTTGAAATATGTTTTTGATCAAAGCATTCATTATGGATTGCATGTCTTAATTTTTTCCATCTAAATTATTTTGGATAAGGCAATGAACGCTGAAAAGTGGTTTAGAAATATATTCAATATATTAATAATCAGGTTTTCAGCATGCTAGCCCTCTTTACCTGTTAATGAGTTTCCTGGGTTATCCACTTCAGTGCATTTTGGATGAAGAGGGAGATAAATTATAATCTATATTGTTATAGGGACCTTTGGGTTAAGTTGGAAAGTTGGTGGTATAGTTATGGTTTTCCTGGCAATACAGGAGTGACTTACCATTGACCTCTGGATTTATTTTACCTTTCACTCTAGCTTAGAGAAGGTTTCCACCTGTGTATTCATCAGGTTTGGTCCTGCTTAGCTATTGGGCAGCAACCAAACTTGGTTGGCTGCTGCCATGAAATAACCAAGAGTTTAGTCTGACTGGAAAAAAAGAAATTACAGAAAATATTTAAAGGAATATATACAGTATATAATTAATAAATGACAATTAAGAATAATTGATTGCTTCCTAACTATCAAAAGACTCTGTCTCAAAATTTACCACCTTTGCAGTGACTGTGTTGCCATCAGAAAATTTAATTGCTAGAATAAGACATTTGTTAAGCTTAGTAACTCTTGTTTCTTTCAAATGCCTTAATAAACTCGATGAATCAAATAAATAAAAATAATGTTTGAAAGAAATTGTTTTCTTTAATAAAATTAAGGACACTCTATAAAATGGGTGAATGGGTTTATCAAAGTTGTCTAAAAACAGAATTATGTAGTTATTGCTTTCTTTCATAAACTAAGAATATAAGCAATACATAATAAACTGGAGAATTAATGTACGCACAGTTAAAGAGTAAAGAAGTGGAAGGAAATCCACGTTGTCATTTTGCAAACATTTGGGGTTGTAAGTTAACCCCAAATATTAGTTTATATTTGTTCCACTCTAATATAAAAACAGGCAGAACAACCAAAACAGGCAATAAACCAAAATTCAACTGTTTTGTTTCAGGGGAAAACTGAACACACATGTTGGACTTTCCTATTGAAATTAATGAGCCATTTTCTTACTGATTGCTAAGCAATCTTCCAGCTCAACAACTTTGAAAAGGTCTCTTGATGTTGCACAAACATTTCAAAGGTTAATAAGACATAATGGGACAAGAAACTTCATGGAAATGGAAAGACATGGGGTGGGAGGGGAAAACATAAATCAACTGAAGCGCTACTGTATTTCTAATAAGGTGGTGGAAACAAGTTATTTCCAAGAGCGCCATAGGCTGCAAGAAGAATTAATTAATCCTGGAAGAAGAAGAAAAACCTGATTCCTCCCTTGAAGTAAAGGTTGCCAAGCAGAATTACAAATTTTTGGTGTGAGCAGGTGATGGATTAAAAAAAAATGATGGTGGTCAAAGTTTAGGCGACTAGAAGAATGAGAAGATAATTGATAGGATAGATGGATGGGTGGCTAGATGGGTGGATGAATGAAAAGAGATCGCCACAATAGGCCTGGAAGAGCTCCAGATTGTCACTTGGCTGAGATTATAATTGTTACATGGAACCATGTTGACTGTTATTAAAGTTCTTGCAACCAGCATAATTTGCAAGTTACAGACTATTAGGGTTATTTGAAGGATTTCCTCTTCCCAATTTCAGTTGCCCATATTATCACATCCAGCAGAGATGTCTTGTTATGGGTTCCACTGCCTCAGGAGTTACATTTAGTGGGCCATAGTGGTGGGTCTTTTCTACTTTGGTGCCTGCACTATGGAATCTTCTCTCACTTGAGGTAAGGTTATTAGACTCGACATTGTTGAGCTTCCAGAGGTCCCTCAAAACTTGGCTATATCAATAGGCCTGAGGGCTCCAGGGCACAGGTGAATTATTGAAGTGGCTCTGCTATTTTAAACATCCCTTCATCTATTATTCTTTGTTTTATCTTAGTTTTTATACCTTTTAATGTATTTATTAACTGCTTTCAGCTCTGTTGTATGCCACCCAGATTGCTTATTTGTGAGATGGACATCTACATTAATTGGTTTAATAAATAAATAAAATTGTCCAAAAAGTTCTGCCACCCCAATAGATATGAAGCTAGATTAGAATAGTGGAAAGCATTCTAAAGTGGGTGAGATTTTTGTTAGATTTTCTCCTTCCTTCCTTTTCAGTCAGTGAGATGAATTAAAATTACCTTCATTATCTTATGTCCCCATCTTTTACAGCAACATATGAAGCAACTATGTCATATCTTCTTCACTGTAAGACTAGATATAATTATTGAATCTACCAATGCATTCCAGATTAATTTTTTTCAAGAAATTTGTAAAACATTTCTTCATAAACTTTACTAACATAATTTCAGATGCAATAGATCTGAACATGGGAGGAATTTGAATACAGCCAAGGACCTGAGAGAATCTGGCAGAGAAAAGTAATAGAGAGCTAGCGGTCTTTGTTGCTATTTGAAATGAAGAGGAGGGCAATAGCCAAATTCTTAGAATGAGATAAGATTGATCATGTTTTCCAAACTAATGACATTCACCACCTTCAGTTGGAGGTTCGGAGGAAAAAGGGATAAATGAGCAGGAGGCAAAGCTAAAAAAATGTTCTAATGAATATCCCATAAGGTGTGTCATACAAATCTTATTTTCTCCCTTTTGTTAATCAAAAAAGGATGCATAGGATATTAGTTTATTATTAATGTATTTGGTTCCTTATAAGCCCTTCAAATGTTCTTTCCTGGGCTGTCTTCCTCAATTACAGTAAATGGAAACTAGGTACCTGTTTCATGCCTACCATGTCTGGCTGATTCAGTGGAAACCAAATGCTTTTTCAAGAAGGAACCCATGATATTCTAGACCGGGTTCCTTCTTTGGATGAAGGAAAGAACAAAAGAGGTGGTAAGGTACATTATTGCCTCAGTCAGAAGCTAAAGCAAGTTTTCCCAGCACTACTTTTTGTGTATGACTCATGTAAAATTCCTCCTGAAATGTATCTCAGTGTGACAACCTGTTAAAAAACTAGAGTAGAAAGGATCATATGAATGTCCTGGATACAGTCTGCATAAGCATCAAGATAAAAGGATAGAATGTCTTCTGTTTTAACAATAGCAATAGCAGTTAGACTTATATATTGCCCCATGGTGCTTTACAGCACTCTCTGAGCAGTTCACAATATTAGTATATTGCCCCCAGTAATTTGGGTCCTCATTTTACTGACCTCAGAAGGATGAAAGGATAAGCCAAACTCAAACCCATCAGGATTAAATTCAAGGCTGTGGGCAGTCACCCTGCAATATTGCTGCATTCTAACCACTACACCATCAGGGCTCTTGTATTGCTACAATCTCTACTCATTTGTGTCTGAAGACTTAGAGAATGATATTAAATCAAGGATGGTTTTTTGGTCACTTTAGATCTTGGCTTAAATACTCTTTAAAGGAGTAGAGGAACTGAAAAATCCATGTGTTTTTCTTCCGTTGGGAAACATACAACCCTGCTCTCTCCCCCTACATTAACAGTTAATTAAGTGGGGCTTATTTTTTCTAGCTGGCTTCTTGGAAATTGATATAACTAAACAATCATGAACTGTAATGATTGCTGTTCCTTTAGAGCAAACAACATATGCCACTTTACAGAGGAATCATTGAAGCAGCAACATGTTAAGCAATGCTTAACCAAGTGTTCAATGAGGCTTTGGATCTAAATCCTTTTAATATTTAATTGGTGAATGTTTAAACATCTTCATATTGCTTTAAGCAGAAGATTCTGGGAGCTATTATTTCTCCTAGAATTCAATGGTTATCTGTTTCTACCTCCTGTGAATAAGGAAGCAGAAACTGATGAATCTGGAATTAGATGGCTATAGAAGCAGGGAGTCTTTGGTTATTTTAATCAGGCTGGTGGTACATAAGAGTCTTTCCATAGAGGAGAGGAGCATTTCAAAGATTTAAGATTCATGGTAGAGCATATGGTTTCATAGAAGAACTTTCAAAAAGGTTAAGATGGCTTATTTCTGATATTCTGGAGAGCAGCTCATCACCCATGGTCATATTTACTATTAGTTTTATTCTTAGATTTTTAAATTCCATAATCCAAAAGAATCTAATTGGCTTACAAATATGTGAAATTCCAAACCCAAAAACAGAACATAAAATAATTCAGAAAAGGACTGAAATCTATGAAATCTGTACAATGCTGAAGGCCTCCTGATGAAAAGATCTTCTAGAAGAGCTTGGTCTTCAGTAGCTTCCAAAGGTGTTCAAGGTAAGAGATGATCTGACCTCAAGCAGAAGACCATTTCAAATGCTGAAGAACCAAAGAAACAATGCTTCAAATATTGGCTCCCTTGACTCTTGAAAATGGGGAACAATCAACTGTTTCTCTCAACATTATTTTCAGGTTGATTTTAGGAGATAATAGACAGTGTAGACAGCGGGGAGTGAGTATATTCCTTAGTAAAAGAGCTTTGTATTATTTTCATTTCAAGAATGTTCAGGTTGGTGAAAAAAAATGATTAAAAATCAATTCTTGACTTGCCACCTCTCTTTATAACCACAATAACAATGGAGATACAGTAGCTTGAAAAAATAACCTTGTGATATTTACAGAATAAATACCTGGGGCCAATAGATAGCAAATTTAGGATGGAACTTTCAAGCCACTTGAGTTAGGAAGGATTTTTTCGCCAGATTAAATGCATTAAGCAACAAGAGCTAAAAAACCATCCTTCTCAAGATGCCCATAACTAAACACTCTTGCTCTCTGCTAGGGATGGGGTCATGGGGAAAGATAATTTAGCACAAATACAACACCCATGAAATCTAAATGCCCTAAAATGGAAAATCAACACATGAACTTTTATCTATTATTGATTAATAGCATGTTAAATGGGTGACAATGATATGTAATTAGCCAATTACAGTACAGTGATATATGTTTAGCCAATTATAATGGGTACATGTGAATATCTGACATGTTCCAAATTCCCAAATGCATTTGATGTACTTTACATCCTGAGGGTCCCCATTCATTTCCCTAAGAAAATGCTCCTGCAAAGAAATCTGCTAATATCTCCATAAACTCTTTTCCTTATTGGTAACAACTTGACCCCAATTTATAATCATGTTTGATCATTATTCATAAACTTGTAATTCCATAACACTGTACTTACTGCGATGCAATAAAATATAGAAATGTTGATCAACACAGAAAATGATGTTTGGAAGATGGTTAAACATATGAGTTTCTTGCAATATGTAGAAAGAAAGCGAAAGTGGCATGGTCTTCTAAATAGCCAAAACTTTGCTGGAAAAAAATTGTTCCTAAATCCACATTTTAAGAAATGTAAAGTAAACCTATTACCTAGGACAAAGCCAATACATTGGAAAATCTGCTTTTATGTCTATTGAATTTGTCAAATAATGTTTACAAAAGACTTGTGTTGTATGAAATTTCAGAGGTGATTGAGTTCCCTGATTTGGTCATGCTCCTTTAGGCTGTCTTTTGGTTTCAGTATATATGTATATGTACTGAAACCAAAAGACAGACAGACAGACAGACAGACACACAGACAGACAGACACACACACACACCAGGAAAGAATTTGGGAAGTTCAAAAAAAAGTGGTGCTGAACCAGCTTCCAAAAATATAGAAGTCGACATTTTAAGATGAATTCTGGTTCTATCAAGCTTTGGCTTAGCAAAGGCAATTATCCTGTATAACTTGAAACAAAACAGTGTTTCACATGTTGTTAAAGTGTGGCTTGAAAAGATAAGTTCTCTATTGATTTTTGAAATATCTTTCTATTGAAAATATACATATATATACAAGTTCAGTCCTTTGAGATTATATATATATATATATATATATATATATATATATATATATATATATGTTTTCTGAGGTTCTCGCGGGTATTTATGTGTGGATCTTTGGTTGTTCGGGTTTTCTCCCGCGTAAGATTCGAAGTATCTAGGCAACGTTTCGACGAAGTCTCATTCATCATCTTCAGGCTTCTGTCTCCGGCTCTGTGCTTTTCAGAGTAATGTGAGATTGCAGCTGCTTCCTCCTTTTAACTGCCAGTGGGGGTGGGACTTGATTGGGTGGGGGCTTGGCTCTTATAAAGACTCTTATGTACCACCAGCCTGATTAAAATAACCAAAGACTCCCTGCTTCTATAGCCATCTAATTCCAGATTCATCAGTTTCTGCTTCCTTATTCACAGGAGGTAGAAACAGATAACCATTGAATTCTAGGAGAAATAATAGCTCCCAGAATCTTCTGCTTAAAGCAATATGAAGATGTTTAAACATTCACCAAGAAACCCCAACCAAAATCCAAGACAGAGAACAAGAAAACGGCAAAGCCCTTCTCCCATATATAAAAGGCACTACAGACAAAATCAGCAAGATCCTCCAAAAACACAACATCAAAACAGCATTCTGCACAAACAGAAAAATATCCACCATCCTAAGAAACCCCAAAGACAAAATCGAATTAGAGAACCAAGGAGTATACGAAATCCCCTGCACTGCCTGCCCTACCACATACATTGGACAAACTAACAGAAGAATAAATGCACGCATTGAAGAACATAAGAACTCAATCAAAAAAGAAGAAACGACCTCTTCCCTGGTCCAACACCTCAAAGCCACAGGACATGAAATTGATTTTAAAAACACCAGAACTATCGCCAAAACCGAACACTTCAACAGCAGAATAATCAGAGAAGCCATAGAGATAGAAAAACGCCCACACAGCATGAACAAACGAGATGACAC
>NW_020769314.1:15157130-15176504 GCF_900518735.1 Pseudonaja textilis
TGCCCTAAGCTTTATGGTCTCCCCAAGATACACAAAGAAGGAACTGCACTTAGACCAATAGTCAGCTCCATAGGCTCACCTCTACAAAACCTAGCCAAATTTCTCACCAAACAACTACAGCCCTATGCAGAATCCATCAACTCACACGTAAGAAACTCATTCCAGTTCATCGAGATCATAAAGAAACAAAACCTACAACCCAGCGACCTACTAGTGAGCTTCGATGTCATATCCCTCTTCACCCAAGTGCCAATAAAAGAAGCCTTGACAGCCATCCAAAACAAATACAACCCCTCCAAGCACATCCTAGATCTGACCAACCACTGCCTATCCAATACATACTTCACCTACAACGGACAAAAATACAAACAAATAGAAGGAGCACCCATGGGATCACCCCTCTCACCTGTCATCGCTAACCTCTACATGGAACACTTTGAAACACAAACTCTAGAAAAATATGATCACAAACCCAAACTCTGACTCAGATACGTAGATGATACCTTCATAATCTGGCCACATGGGAAAGAAAAACTGAACAACTTCCTCACACACCTCAACAGCCTACACCCCAAAATACAATTCACCATGGAAACAGAAGCTAACAATCAACTTCCATTCCTAGATGTCTTGGTATACAAAAAATCCAATGGCTCCCTAGGACACACCATCTACCAGAAGAAAACACATACAAACCGCTATCTACATGCACTCTCACACCACCACCCAACACAGATCAATTCCGTAGCCGAGACACTCATCTCCAGGACAAAATGCTTAGCCGACAAACAACACCTAGAGACCGAACTACACACTCTCACTGGCGTGCTGACAGCCAATGGATTCCAAAGAAAGAAGATTATCCACCTAATCCAAAAAAAAAACCCAACCAAAACCCAAGACAGAGAACAAGACAATGGCAAAGCCCTCCTCCCATATATAAAAGGCACTACAGACAAAATCAGCAAGATCCTCCAAAAACACAACATTAAGACAGCACTCTGCACAAACAGAAAGATATCACCTCCCGCCTACCAGCCATTTGGAAACCCGCCCTCATGAACAGACGAGTACCTAACACGAAGAATGACACCAGACCCACACCCACACCCATGAGAGCCACACAAGATGGCACCACCACACTTCCATGTAGAAAACAGGCTCACACCCACACAAAAGATGAGAAACGACCATGGACCAGAAGCTGCACTGCAGCTGCATCACTATCCACTTCAAACCCCTCTGAGCCACACATGAAGCAAACCGACACCCACCATGAAGATTCGGCACGACCACGAACTCGAAGCCAAACAGCAGGATCACAGCTCACCAGCTCAAATCTCCCAGCAACTAAGACTAACCTGAGCACAACCAAGCCCCCACCTGAACAGAACACGCCTCCAGCCAATCAGAACACAGCCAAGCCCCCACCCAATCAAGTCACACCCCCACTAGCAGTTAAAAGGAAGAAGCAGCTGCAAGCTCACATCACTCTGAGAAGCACAGAGCTGAAGACACAAGCCTGAAGATGATGAATGAGACTTCATCAAAATGTTGCCTAGATACTTCCAATCTTACGCGGGAGAAAACCCGAATAATATATATATATATATAATCATCATCAGTCTGACTCACAGATGAACACTATACAGAAACCTGATGATGGCAGATGAGATTCTGCTGAAACGTTGCTACGACTTTAAAAGCACAACTATAATGACATGGGAAAATACCTGAACAAAGCTGAATACCATACACACACACTCACACACACATATATGGATCTTTGGTTATTCGGGTTTTATTATATACGTATATACGTAAAATTATACGTATAATCTGCTTGTATCTTTGTCCTTTGTATATGAAATATATGTTGGTTAAGCAGTGTTCTGCTAGTTCCATGAGGTGTTTAGCTGGTTTTGATTATTTCAAGAGTTTCTTTTATCGGGACTTGAGTGAATAGTGAAACCACGTCGAAACTTACAAGCAGATCTTCTGCTTGTATGTTTCTAATAGAAGGAGCCCCTATGGGATCACCAGTGTCACCTGTCATTGCAAACCTGTTCATGGAAGAATTCGAATCCAGAGCCCTGGCTAACACCACCCACAAACCCAAACTATGGTTAAGATACATCGATGACACATTTGTGATTTGGCCCCATGGAAAAGAAAACCTAAACAATTTCCTAACACACCTAAACAGCACACACCCCAAAATCAAGTTCACCATGGAAACAGAAACAAACAAACAACTTCCATTCCTAGATGTACTAATCTACAAAAAAACAGATGGCACACTAGGACACATCGTATACCAGAAGAAAACACACACCAGCCGCTACCTCAACGCCCATTTCCACCACCACCGAGCACAGATAAACTCCATGGCCAAAACACTAATTGCCAGAATCAAACACCTGGCAGACAAGACACACATTAAGACTGAACTATGCACCCTGACTAAAGTACTGACAGCCAACGGCTTCCACAGAAGCAAAATCACCGGCTTGATCCACAAAAACACACTGAGACATAATAGAGACCTAGAAGATGAACAGACCTATGGAACAGCTATCCTGCCCTACATAAGAGGTACTACAGACAAAATCAGTAAGATACTACACAGGCATCACATCAAGACTGCCTTCAAAACAGACAGAAAAATAGCAGCCATCCTAAGAAACCCCAAAGATAAAATTGACCTGGAAAACCAAGGCATATATGAAGTCCCCTGTGCATCATGCCCAGCCACATACATTGGACAGACCAATAGAAGAACAAGTACCCACCTGGATGAGCACAAAAATGGAGTCAAAAAGCTGGAACACACTTCCTCACTAGTCCAACACATGAAAGCCACAGGTCATAGCATCAACTTCAATGGCACCAAAACCCTAGCCACTATAGAAAACCCCAGCCACAGAATTATCAGAGAAGCCATAGAGATTGAAAAAAGATCTGAAAGCATGAATAGAAAAGATGATTCCACCAGACTGTCAATTATTTGGAAGTCTGCACTCACAAACAAAAAAATCTCCACACCACAAGCCAGCCAAACACCTGGGCACAAACAGACTCCCCCTGATACCTCCAGCTCAAACACACACCAACCAGGCACCCAGATGAAACCTAGCTTCCTAACAAATGATAGCCGTCCATTTACTCGGAACCAAGCTTCACTAAAACCCTCCAATACAGGAACACAATGTTGCCAGCCAACCAAGACAAAAAAAGCCACAAAACAAACAGAAGATATTAGAAACACCAATCAAGCAGAACACAGCAAACTCCAAGACCAATAAACAGAGACCAAGATTCCCAACCAATCAGGATAAAGAAAAAACTATTCTGGCATAGCAGTAGGCTAGCCCCAAGTTTAAAACTGAAACAACTGTGAAAGTCTCACTCACAGACAAACACAATACAGAAGGCTGATGATGGCAGATGAGATTCTGCCAAAACACTGCTACAACTTTAAAAGCACAACTATAATGATGTGGGAAAATACCCGAACAAAGCTAAATACCATACATGTAAGTACCCGCGAAAACTTAAGAATGAGTATATATGTATGTATGTATGTATGTATGTATGTATGTATGCATGTATATATGTCAAAGGACTGAACTTATTCTACAGTAATAACAAGGATGTTTTCCTCTTTTTTTCAACTTTAGATAACTTTAATCACCACTATGTCAATTTTTTCCTGCAACTACATTACCACTGTTACCTTGTTTTCATGTTTGTTAAATTTCACTATATTAAATAAAGCTTGCCAGCAGCTATGTATATAGCGGTTCAACTGTATTTGAGGAATTTTAGTGGTAGAAATAGTGAATTCCCAGAGGCCTCTTGTTCTCATTTCTCCAGAAGAAAATAAATAATTACCAGCTCCCTTCAAGCAATGGCACCAGAAGCTCAAGTGGCTGAGCTGTGGTCCCCTCCTTCTTTTGGGAAGATTTCAAACCCTCACAGCAGGATAAAACCACAGAGGATCTACTCCTGAGCATTATCTCTGCCTTATTTGTATTCTTATCCTTCATCCAGTCTGCATCCTGTTTTTATCACCTGTCTTTGATAAAGATAATTGGGGAACCTAAGTATAGTGATGCTACAGTAGTCCACATTCTTTTATAATCTCTCCTGAGAGTTTATAGAGATATTTAAAAGTGCATCTGGAAAAAGAGAGCCAATTTGGTATAACGGTTAAGGCACCAGGATAGAAATGGGGAGGTATGAATTCTTGTACTGTTTTAGGTATGATGGCAGCTGGAAGATTTGGGGCCAGTTGTTCTCTCTCAACCCTAGGGAAAGGCAAGGGAAAATCTCTTCCAAAAACATTGCCAAGAAAGATTCCTCTTAAATCAACCAGGAATTAAGAGTAACTTGAAAGCAAACACACACAGAGTCTTGAACCCCATCCATATATATGTATGTATAATGCATGCATGCATGCATATTATCAGTAGTAATAACATTACATAAATATTACAAAAACATGGTTCAAAATCTTTCAGAGCCAGTATAGTAATCTGGGACATAGAGGGGAAAAAACAGCCATGAACCTGCTCTGAGCTCAGTGAAGTATTTTACTGTCTGCCACGTGTTGGTGTTGTGTAACACTGGCACTTCAATGATACAAAACTGATGGTATGGCATATTTGTCATGTAACAAGTAGTCCAGCTGTATAGTTTCCTTGAGCAAATACTGCTTATAGATTTGCTTATTTTCCACATTCAGATTATTTCTCTCTGATTCTCTTCTGCTGAACTTTTTCTACTTCTGCATATAGAATTCTTCTTGTGGGGAATTCTGATCATGCATCAGAAGAACCAAAGAGAGGCTAACCTTCACATCAGCTGAATAATCACTAGGTTATTGAGGGAGACAGCTATATTCTTCAGTGATCAACTCTTTCCTTGCTGCTGATTAGATGGTGATCAACTGTGATGTTTGGTGATGAACTCAAGATGGTTGCTTATGTACAATGTCTTTTTTTTAAGCCCAACATTCCAATTTTTTTCCCATGTGCAGATAGAATTTAAAAGATATTTTACTGATTAGGCAACAAATTGAAAACAGATATACTGAATCTGCTGTGGCTGATAAAGGCATCATATGCGCGCTCTCAAACCATTTGCACATTATTTGTCATCTTATTTCTTGTGCAGCAAGCATTTATTAGAACAAGTAAAACTCAATGAAGAACGAGACTGGGGTCAGCCTATTTATTTCAAAGTAATCTTCCCAATTTCAATGAAGCTACCTTGCAGCAGTGATTTCAAATCACTGGTGGACGGTAACTGATACTTTTTCAGATATCTCCAATGACTTCTCTTGAGAGTTTTCCAGGTTCTCTTCTATGTACACAATTCTTAGTTTTTGTTGGAAATACAGACCCAACTCTTCTGGACCTCATGACCTACTGACCCCTAAAATGGCAGGAAGGCATCATTTAGAGTGAATGATTAATTGATATCCCTTCTTTGTCTATGACTTGATTTGTTTTTGTCTAGGTCTAGAGATTGCTAATCTGAAGTCACTTCCTTCTGCTTTAATTTACTGCTGAGATATCTTTAAAACTGGCCAATTATGCTTGATGCAGGGAGACAGAACCAGAAATGATGTGCTGCTGTTGCAGATGCTCCAAGCCAGATGGTTCTATTTTTAAAGAATTTGCCAATTTCTGATACTCAATAGATGGCAAAGTCTTCTATTGTCATCCCTAACCTTTGTCTGTCAAGTGACCTGGGACTGAAGAATCAGGAAGTTTCAGTAAGTAGTATAGATTGCAAGAAATCAGGAAGCCAAGAAAGAAAAATCCCATGCAAGTGATGTTTGCTAAATTACTGATCACTTAGATCTTTTGAAGTTATTACAGATCCTCCAAAAGTTCTTACAACACAGCTCTGGAGCTCTGCTGGCCTCTCCCACAGTAACACGATCACATTTTGGGTGCATGGGAATCAGCTTTGATGCCGTTTGCAACATCCCACAATCATTGGACAATAATTTTCAGTGGTTTTTGCCAACATTTGCAAATTTATGTCTAGTTGTTTCCAGCAAAAAAAAAGTCCAATTGGATATAATGGAATTACTTAACAAGCATCACAAAAAAAAAAAGGTCATAAAATTGGGTTTGGTCACATAGTGACCTGTTTAATGATGGTCATGTCTAATTAACTAAGTAATTCGGAGCTCAATCACAGTCAAAAGTTGAGGCTATAACTTGAGAAAAGACTTGTAAGTTTCACTCTGTTTTGTTATAATCTTTGCGTTATTAAAGAGCTAAGATTAAAAAGCATTTTGTTTATAAAATCCGGCTTGCCTACAGAAAATGTTTCAGTCTCTAATCATTAGTACAATTTTTACAGCTACTATCAAATAAATAACATCTTTTCTTGTAATTCTTGGTTTTCAAAATCAGTGGATGACAAGGGTGTCATTGGATGAATGAATACAAAATGCAGAAGGTGTGGTGAAAAGAAACATCTTAAATAAGTTGTCATATCTGGAGAGTTTTCAGAGAACTAGCCAAATTAGTTTTTCCAAAAGAACACATATAATATCTTTAATGTATTATAATATTTTAATAAAAAGGAAGTGCCTTGGTTGATGTATTATTTAATAATAATATATGACTCTTATGATGCCACAGGTTTCTTTGTTGTTTGTACAGTGTCCAATCACACTTGACCAATAAAGAATGTTCTATTCTTGCATAGCAAACTAAGTTTTCAACTCACTTTTTACACATTTGTGTAAGTGAGGTCCAGTGAATGTCAGATGTACTAACTTCATGGGCTGTTGGTTGGGTGTAGCAGAACACAGCTCCAGCCTATATTCTTTTAGATTTTTGCCAGGATTCACTTACCTTCATAGAAGGTGACTCAGACCAGCATAACTGAATACATAAATTAACAGACTGTATATGATCAGAATACACAACACTTTTTCAAAAACATATAGGCAGAGTACACCATTAGTCATATTTGAACTTCCCAAAGGAATTAGAAAATGTGTCCACTTACGGTTTAAACTCCTAAGTCAAAAGTGTCCCTAAATTTAATGTAAATGTGTTTTCCCATTTAATTTTCCTTCTATACAGGGATTGTATAGACAAAGTTGTCTGCGTTCTCTGTTTGATTTTCTTTCTTTTTGATGTACTGTAAGTTTAAAATAATAAGCCAGTGATGTTAGACAATATTTGTGTCTTTTCTAATAATTCATTAGAAAATTAATTAATTATTATTAATTCATTCATAAATATATTAAACCAATTGATATGGTCACCCAACTCACACACAGGTGATTCCAGTTAGCTTACAACATATTGTAATATTAATATTTTATTGTTTATTTCTGAATCTCTTGTTTTGATTCTGGCTTTTATGTGCTTGGCTACTACTTTTAAGCAAGTTGTAGGATATTCTGTTAATGATGTAAGTCTGAATCAATGACAACAAACAAAAATTATCAATGTTTAAACACACATGCATACATTAAACATATTGATTATGTATTCTGATTCCAAATTATGTTTCTCAGATAGTTATATTAAATATGAGTAATATATGAAAAAGTTTTACATTGATTGATAGTTGTCATATTTTATTTCTGGAACATCTCACTTTGATTAACATTGTGAAATAACCCAGAACTTAACACTGATAAAAAAGCCTAGTATTAAAGGCCAAATAAAATAAGGAATTGGAGATCCCTGTTCTATTAATGTCTTGATGTCTGCATCAAAAAAATTCAATGGATTTTAGAGTGCAACATATCCAGTTTAAGTGCTACTTTGGGCCCAATGTGCTTTTATAACAAGAAAAAAGTAAATTATCCTGTTTGATATGCGATTATAATTGTTGCACTCAAATATAGGCAAATATTGTCATATTCTGGAAAGAAGTCCTTTCACAATCTGACTTTTTGACAGATTTTGATGTTTGCAATATCTACTTCTACCACATTGAAATTGATAGATAGGCAATGGAAATAGATTTTCTATGCTATTTTTATTGCTAAAAACTATGCTAAAAGATTGAGAAGATAAAGTTATGGTCTCAATGACTCAATGGACTGAAGATTTGACTTATGAATAAAGTATGTTGTGTATGGATGACCTTAATAAAAATTGGTCATTATTATTGAAAGTGTTACATCAAAATAGTTTGGCAGGAAAAGTCCTCAGGAATCATCTGCTTCAGTGGTGGGATTCTTTTTTATTTTTAACTTCTGGTTCTGTGGGCATGGCTTGGTGGGTGTGGCAGGGGAAGGATACTGTAAAATCTCCAGTCAGAGGTGGTATTTGCTGGTTCTCAGAACTACTCAAAATTTCCTCTACCTGTTCTCCAGAACTGGTCAGAACCTGATGAATACCATGCTTGTCCATGTTCAAGAGCTGATGGCCTCGTATCCATTCCTATCTGATTTCAGACATACAATACATCAGGATTTTCATTTTTCAAAGTGTGTTGATGTTTCCTTAATCATTTAATACAGTTGCAAATCACCAACATTTGCTAATGATATAGGTTTTTACAATTGATTTACAGCACGTAACTACCAAGAACTAAGACTCTCAAACATAATGCCTCTTAGCACCTATGGAAAGGGCAGACTGTGCTTTTCAGCAAGAGCTAGGGTGACCCAAGATCCGTGATGGACAATGATGATTCATCTGTTTTGATCAAGAACTGAAGCTGTGCTAAAACTGACACTGAAGAGGCAACAGAGGACTGTCTTTGCTCTCTGCAGAAGCCATAGTGTTATGGACTGACTTCAGAGTCTAACAGAAAAAAAAAAGACAATGTTGGACTGCCAGAGCTGTGGTTTTCTTACTTTATTCACCTCTTTCTTATTGTAGTTGCTAATAAAACATTTCCCAATAATCTGCTCCCATGGATTGTACCTCTGGTTAAGCACTGTACCTCTGGTTCAAAAAAAAAATCTCGCCATTCAGAAAGGAATGCACATCTGCTTCCAAGGGTTTCAGAACTGCAGTTTATTCTTAGAGAATTGTTAATTTATTAGGATGTTGTTCTGCTCTTACATGATCATTATATACTTCACCTTTATTCTAATCCTTTTCTGGGGAGCACCAACCCCATGTTTCTTAGTGATGCAGCCCATTTCAAATTACTTTTTGATCTTCCTGAAACCCATTCTCCTTACTATTCCAAATCCCACTTTCAACCAGTCGGCAAATTTTCTTTCCTAAATCAGCAAAGTTCTTCCTCTTACTTTGGTTCCCTGATTTACAGAAATATTTCTCTTGTTTTTTTAAAGCTTGTCACCTCAGAGAAGAGTCTAATCTCCAAGGCTGTTGAGTGAAAATATAGCAAAGACACTAATCGTTTGTTGCTGAGCAAACATATTGCCCCTTTTGAACACCGAGAGAAGGTAAATCCTTCCAAGAGTTCACTCCTGCCAAAAGAAAAAAGAAACAAAAGAGAACTCCAAAAGAGACAGTTCTATTGGATGTGAATGTAATTCTCCAAATCCTAGTTAATCCTAGCACAAAGGAAAAGTGACATACTTGGGCTTTTACATTTTAAACCATTGTCATGGTTCAGTCCTTTTGCATAGGTCATAAAAGTCATGTTGTAAGGAATCTCAAAGCAATTTTATACCAGATTGATCAAGGCTAGGGTAAATCTTTGGGCTACAGGGAGGTTTTCAGGGAGCAGGGTTTTTTTTAGCAATTCCAAGAGACAAAGGTTTTTTAACCGTTTTTAGAGTATATAGCCTCATGACTTTCAATTCATTTCTAGCCTTCATTTCTATGGATCATAGAGACAATGTGGTTGGAGTTGGCATCTGCCAAATTGTCTTGGCTTCATCTCTCCTTCCATTTATACCAAAATAATACCCAGACCTGATATACATCATATAGCCATTTATGGAGAAAAGTATGCAACCGAGCACAGATGTTAACAGTTTCATAACAGGATGAGTTTTCTTATCTCTGCACTGATATTGTGGCCAAAACCTGACTCATGTAAAGCAACCGAATCGCTTTGAAGATACAGTATAAATTTATTAACATGCATACAGATACAGAATATGTTGAGCTCCCAGGCAAAGTATTGGCAGCTTGCTGAGCAGCCCTGAGCAAAAGCAGAGCCACAGTTTATATACTTTTAATCTGCTGCATTTCAAAGACAAGACAAAAGGAAAAGATGGACCCAGTGGAAATTACAGCATGACATTGGAATGGGGTTGATAAACCCATCTGGTATATCACTTCCTTCTAGGTTGGCAGGCTAGCCATACTATTTTTTAGATAGAATCAGTGAATAGAAACAATCTGGTTTACTGGGTCACTCATTAGTCCCTGTCTGATTCCTCCTCCTGTTGCCACTCAAGGTGAATTCACCTTGCTGTGAATCTTCTAGGAGATTTTAAGCAGTTCATCTTTATTGGCGGGGGCATCACATCTGTATCTATCGAATTCTTTCTTTTCTCTCCTTGAAATAGTTGCGTCCGTTCCTTTTTGGCATCTGGCTTGAGATGGGAGCTTTCTGTGAATTCTCATAATTTTAAAGAAGCTCCCTGCAAATATTTCAGAACTCTTCCTTTTTTATTTAAAGAAATAGACATAAAAGCCTGCAAGCAATTGCCTTACTTTTAATTTCCCAGCCAAATTTGTTAGCTGGGAAATTGGCTACAGATGCCAATTTCTCCAATCTGGTTCTCCCTCTTTGAGAGAAAACCTTGTGAATCCAAATTGTGGAAATCTGTGGAGATTCTCCGTCATTTAGATCATGGTTGTCCCAAAGATGCTTTTTCAAAAGGCAACTGGACCTTGTTTTTCCTTGAAGGCATTTCTCACCCAAGAAGTTTCTTCAATGGAATGACTAAATACTTCCCCCCTCTCTCCTGTAGTCCTTAATCTTATGTAGCATAAATGTTCTCAACCTGGTTATGTGTGAACTTTGCAGTGTTGACATAAATACTATGGTATATAATATATGCATTAAGAGGGCTGTGAAAATATTAACAAACCCCTCACATACCGGACATAAGCTGTTTCAATTCCTTCCCTCAAAACGACGCTATCGAGCACTGCACACTAGAACAATTAGACACAAGGACAGTTTTTTCCTGAAAGCCATCACTCTGCTAAAAAAATAATTTCCTCAACACTGTTCAACTATTACAAAGTCTGCACTACTATTACTGTTAATCTTCTTATAACTCCTTATCACCCATTCCCCCCCACTTGTGATTTTATGATTGTAACTTTGTCACTTGTATCCATACAATTTATATTGACTGTTTCCTAGTATGATTTGATTGCTTATTGTACCCTATGTATGATTCCTAGTATGATTTGATTGCTTATTGTACCCCCTTAAGGGGGGTACCCTATTGTACCCCCATTAAGTGGTGTACCTTAAGGTTCTTGACTGACAAATGTATCTTTTCTTTTATGTACACTGAGAGTATTTACACCAAGACAAATTCTTTGTGTGTCCAATCACACTTGGCCAATAAAGTATTCTATTCTATTCTATTCTATTCTGTTCTGTTCTGTTCTGTTCTGTTCTGTTCCGTTCCGTTCCGTTCCGTTCTGTTCCATTCCGTTCCATTCCATTCCATTCCATTCTATTCTATTCTATTCTACTCTATTCCTATTCCTATTTCTATTTTTATTTCTATATGTAATCTACATTTTTAATCTAGAGTTAAGGAAGGGTTTACAGATACCAATGGCATCCCACCCCCAGTTAGGCTCTGGCTTTTCTCTGACTCATAACATTTTAAATCTTTGATCATTTGTGATACCTACTGGACAGTGGTGGGATTCAATTTTTAAATACCTGTTCTGTGGGCGTGGCTTGGTGAGCGTGGCAGGGGAAGGAGAATGTAAAATCTCCAGTCACAGGTGATATTTGCCAGTTCTCCAAACTACTCAAAATTTCCACTACCGGTTCTCCAGAACTGGTCAGAACTTGCTGAATTCCACCTCTGTTACTGGGGCAATCTGTATTTGGGAGATAGGTCCCATGGTTCATCTTCCTTTTCTTCTGTTGCATACCTTTCTAGATTATGTCGAAAAAGTCTCTTCAGAAATCTTTTCTTGTTTTCTTTAAATTAGCCAGCAATTAGCAATGGAAATACTGCCTAGTTCAAGTCAGGTTTACCAGCTCATAGGTTCTTTTCAACACTAGATCTTTATAGATCTATCATAGTTGCTAAACATTACCTCCCATTCTTTTTCCTAGAGTTGGTTTAGCTAATTTGAGACTCTAATATCTGCATGGTAGTACTTCTTCCTCTTATGGGAACCTCTCTTTTGAAAAACTAAACTAAACTGTATTTTACTCCTATCTTCTCCTTATCAGTGAATTATATGTTTGAAGTTTGGTCACCTAGTTAAATTGTCAACTGTCTGACTAGTGAGCCCAAAACAAGAAACACTCTTGGGAGGTTTAAATTCCCAAAATTAAAACTTTATTGAATACACCATTTTGGTACTGAAAAATCAAAACCAGCTCTGGTTTTCCTGCACCAATATTTTCTTAATTAAACAATAACTTCCCTTTCTCCCCAACCCTGGATGATCACATTTCCAATTATGAGATGTCCTTTTGTTATGGGAACAGTCCAGGGGTGGGATTCAACCAGTGTTACTACCGCTTTGGTGACTATATTTTGCTGGATCTGACACAACATTTAGCGAGACTGGTTGATTCCCACAGTGCAGGAGAAGGAATGGCAGAATGTAGGGGCAGAGCAAAGATGGTATTCAGCAGGTTCTGACCAGTTCTGGAGAACCAGGAGTGGAAATTTTGAGTATTTTGGAGAACTGGCAAATACCACCTCTGAATGGCCCTGCCTCCATCTGTTCTCTGCTTCCCGAGTCCAGCTGATCGACTGAGTCTTATTTGTTGCTCTGCACAGGAGAACGGAGCTGGAAAGCAGGTTAGTGGGGTGGGGAGGGAATGGAGATTTTACAGTATCCTTTCCCTGCCATGCCCACCAAGCCACACGCACAGAACTGGTAGTAATTTTTTTTTTGAATCCCACTGCAGAGTGAAAATAGGTATCACCCTAGAATCCTTATGTAGCTAAAAGCAAACTAAACCCAACACACTTGAATGGCATTGACCTTTATCCAACTCTAACCAGGTGCTGACCATTTGTTGAGAAGGTTCCTGTACATAGGCTTTTAGTAATAAATCAGATAAATTGAATCTTCACGTGTGGACCTGGCCTTTTGAGTTGGACACAAAGACTTGCTTTTTCAAGATTGTGTGTGGGGAAGAGGCAAGCTTTCCTAGTGTTCAATGAATACTATTACTGTTTTAAATCATGAACTTCATGCACTTGTCTCTAGTTGCCTTAGAATTAATCTCATCTTCACTTCTATTGTATACTGTCAATCTATCTGTACTTGTACCCTGTAAAACTAGGTGTTCTTCATTTCTTTGTCATCATTTTTTTCCTGATTTTTCTTTGACTGTTTATTATTGTAATATTAACCTGGATATTTTACTTTCCATTTTAAATTCCATAATGACATCTAAGTCTTTTTAAGCTGTCTAATCTTGTGTCCTTCTGTCTTTTATTAATCCTGCCAACTAATCTGGACTTTTCTGATATCTGTTTGTTCATTTTCTCTCCATGTATAATTTAATTCTTCTTTTCTCTCTTCATTTTCTCTCCATGTATAATTTAATTCTTCTTTGTAAATTCGTAAATAAAAATTTGCATTTATGAAAGTTGAGTGCAACCGTTCAGAAATGTTTGCATTCTTTTATATTTATATTTTTCAGAATAGCTATATACACTGATCTTTTCCAAAATAGGCCACTTAAACTTGTTTTATATTTACTGACATACTATTGTTAGCATTTTAACTGTGTGTTCTTCTGCAATCTTATACCGTTGAATATAAATATTCCATCTGCATCAATTTGACAGTTGATTTACTTCACTGTCATATCTAGCTTTCAAATGGGCTTTGTTCCCTTTCTGCATATGTTTATATTATTGCATAATTTTATTATTAAAGAATTTCCATCTTCCTTTAAATCTATTTGCCTGCTTCAGATCTCTTTTGAAGTTGTTCTTGCATATATGTTCTTCAGGTGTTAAAATTCAAATATTTTTTTGTGATCTTCTTTAAAAGCTTTTTAATTTTTCCTTTTGTTTTTATATACCGTCATATATTGATATATTTGGACTGACATACTTTCTTTATCCTTTTTTATTTGACATTGAAAAGCAGTTCTATGTTAATAGTCATTAGACCTTTTCATGCCCTGTCTTCTTTTGGGCTATCATGGCAGCTTGTTCAGAGAATCACTTAGATCTTTTCTTCTTTGAAAGGTTGGACATTTTCTCCTACTTTGATTTTCATGAGACCTCCTATTTTTTCATGTTCTCTTTCATTTAAAGTAAAGAATATGTTCATTGATCTTATGTTCTGATTGTATGTTTTCAAGGTGATGCCTTCCTGGCATCTCTTTAATTTTCTAAATTTTGCCATAATTTATGATCTGTTGTACTGTCTGCATCTGGAAGTGTTCCAGCTGAGTTGCACTTTTACACGTTCTGTTTCCTAGAATATGCATAGACTATTTGTTTCCAGTTTTTTCCCATTGTGATATCTAGGTCTGCTTACATTACATGAAGAAAGAGTAATAACAACAACAAAAATTCTTTGCAAGTTCTGGAATGGAATGGAATAGGATAGAATAGGTTTTTTATTGGCCAGGTATGATTGGACATACAAGGAATTTGCCTCTGGTGCATAAGCTCTCAGTGTACATACAAAAAACAAAGTGAGAAACCATAAGATACCAATAGGAGAAGGTAATAGGAAAGATGAGAAGCATAATAGTAATACAGCCCTACTACATGGATAAATGTCCTTAGGCATAAGACAGTGCTGTAGAAATTAGGTGTTTATCAGACTAATGGCATGACGGAAAACTGTTTTGTGTCTAGTTTATTGCGTTATTGTATTGTTCCAATTCACATTTTCCTGTGAATCTAGGTTCCTCCAGTCTCCCAACTTCTATGTTCCATTGCTTGTTCCATTTTTTCTTGATGTTGTATTTCAAATCTCTTGCCTTTTACATAGAATTCCTTAATATATTCTTCTATTGATAGGAGTGTTAAAAATTATATATATAGCCCTACAGAAGTCACAGCGCACAATCCACAATTTACTGCATAACTGCCATAGGAAGCAGGAAACCGTTATATTAATAGAAATGCCATATAGTATGCAACAAATGCAACTACAAACTTGAAACACTGCCATCCACCGGCTGAATATTACAGTAGTTGTTGTACAAAATACATGAATACTGTATTCCAACAAAAAGTAGGTAGTAGATATATTAATTTTAAGACTGCCTGCAAAAGGAGAGGGGGGAAAAGGTCAAGATGATGGTTACAATTATGCAATTGAAATGCCATTCTTTTTTTTAAAGGGTAGTGTTGTCTTTATTTTTCTTTTTAACATCCTTTTCCTGGCTGTCCTCTATGGAGGCAGTTGTATAATTTGATGTTTATTAGATATCTATGAATTCTAATTGATTTGATGTTGTTTATTCAGTTACAGACAAGAGTATACCAAGCAATATCCTTACTGAGTCTCACTGTCATTCCATTTATATGGACTTACTTCATTTCCACTTTGATAAGTCTCCTTAGTTTCTGCTCCTCGCTTTCAGTGAGCTAATTGTGACTTCTTATGCAAAGTGAAGAATTTAAAATTGGAATTACCAGTGACAAAACATCTTCACAGCTTTGGTCAGGCTACACCATTTCCTCCAATCTACTCATAGAAATTCAAAACTTTTTTCTCAGCAATCAAACTAGTGTCTTTTGACATGCAGGGCACCCTGGGTGATTATTTGGCATTAAATTTGTCTAAACCTGACTGTTCTGAAATATGCTTGTTTGATAAATATCGAAGGAGATTCTCAGTCATCATGGTTGTTCCAAAGGGGCTTTTTTCCAGAGGCAACTGGACTTTCTTGTTTTTTCTTTTGAACATGTTTTTCTTCTCATCTAAGAAGCTTCTTCAACTCTGACTGGATGGTGGAGAATAGAAGGATTTATACTGTTTGCAGACAGTTGGTCATTTGCATTCTTTTAGAGAGTCAGTAAGGCCACTTGGGGGTTTATCTGTGTCCTCAGGGTCACCTGAGTCATGGAGAAGTTGGAGCTGTGCTTTCTGCAGGATGTTTTCCGCTCTGCGTCCCTTCACTGTTGAACACAGATGCAGACTGTTGGGGATGAGTCTGTGTTGTCCTCATCTCAAGAAGTTGAAGTGAAATGTCTTCAAAGAAAAAACAAGAAAGTCCAGTTGCCTCTTGGAAAAAGCACCTTTGGGACATGCTTGTTTGCTCAAATATTCTCCAAAGTATTTCTTTTGAATCATTTTTCAAAGCATGCAGAACCCTCATAACTACCCTTGAGTGTGCCGTGTGGTGCAGCAATTAATCCTTTGAAGAGGTTCAGTAGGATCTTGAGCCACAGATATTCATTAGGTAGCTTAGAATAAGCCACTGTTTTTTTATTCCAATCAATATTATGGAGTTACTTCTTAGGCTAAAAGAATGGGAGGCTCCTCTTGTATAAATGGTCTTGAGCAGTCAAACTCATGGTGTCATGGTAGCATCACATGACGCATCATGACTTTCCCCCCCTTCACTAAACCAGGCATGGTCAGGGCCAGCACATGATGCATCTGGCCCACGGGCCATGACTTTGACAGCCCTGGTCTTGAGCATTCAGAGGATAGTGGAAGAGAAATGCAATAATAGAGGAAAAAAATAGGTAAATCAATCAAATGGGGCAGTTACAGTAGGGCAAAGGGCATCATGTCTAGGCACCACTAAACAATGCAATTCTTTGTCACATACATTTTCAGTTTAAAAAAATAAATATATTTAAAATATATTTCCTGAATGCAATCATCCTCTTTAGCACGTACTCTTAATAAATTGTGGAAAATTGACAAAAGAAAGCAATTGATGCTTGCAGACTCTGCTAAGTGAAACTGACATGCTATCTTTGGAGACTATTTTATTTGCAAATCTGTTTCCACAGAAATCAATAACAAACTTCTTCTTCATTTTGAGCATGAACGGAAAAATATTGTATTCGAGATGATGGCTGATGCTGTGAAAATTCTATCTGCTATGATTATTCTCTGATAGCTCACTCAGATATTCACTTTTGAGTGAACCAGTCTCCTAAATACTTTGTCCACTCAATCCCATTGAGAATCTCTTAAATGTGATTCAAAAGAATAAACGTCTAGGTTATGCTGTAGACCCCATAAAAGAATTCTGAATCTTGCTAGGGAGCCCAACCAAACACAGAAATTTTGTATCCATTTCTTTCTGTTTCTCTCAGAGAACATGGGCTATAAAGTGGGAGACGATTTATTTTAAAGGCAAGTTTGTTTGTTATAAATAATCAATGTCTTATTCGATGGAACTGAGGGACAGAATGAAAATGCTGTTATCAATTTTGTACCAGAATCAATGGCCTGCAGTGGCATAGCATGGCTAATTCAGAGTTTTATGGCAGGTAGAAAAACAGTGACAGTTTGGTTGAATACTGATAAGCTTTTTTTTTTTTCAATAAAAGCAATTGATAGTGAATAGGCAACCTGTTCAGAAACCTTTTGTGGACCACACTGTTTGCTAGGTAAGTTTGGGGTCATAGTTGTGTGCAGGGGTGGGATGCTACCAGTTCAGCCTGGTTCTATAGAACTGGTAGCTCTGAAGAGCCACAGACACAGAACCAGTTCGGTGTCTGCGGCTCTGTTTGGCCCAGCCACCTGCCCGGGGTCTTGACTGTCTTTTATTTCCTGCTTTTTCAACCTCAGCTGCTTTGCGTGACACAGCTGAGGTTGAAGAAGCAGGGAAGAAGAGTTTGAAACCCTGCGCATCCGTGCAAAATGTAAAATCACTGAACCAGTAGTTACACTGGTCAGATCCCACCCCTGCAGCTAATCATGTGAACAAATAGAAGCATAGAATAACAGAGTTGGAAGGGACCATGTAGGTCATCTAGTCCAACCCCCCCCCCCCACACACACACAAGCAGGAGACCCTACACCATTTCTGACAGATGGTAGTCCAGTCCTTTTTTGAAAGCTTCCAGTGATAAAGCTCCCACAACTCCTGAAGGCAAGCTATTCTATTGGTTAATTGTTCTCACTGTCAGAAAATTTCTCCTTATTTCTAGGTTGAATCTCTCCTTTATTCCTTGTCTGGCCTTCAGGTGCTTTGGAAAATAGGTTGACCCCCTCCTCTCGGTGATGGCCCCTCAAATATTGGAAAACTTTAATAGACTAGCTATGCCCAGTTCCTGCAGCTGTTCATCATACGTTTTAATATCCAGTCTCCGAATCACCCTGACTATGTTACTTTATTTCCTGCCAATGAACATGGAGAAAAAAAATCATTTTCTAACAATTATGCTATTCTGTTGGCCTATTGAAAAAATTAAACTTTCAGTTATGTAGATTTATTTATTTTTGTAATCAAAATCCCTGTGCCCTGTTGCCCGTTAAAAATAATGGTCATACAAACATATCCATATGTTAAGTCACTGCTCACATACTTTGGGTCAGCTGGGCACATTTTGCGAAAATGTTGTGAGTGCTTTCAGAAAATGGCTGTTTGGGGACCTTTCCCCAGTTGTAAAATGAGGGAATGATTGTGAAAAACTGATTTACCAAAATGCTCTGTGCTTTTTCTTCTCTAACACATCTGTTGGGTGCATTGCAAAGCACTGTATTTATACTTTAAAAAAAAAAACTTTCTGAGGACCATTAAGGCTTTTGGAATTAATATGATGGGAGAAAGCATGCACAGCTTAAAAATAGCTCCATTTTAGGCCCTATAAACAGAAGGGAGAAGACACAAGGTTTAAGGCTAGAGCAGTCAGCAGGATTCCAAGCCAGTGCCCATCTGCTTCTACCATAAGGACACAGGGATGATGTTTTCCTTCTCTGAGGCTCTTGATCAAATCTTCTTATTTTTGAACTTAAGCTGCCTTTTGCTGAATTTTTTTCTATGACAGCCTGCATCCAGCTATGGCTCCCTGCTAACTTTTTTCAGAAACCCAAACAACTGCTTTGCACTATTTTAGCTAAGAAGGAGAAACTAGGAGTAAAGCCTACTTTAGTTTCTCATAACAAGCATTCCCCTAAGTCCTGCAGGTAGGATTAATGCATGTGAAGTCTGCATTAAAGGAGGCCTTTAAAACTTGGAAAGAACTGGAGGAGAAAGGGAAATAATATCCATCAATAAATGTTATGACTCCCCTTCGAAATTCAAACGAACAAAACAGAAAGCAGCCGTTTCACAATTAAATCA
>NW_020769314.1:15176514-15195435 GCF_900518735.1 Pseudonaja textilis
CATCAGAGTCAAAACTCCCAACAGGACCGATCCTTCCAATCACAACAAATAACGGTAAACTTACACAGCTCCAACTAGGGAGCACAGTGACTCCTATAGTTAGGGCACTCGGTTGACAACCAGCAAGCCTGTGTTCCAGACCCCAATAATGCTGCATAGTGGGGTGAGCTCCCATTGTTTGCTCCTGCTGACCCAGTGGTGGGATTCAAAAAGTTTTACCACTGGTTTGGTGGGCGTGGCTTGGTAGGTGTGCTTTTTGTGTGTGCACCCACTCAGTGCGTGCACCAAATGCATACTTTGTGCAGGTGCAGAGGTGTTCCAACTCATTTCCTGCAAGCCTGCCCTCTCCAAGTTGCTTCAGCAGCTGCCGCACAGCATTCTGTTGTGCCATGCAAAGCAACTGCTCTTCAAAAGCAGAGGATAAAGGTGAGTATGGGAGCCCGGGCAGGCAGGTGGGCCCAACAGCAGAGTGGTGGAGAGAACTGGTTCGGTCTCCACTGCTCATTGCTGCTACCAAGTCAGCAGAACCAGGCCGAACCGGTAGAATACCACCACTGTGCTGACCTAGCAGTTTGAAAGCGTGTCATCACAAGTTCAATAAATAGGTGTCTATTTGTCTGCTTGCTATGACAAGTAGGACACATTAACAGGGAAGGAGCACCCAATTTGGCATCTCCTGGGCAAAGGTGATGTCACTGGCTAATCCTTTCAACCAGGAAGCACCTTACTTCTGACATGAATATGAGCAAATCTGACTTTCTCCATTGTCTTTGCTTGTGGGAAGCTAGCTAGGAAAGTGACAAAGGGTGATTGTGCGATCTTGGGAAACTTCAAACCAGCATAAATACATGCCACTTGCTAAGCAACCTGAATTTTGATTATGTGACATGGGGATGCTGTGATGATCCTAAATGTGAGAACCAGTTGTAGATCATTTAATTCAATGGTGTTGTAACTTTGAAAGTTCACTAAACTAATGATTGCAAGACAAGGACTACCTACGCATTAGATAGGCATAAGTCTGTTTTGTTGAAAAGTGTGGCTGAAACAAACCTATGCCTATCTAATGTATAGGTAGTCCTTGTCTTACCATCATTCTTTTAGTGAACTTTTGTTGAAAAGCATGGCTGTGGACTTTGTGCTTGAGGTGGATAAAAAAAATGAAACTTTGATTTTGGGTTTTACTGATTGGATAGATTTGTGGTTAGAGAAATGGCTAGTTTATACTCTTATGTAAAAGGAAAAAGTTGTGGTTTGATGTTACTGTTTTATTTTACTGCCTTTCTTTTCTTTTTTCCTTTCTTTTCTACACTTCTCTTTTCCCCTTTCCCTCCCTTATTTTTCCTACTCTTTGCTTTCATATTGTTCAGTGGTGGGTTTCAAAATGGTTTACCACTGGTTTGGTGGGTGTGGCTTGGTGGGTACACTTTGCACATGTGCACCAAATGTGCACTTTGCATATGTGCAAAGGCTTTCCTACTCATCTCTTGCAATCCTGCACTCTCCTTGTCGCTTCAACAGCTGACGTGTGGAAATCTTCTGTGCCGCACAAAGCAGCTGCGCTTCAAAAGCAGGGAATAAAGGTCAGTATGGGAGCCTGGGCGGGCAGGTAGGCCCAACTGTATAGCCTCGGAGAGACTTTGAACGAACTGATTCTCTGTCAGCTGATCTTCGGCACTACCGGTATGCCAGAACTGGGTTGAACTGGTAGAATAGCACCACTGATATTGTTATATTTTATATTACAAATTAATAAAAATTGTAAAGATGGAAAAACATGTCTCCATTGGACAGTTTCTATCCCAGGAAGCAGTGAAGAGGCAGGTGGGGGATGCTTTATGTCCATAAAGATAACCTGAAAATATTCCTTTTCATGTTTGAGAATTTTTATTTATTTTTTTCAACCAAGAAGCAGGTTTGAAAGAATTTATTTAGAGAGAATCTGTTCATCAGGATGATAACACTCCAAAAATAGAACAGTATGGGGTGAATGTGACAAGAGAAGTCAGTAAAAGAAAGATTGACAAGGGCTGGGAGATGTAGAGGAAAAATAACCCAAGAAAAAGATCGAAGAAAGATAATTCTGTGTGGCCCTTGGCAGTTGGGCAGTTTGAGACAATGTTATAACAAGAAAAAGAACAGGAAAAGGTGACACTGCAAATGATAATGCAAGGAATTCAAAGCATACAAGCAAGAACAGAGAATATAGAAAAGAGAATAGAAAAAACTGATGAAAGGGGGGAGAATATTCAACAAATGATGATGAAGTATGATGAGATATTCCAAAAAATTTTAAAAGAAGATAAGAAGATTAGAGATATTGATGGCAGATTAACAGTGGTTGAACAAGATAAAAGTGGGATGCTGAGATGGGAGACGGATAGATCAGAATTTTATCTCAGATTCCAAAACATAGAGGAAGAAAAGGGACAAAACTTAGCTGAGATAATGATAGAAATCCTGGCTGAAGCTCTGGAAATAACCAAAGAGAAGATGATGGATGGAATAGATGAGGTCTTTCAAGTCTTCACAAGATATGCAATGAGAAACAGTCTACCAAGAGAAATTCACATCTGATTTACAAAGAAAGCTATTAAAATGCAAATATTGTAGGTGGTAAGACAGAAAACATTGAAATATAAAGACAAGGTTATTGTGGTACTGAAACAAGTACCCAGAAGAGTGAGAGAGATGAGAAGAGAATACCAATTCCTGACTAAAGTTCTACTTAAAAAAGAGCTGAATTATAGATGGTTGATTCCAGAAGATTTAATGTTCATATGGCAAGAACAGAGACACAGAATTGACTCAATTGAGAAAGCTGAATTATTTTATACTGAATACTTTGGAGAGAAAGAGGAGGAGACAGAAAAAGAAATGTCACTAATTGAATTCCAAGAGGACTGCCAAATAGCAACTGAAAAAGAAGGTGCAATAGGCGGAAAGGTGGAAGTTAAAGAACAACATGAACCAAGATCTACGAGAGCTGCCAAACCTACCTATAAAGTATAGCCATGGAAGAGAAAAAACTGATTACAATTAACATAAACGGACTTAACTCAGCTGTTAAAAGAAGGAAAACTTTCCATAAATTAGAGAAATTAAAATTTGATATAATCTGCCTACAAGAAGTATATATTAAAAAGCAACATGAACAACTGTTGATACAGCCAACAGTTTTCCCATATTACAGAGAAAGTATTTACTTCTTTGACACAATGCAAGAAAAGAGGAGTGGTTTCATACATAAAAGATATTATCTCAGTGAAATTGATTCATACGGATGACGATGGAAGATTATTAATGGTGGAAATAATAGACAATAATATGAAAACACTCCTGATCGCAATCTATCTCCCAAATGACAAACAAGAAGAATTTTATAGAAAATTACATATGAAAATAATTGAACTGGACTATGCTAATATCATTATGATGGGAGACCTTAATGGAATTTTAGACAATAAATTGGACTATACAACAAAAAACAACAACAAAGCAAAACAGAAAGACTCTCCCTAAATCCTTTTTTAAAATGACAGATGAAATAAATTTAAAAGATGCATAGAGAGAAAGAAATGCTAACACTAAACAATACACCTTCTATTCAAACAAACATTTATCATGGTCCAGAATAGATATGATATGGATGTCAACAGAATTGTTAGCTAATATCCAAGAAATAAATATTGAAACAAGTACTTGGGCAGATCATAATCCAATGACAATTAAATGGAAAGGACAAAGAAAAAGATCTAGATGGATGTTAAATAATACTATACTAAAAGAAAAAGACTTCATACAGAGGATGGAGAAAGAACTGGCTTTTTTCTTTAAAGAAAATAAAAAAGAAGACACATCAACGCAGAATGTATGGGATACAATGAAGGCATATGCCAGAGGCTTGATAATAGACTACACACGGAAAAGAAATACCATGAAAAGACTAGCCTCTAGAATATTAGAGGATGACTATAAGGGACTTGAAAAAGAGTTACAGAAAATGCCACAGAAAAAGGACATTAAGTTAAAAATGGATATAATTAAATATAAAATGGGATTAATGGAAAAAGAAGAATTAGCACAGAAAATTAGAGGTGCAAAACAGAACTATTTTAAAGATGCAAATAAACCAGGTAGATGGTTAGCATATAAACTGAGAAAGGAGAAAGAATCAAGGAAAATATTGCAATTAATAGATGATCAAGGCCAAGTTTGCTGTGGAAGTAAAGAGAAGAAGGAAATTATACGAGACTGTTATGGGAAACTATACACACAAGAGAATATTGATGAGGAAAGAGTTAAACAGTACTTACAGAATGCTTACCTACCCCAGTTACCTAAAGAGATTGAAATAATGTTAGAAAGCAATACAATGATGATAGAGCACTTAAGAAGCAAAACAATGGAAAGGCACCAGGCCCAGATGGACTTCTGGTGGAATTTTACAAAACATTACAAGAATCACTGAATCTTCCATTGCTAGCAGTTATGAATGAAGTTATGTTAAAGAAGAAGATACCCAAATCATGGTCAGAAGCTTATATTACACTTGTCCCAAAAGAGGAGGCCGGCCCATTACAAATCAAGAACTACAGACCTATTTCCCTACTAAATGCAGATTATAAAATTTTTGCTTTAATATTGGCAGAAAGACTTAAAAAATACCTAAATAATTTTATTCACCTTGATCAAAATGGATTTCTGCCAAAGAGAAAAATTAAAGACAATATGAGAGTAATCTTGGACACTTTGGAATACTATGAGGCACACCCTGAAAAACAAATGGCTTTGATATTCTTAGATGCACAGAAGGCATTTGACAATGTGAATTGGCGATTTATGTTATTACAGCTGGAACAGATGGATTTTGGTAAAAAATTCATCCAAGCAATAGAAGCTATATATTATAAGCAAACGGCAAAGGTAGTGATAGAGGGAGAATTAACGGACTCTATTGATGTAAGAAAAGGAACAAGGCAAGGGTGCCCACTGTCACCTTTGTTGTTTGGGTTAACCTTGGAAGTGCTAAACGGAAATATTAGAGAAGAAAAGGATATAAAAGGGATGAAAATTAAAAAGGAAGAATTTAAATTGCAAGCATTCGCAGATGATCTGGTTTTCATTTTAGAAGACCCACTAGAAACAGCATTAAAATTGATAGAAAAGATAGAGGTATATGGGAAGGTGGCTGGTTTGAAAATAAAGACAAAAGAAAGATTTTGACAAAGAATATGTTATCAAGACAAAAGGAAGAACTGGCGGATGTATTGAAAATCCAGGTCACAAATAAGATCAAGTACTTGGGAATACATTTGACAGCAAGATGTAGTACACTAAAAGAGAATAACTATATTAAACTTAAGCAAAAGATAGCGCTAGATTTGGCAAAATGGGAAAATTTACAACTGTCATTAATCGGGAGACTATCAACAATCAAGACGAATATATTGCCCAGAATTTTATATTTGTTCCAAACAATTCCAATTAGACTTGGAAAAGATTTTGAAGATTTAAATAAAATTGTGTTGAAATATATATGGCAAGGTAAGAAAGCGAGAATAAAATTAAAACTTTTGCAAGATGCTAGAATAAGAGGAGGATTTGGTTTGCCTAATTGGGAATTGTACTACCAAGCTCCAAATCTGATGTGGGTTAAGGAATGGATAACATTAAGAAATGCTAGATTGTTGACATTAGAACATGATCTGTTGTTGGAGTGTCATGCTTTTTTATGGTATTAAGGTACTAAAACACAGGGGTATTTTATATACCGGAGGCTCTGTGGTTAAACTGGGAGAAGACTAAAAGACAATGTTATTTGAAAATTCTGGTCTGGCTATCGACTATTGAAGCATTTCCTTATCCTATAATATTCAAAAAGGAACGAACAGTTAGATATGGTGAAATATTGAATGAAAAGTGTGAACTTAAATCTATGCAAAAGCTAGAGGAACAAGGTATAAGGATGAATTGGTTTTCATATGTGCAAATACATTCAAGGTATGATAAAGATTTTAAAACAGAAGGTTTCTGTGATAAATTGACTGATTAAGATAAGATTTTGACAGGTACTGATGAAAAGGTGATTAAAAAATTGTATGGATATTTATTAGAAATTAAACTAGAAGAAAAACAAGCCAAAGAAACAATGATTGCTTGAGGGAAGAATTTTGGATATAGGACTGATCTTGAGAAATGGCAAAAATTGTGGTCTCAAAATTATAAAATGACAATGTCAACAGCATATAAAGAAAAGTTGGATAAGATGTTTTACAGGTGGCATTTTCCCCCAACAAGAATAGCAAGAATGTTCAAGAACAAATCTGAAAAACGTTGGAAACGTCATCAGATACCTGCCTCATATTACCATATGTGGTGGACGTATGCGGATGCCAAAAAATATTGGACTAAAATCCACACATGGGTGGAAAAAATGAATAAAAAGCATACAGACTTGAAACCAGAGATATTTTTATTGGGAATTTTACCTGAAATGTACAGCAAAGAATTGAAATATTTGATTGTAAATGTATTAACAGCAGCTAGGATTGTATTTGCTAAAAACTGGAAAAATGAAAAAAATACCATCACAGGAGGAAATCATTAAGAAAATATTGGAATGTGCTGAAATGAGTAGATTGACATTTGAAATCAGAGAACAGGAAGATAAACAATTTTATAAAATTTGGGATCTATTCTATCAATAGTTAGGCAATAAAACATGGTAATGAAATATGTAGATTTTTAGAACACAATGAATATATAAAGATGTATTTTTTATTATATCTACAAAATGATTATAGGATAGATTTGAGATGATAATATGAACTGTCATAAAACAAATTAAGTAAAATATAGATTATCTTGTAAAACATGAATGAATAATAGTATAGGCAAATGATTGATTAACAATGATATTAATGTATTTAGGAATATTTGATTGACAATATGAGAACATATACAATGTAATTGTAATTGAAGACTACGAAGTGGAAGCACAAAACAATTTGCAAACCAACCGACACACTGTGTGCATACATATGGAAGATGGTTTGATGTTTTTGTGTTGTATTTGTTTATGTTTGTCTTAAAAACAATAAAACTTTTTTAAAAAAATCCTCTGTAGAATTCAATTTCAAACTCAATATCATTGAGGGATTCATCAGGGTTGTGTTTGACCTCAGGGGGGAGGGGCTGGGAGGCACGGCCAGGCTGAGTGTGGCCAGCTTGATGTCACTCGTGTTGGAGGAGTGGGCTTGTGGTGGGTCTGGGGGCTCTGCCAGTAAAAATGAGCTCCCGAGCTCTGTTTTTGGCTGCGAGCTCCTGCAACCTTCTGTCAGCAAAAACAGATCTTGGGAAGGCCACACATGGCCCTCCTGAGCTTCATTTTCACTGGCAGAAGCACCATGGGCTGGTCCTTTGCTATTTCCAGGGTGACCTCGTGGGCAGGATCTAAGCACTTTGGCCTTGAGTTTGACACCCCAGTATAGAGTTTCTTGCTTGAGCAGAGGCTAGAAAATCTCCAAGGTCCTGTAATGACCCGTAGTCTCTCAAAATAACTCAAAACCCAAAACATATATTAAAGTCCGGTAAAGCCTTCAACTTAACTTCACTGTTTTATTAGGCACAGTTTAAAGTCACAAAAGTAAATAATGAGGCAAACAGAAAACCAAAACAAGCCACATTGATGAGAGTTCCGAAGCAAGCCAAGATAACTAATCATAAACTCCAGGAAAATAACTGAGAAAAGTCCATGGGAAGAACGCCAGCAAAGATAAACTTCTTTCAAGGTGAACACTAAATTGACTCCTGCAAATTCTAACTGCGCAGTTGCAAACTTATATACATAGCTCCCACCTGCAAGCCATGAGGAGGATCATGGTAATCTCCTCTTGAGTAGACCTCGCTTTTCCCTGATCCTCTCCTCCCTGCATGACCTAGGATGGATAGGGGATGGGCCTGGATCCTCTTCTGACTGCTCAGCCAACCTCTGCCCTTCCCCAGCTTCCTCCACCACCTCTGGAGCCACACTCCCACTCCCTATTGGCTGTTCCTCCTCTTCCTCAATGTCAGTCTCCACCAGAGGCATGACAGGTCCCTTCCAACTCTGTTATTCTGTTATATAAAATGGATCTTATATGGATGTGGCCATATAAGGTCCCCTATGTTCTGATCAGATGCTATATTCCAACTGTAAAGGTTATGCCATAATTTACATGACTTTGTGATGTGGTACTTTGAATGATACCTGTCTCTCCTTTCATGTCTTTTTCATCCTTGATATCCGTTTTTTTACCCATTTTGAGTGTGTTTATCCTCCTGCTTAGGAATAGCATAGGCATAGATAATACAGAAAGCCTGAGTCATTCTTGTGGAGGAAAGAGGCACGTTGTCCATGGCTATGCAAAGTGAGTATTACCTTTTGATCAGTATGTTCTAGGTGTCCTAGGCTGCAGGAAATTAAAAAAGGGGATTCCCTAAAATAGGAAAGGAGGAGCCAGTATCTCCGGAAGATATGATGCTTCACTGAGTGCCATGAGAAGCACAGATATTATATAATTTGTAACCCACCAAGGGGCTGAAATGAAATGAATGAATTTCAAAATGGCTTTATCTGACTTCTGCTGGCTAGCTGTTTTCTTCTGATTTTCTGTGTCCTACTATTTTTATGCTTTATTGATATTAGTAGTTGGTTGGCCCTGGCTTTTAAATTTATATAGTGATAGTCTCCTCAGGGGCTTCATTAGAAAAAGATAGGAGAAAAATGTATGCAAAATGAGTAATAAGTGAATATGTGGCATGCCAATTCTGCTCTAGAGAGTAAAGATTTTATCTGTTTTTTTAAACAAAAACAAAAAGCATGTTTGGCATTCCTGTGTGAAAACCTCAGCCTAGAACAGCATTTTTAAATGAATGAGTTGTATTTATTACTCAAACTGTTAATAACATATTGAGGACCTATCCATTTAATTTTATATCACCTGGACTTTGATTAAAGGCATACTATTTTAGAGCTAAGTTAGACTCATAATCAGTTAGACTCATGATTTTAGAGCTAAGTTAGGCTCATGATCACTTACTTAAAAAACAAGGAAACAAACCTAACAAATTTAAAAATGTATTTCTGTTGATTCAGGCTCTTTCCCCTATCTAAATCATAGGCACAGTCACACTCTGTAGCTCATAGGAGGAGACTGGTTCTTAAGATGAAATAATCCAAGTAATGCATCATTAGATGAAGAAAATGGAATAAAACTTATTAAATTTTTCACTTTCCACATACCACCAAATACACATACAATAACAACAATAATATGAATAGTTATTGTTTATTAAACTGCATTCAAGTCAACTTTCAATAACACTGGGTCACTCTCAGCAATAAAAAAAAACAAATTACAATAAAAGCAATAAAAGATAAAAAGTGTATCTCAGTCTATATAGACCCCAAAGAATTTGTTTATTAGAATAAATGAAAGTTCTTTGTGATTTAATATAATGAAAAGTAGTGATATAAAAATATTGTTTGACTAACCATTTATCTGCTAGCAAAATGCTTAGAACGCCATCGATAATAATTTATCTCTGTTTTCTAACTGATTAGCAAAAATGGCAGATGAACAAGTTCTAGAAATATTACAAGACTGTTGTGTTAGTTCTCATTCCTTGCTTTCCCTTCTTAATTTAATTCTAAAACATATAAAGCATCATCTGGGGTCTTATATAAAGATAAAGCCTAAAAATGAACTGTACAACTTCAAGTTATTGCAGCCTTCCATTGAGGACCTGTATACTGCATGAATCAAAAGAGGGCTGTGAAAATATCTATAGACCCCTCACATCCTGGACATAAATTGTTTCAATTATTACCCTCAAATTGACGCTATAGGGCACTGCGCACCAGAACAACAAGACACAAGGACGTTTTTTTCCTGAATGCCATCACTCTGCTAAACAACTAATTCCCACGACACCTAAATTATTTACCAAGACTGTATTACTATTATTCTTCTCATCCTTCCTATTACCTATCTCTTCCCACTTATAACCATGTTGCTTGTATCTTTACAATTTATATTGTTTTATTTGTTTCCTAATATGACTTGATTGCTTATTACTAACCTATGACTACCACTAAGTTTTGTATCTTATGATTCTTGATGAATGTATTTTATTTTTTTACTATATGTACACTGAGAGCATATGCACCAAAGAAAAATTCCTTGTGTGTTCAATCACACTTGGACAATAAAGAATTCTATTCTATTCTAGATTGAAAGAACTATTGTGGTACTATATGTGTTACTTATTAACAGACTGACTAAATGAAGCACGAAATTATGGCAGATGAAATCTGAATTGTTAACTTTTGACCCAGTCCTAGGTTGGCCTTTAGAAAACTGAAATACCTCACATTTGCCTTTTCTATTTTCATTTTATTGTAATAAAATTAATTTTTTCCCAATATACTCGGGTGAACATCTTTTGAGAAATGGTTTATGTAACATATCTCCGCATTGGGTGCGGTTGAAGTCCACACATATTTTGTTGCTGAGTTTGGAAACATTGCTTTAGGAACACAGGATCACATTGAAACCACATTACAGAAATGGTGACAGACATGATTGGCTTTGTCACAACTTGAGATGTGCATTTATTGATTTATTTATTGATTTCCCACCTTTATTAATTTTACAAACAGCTCATGGTGGCAAACATATTCAACACACCTTCTTCTTCTATTTTCCCCACATCAACAATAACCCTGTGAGACTGATTAGGCTGAAAGACTGATTGACCAAGGTTACCCTGCCAGTTTTCATCTGTTCGAAGAAATATCTATTTGGTTCAGTTCCAAGCTGGAAACATGGAGGCTGATTGGAACGATGGTTTAATGGTGAAGCAGAGCCACCAAGCACATGGGTTCTGGGTAGCTGACCACATGGAGTTGAGAGTGGGGGGTATTTATACTTTCTCTTGGGCTTTGCACTTGAACTTCCTGTTCCTGTGCAAGAACATGTATTCTATTGGCTGTTGTCAGACTCCCATGGGGCCATGTACAAATCCTTGGAGTTTGCCTGAGCTAAGTTTGGTTGAAGTTTGCTGAGAGTGGTGCATCTGAGAAGATGCAATGAAGGGGCTTGTGTTCTGAAAGGGTGTTGGGCGATTCCTATTGTGGTTGAGGGCTAATCCTACCTTTGTGAAATCTCGGATGAGAGTATTTGCTTATGAATAGAGCTGGCTATCTCTTTATCTCTTAAGTGCTGACTTCAACTAAAGGCTATTAAGAAAGGTGGGGGCTCCTTTCCAAGGGCATGTTTCTCCATTTCTCATCCAGGAAAATATAATATTCTGCCTTTTTAATATTTCTCAAAATATTTCATTCTTCTAGGAGTGGGGTGGGTGCTAACTTTCTACAAATCGATAAAGAGAACTAGAATTCATAGACTCCTGATTTTAGACTGGTGCCTAAACCATTAGACCAAACTGGCAGCATGCATTTCTTTTATACATGATGGGGAGTTGTCATCTATTATAATCCGGTGGCACAAATATATGGTACCTTTTTCCGGCAGTGTAATTCCCGGTTTGACTTCATCAGTGCTGTGCATTAAAAAAAAAAAAGAATGCTGGTTTTCAACTAGCAAGATCTGGCTTGTAGTTCATCTCAAGGTCATAAATATAATGGATCTCACAGACTGAATGCTGTCACCAGGGAAGCAAAGCTGCTGTGATGAAGCTATCACACTTCATTATAGGTGGAGAGCTGCTAGGAGACAGCTTGATTTCAGCTTGTGCCAGCAATTGAATTCTCTGTCCCGTAAAAAAGATGTCCCTTAAATTGTAATGGTTATGTCCCTCCTCAATCATCTTGAAAAGCATATTTCTAATTTACAGATGACCTCTTTAAATGGAAAAGGGTGGTGGCGGCGAATGCTTTTCCTATGCACATGGCCTTGCATGTTTTTTTAAAAAAAAGAAAATTATGACTATTTTTGTCCGTCTCCCAGCCTTTTTAAATCACATGTTTTCACATGGGTGGGGGTGGGGGTTTGGGAGAAAAGAATCACTTCTCTGGTGATACTAATTTGTCTCAGCATTAGAGAATAATTGGGTGCTAGAAATCTCTGGTTGAAGGACTTTTGTCTTGCTAATTTTCATGTTAGCAGCATTGCACTGTGCTTCTATTATCAGTGTTTGCATCTTTATGTGATAGTGATGTAAACATCAATATATTAATATCATCAAAGAGAACAAAGTGAAATGGAATGGTAGCGCATATCAGGGCAAAGCATTGGCAGTTTTCTCATTCTGTCCTTGACAGAGTAGAAATAATTGATTATTCAGCTCATAACTGTGGCTCCATTTGTGGCTTAAATATTATTCTCTTAATCTAGGAGCACGTTGAGATTCTGTTACTACCTCCACCAAGGGATTTGATATGCACAACAAAAATGTCAATATTTTTATTTTATTTTATTTTGCTTCATTTTCCTGCTCAGCTGGATATTTACTCAGGAAGCAGGGGGGAAAGATCTTAACTTGAAGCTAGTCCATAGGGATACTTCATGATAGCCACTTTCATCTCCTTCATCATCTCCTTCTGTTTATAGAATAAAATATGAGCAGGGATTTGGCTAAATTGAATGTTGCCGTCTCCTCAATTAAATTTTAGGACCTTGCTGGTTGGAAACAAGGTGCACAACCCCCCCACACGAACTGCTGTTCAGAACAACTGCAGAAAAAAGGAGTAGCTGTATGTAAAGGAAACATCTGAAAGTAATAGCTGAACTAATTCTTTGCTGTCATTGTTTGACAGGTACTCTATTTTAGAATTCACTCCACTTAAATGATCCATTTGCAAAGTGTGGTGGTTCTTCATGTTTTACTGCTGATTAACTTACGTAATGTTCACAAAATGGGTCCTTAAAGTGGCAAAGGGGTTAGTGATGCACAGTATAATTTACATAAGCAATATCTCTATATTTGGAGTTTGATAAGAACCTCAGAAGGGCAACATTTTCTTTATGGGACAATTTATTTATTTGTGCAATTCATCTATCGCCTCAGTCTCCACAGAGAAGTGGGTTACAGATGTAATTTAGATAATTTATGAAATCTTCACATGAATGTACCTCTCATTAAAAAAAATAAAAAATCAAGGAACAGCCACTGGGTGAGAGGAGTGGGCACAAAAGGGCAGATTGACAAAGTGAAAGGAAAGGAGCATGTGGAGTGTAATATCACATTCTACTTCTGTCATGCTGATGAAAGCAGCAATATACTAATGGAACTGGACTAAGACTACCTTGGGTGCCTTGGCTGAGACTGATATGAAGGAGAAAAAACTTAATTGATTATGGGAAGAAGTATCCCTGCAGTCTTGTCATATGGATTGTTGTGGAGGCTAAATCTACCTGTACACATTTGTAGCTAGTCAGGAGTCATACACCATCTACCACCATAGCTGTCTTGCATAATCTCCGTCCCTTCTACCCAATAACTCATTCCACTTTTAAAATTTGCAACCAATGCTTTAGATTGCAAATCTAGGTTCTGAGGGCGACACCCTAAGAACCATAGAATATTTCAGACAGAGAAAGAGGTAAAAAGAAAGAAATTTGATACAGAATCCTCTCTTGGGCTACTCCCAATTTTGAACGGATTCTGTCTTGAATGGCAGAAAGAATCTAAGGAAAGCATTCTGTGGGTGATCAGGAGTCAACTTTTCGGTGCACATAATTGAAAGTCTTTCTCTCCCCCCCCCCCTCCACCCCAGTGTACCATCACACTATCTTGTTATCTCAGAAGCCCTAAACCTGGCAGAGAAATAATTCATCCCTTAAAAACCCAAGTAGCCAGCAAAAGGTCAGACAGGTGAAATCACTATACCTCCCTCATTTTCTGAGCTGAACATTTTATAGTATGTTGGAATCTCCAATTAGAAACCAACAGTACTTAGTTTAACTTGCCCATTCCATGTAGGCTGAATTAATGGAACACGTTAGAACTATCATTCCAAAATGTGTTCTGTAATTTTAGATGCTGCAATTGCAAGATGCAGAAACAAGGATTTGGAGCAAAGCAAAAGCAAAAATATGGAGCACATCAGTTTTCTGGATTTGCACCAGTTTCTGGGCAGAGTTTCAATTACTGTAAAGATTTAAACAGCTGTGACACCTTAATGAACATCTCCTATATCTCTTATTTGTACATTAACTGAAATAAAAAGAGTACTCATGCTGTGAAAGTCCCTCTCCTTGGAAATCCAACCATTTTTTTTTTTCTGGAGTGGCATTCCCAATTATTTCTTTGATCAGCTTGCATCCTGAATGTATCTACTTCATTTCTATTTTTACAATTGTTTTTCATCACATAGTTTTAAAATGTCATGTATTTTACAGTTCATACTCAGGAATCTTCCAGCCAGAGGAGAAAGTATATGCCTGCAATTTAGCAGTTCAAGTCCCATCAGGTTCAAGTTGGACTCAGCCTTCCATCTTTCCGAAGGTGGGTAAAATGAGGACCCAGATTGTTGGGGGCAGGGGTGGGCTTCAAAAATTTTAGCAACGGGTTCTCTGCCCGGTTGCTAGGTGGGCGTGGCCATGGTGGGCATGGCCTAATTGGCCTCCTGCACCATGGCAGGGGGGATTTTTGCCCTCCCCGGGCTCTGGAGGCTTTCCTTGAGCCTCCAGGAGGGCAAAAACGGTCTCACTGGGCTCTGGAGGCTCTCTGGAAACTGGAAATGGGCTCATTTCTGGCCTTCCCAAACTTCAGGGAAGTTCATTTTTCGTCCTCCCCAAGCCCCGCGCGTACCCTGCACTTATCTGCATCCAAAACAGGCCGTGTGGGGACTCTTAGAGGGGTGTGGGTGGGATGGGTGGGGCCAGCCAGGAGTGGGATTGGGGGATTCTCCGAACTGCACGGAATCTTAGCTAAGGGCTCTCCCGAACCCCTGCGAACTCCCAGCAGCCCCACCCCTGGTTGGGAGCAATATGTTGACTCTGTAAAACCGCTTAGAGAGGGCTGTAAAGCACTATAAAGCAGTATATAAATCTAAGTGCTATTGCTATATCTTATTGTTATTGGCCCCTTCAAGTCATTCTTCACTCTTGTTGACTTACAGGGACAACTTCCATGTAGTTTTCTTGGAAGCATTTTTGTTATGATTTGCCAGTGCTTCTTTCTGAGAGAGGAGAGACTGTCCCAAAATCAACCAGACAGTCCCCAAAGACAGAACTGGAATTCATGTTTTCCTGCTTTCTAGCTGGTTGCATTTAACCACAACACCAAACTAGCTCTCATAATGTTACTAGAATTAATTTCTATCTCTTGCAGTTCCAAGAGATGCTTTAGCTAGCTAAAATCTCCCTGAATTATCTTGAAACATCATCTGGGATGGCTCTCTTTTCTGTGTTAGTAATATTACATTTCTTTTTTAAAAAGGAGGAAAACACCTTTGTCCATTTCACAAGGTTAAAGAAAGCTGAGAAGTATTTCCCAAAGACAAAAAAAAAAAATACATTCTGTACACTCTACAAATGAAATCAGACACATGCACACCCAGCACCTAATGGGAGAAGAAATTTCTGGGAAACTGGAGGTCAGATTTTGCTGCTGATAAATTCCTTTTTATAATAAGACAAAAACAGAAGAGAGGGGAGATGGAAAGAGAAAGGCATGCCTTAATTTTCACCTTTTATTTTTTATGTTAGTAATTTAATAACAAGTCTATTTTGGTTTAGATTCAGACAAATTTAATGGACATCTAGTCAATCTTCCATTCATCCCTCTTGGCTTAATATTTCAGAATTTGATTTATCCCTTGGCTAAATCGGCATCATCTGGATATTTTCTGGTAAAGTAAGAAATCTATTCAAATTAGCTTTTTAAAATGTGATGTGTCTACTTTAACATAATGGGAATTATTCCAAATAGAACAAAATCATGAAGCCAGCCAAACAAACAACACACAGACACACACATGCACACAAACAAGTGAAAAAGCAAAAACACATATCAGTAGTATGTAGTCAGTGAATCATCCATATTATTGATATAGAAAATAAGAGAAGCATTACTTTCAGATGATGAAGCAGACTTGCTGGTATAAAATGGAAGACAAAAGTTTGACTATGGTTTTGAGACTCCAGTAATATAATAATGTAATATTTGCACACTTATCTGGGATCAAGTCCTTTCCAGTCAGGTGTGAAAGATCAGAAGCACAAATGAAGTTTCAATTAAACTGACATATTACTAATCCTATTTATGCATAAGAAGCTACCACTGTCTTGGTGTTAGATAAGCATCAATGGAATTCAAGAGCAATTGGACTTAATCCATTTATGACTATGTACAGTAGAGATTCTAGGCTGATTCCTCTTTTGACTCTGCCCCCAGGTTCTGACACTTCTTTTCCTATACTTCCCCTCAGGTTCTGACACTTCTTTTCCTATACTTCCCCTCCTATTTGTTCACTGATCAGTTATCAAGCTTCCACACTTGCTTTGCAGTTCAGAAGGATAAAGAGTGTACAAAATAGAAACCTATTTGTGAAATTGATGGCAAAAAACAGGGTGGAGGTGAAATACAGGATGAAACTGATAAAAATTGAGAAATAAAAGCCTGTTATCAAGGCAACAGTATATATATCACAAATAAAATACAGAAATCGTGTTATAAATATATATGTTTAGTAATTTCATGGAACAATTTTGTTGATAATAAAGATGTCACTCTTTAATAGCAATAACAATTGCCAGGATGTTTCTCCCAACTGATAGCTATTTCAAAAAATTGTATCATTTTAATTCTCTTACTGCTGCCTCTGATCATTTGATTATTTACTGCTGCCTAGTAAAACATGGTAGCTTGCTATATATCTTCAAATTCCTGCAATCTTCAAATATTGTTTACAACAGAATGAATGTATGAATGTCTATATATGCATGACCTCGGCTTACAGAAAAATAATACATTTGCACCAACTGATTCATTTGTTCATTTGATATATGTGCCATTTATCAGATATCAGGGCTCTGACTGTTTCGAAAATGATTCTGAAGAAATGCTTTGGGGCTCATTCAAAGCAATCTCTGCCATTTGTTAAAGGAGCCTATCCTATTCCAAGTTTCTGCAGTAGCATGAAAAATACTGCAGCTCTTTTAAGACTCAGCTCCTGCACAATCAAATTATTTTTTATTAAATTAGCTTGTGCACAATCCTATCAGATATAGAACAATTTCCAAACAGTATATATGAAAAATATGAAAGCAACATTAAATCACAAGACACACACATACACACACACCCCTACATGGATATACATTTTATGTATTGCAGATAGATACTCAAATATTTATATATCTATAATTTTATTAGTTGAAACATTTAAGAACAAAACACTGCCTTACCAAGCATTTTTGACTCCTACAGTTGGTACAAGTAGTTCTTTTTTTAGTGACCACAAACTGGGACCAAACAACTTGATTGTTAAGCCAAGTAGTCACTAAGTGAAACTGAGACTGTGCTTATGATCTTTCCTTTGTTTTAGAGACCTGTGAAGTTAGCTATGGGGATTGGCTGTAAAGTTAATTTTTCAGGATAGTTGTAATTATGAATGATTGCTATGCAGGGCAATCACAAAATGAGGACTACTTGTAATCCCATATATTGTACCAGGGATGTCAGCATTACATTTTCCCAATGGGTAGGGCTGAAGCCACAAGCAGATGGGACAGAGCCCCAAGTGGTGAAGGTTCTTATTCTTTTTCTGATGGTCTTCTTAATCTGTCTCTGGTGTCATTTTGGGGGGGCTCCATTAACAGGCTAGAGCAAAGCCTGAGAGGCTATCCAAATTCCTTGAACTCTTACCTTGGCAGAGGACTTTTGAAAGTGGGCCAAGGACAGCCACATGAACATCAGTAGTCCATCCTACGTTCAAAACAAAAGGTAGCTCTGAACAACCCACTGATTGAGGATCAATAACATTCCTTTATTTTTCACTGCAAGCTCACAAATCTGCACTTAATAGTACAACGCACCATATTACCAGAGTTGCTCATGAGCAAATCAAACTATTGTTTCTATCTTAATGTGACCTGTATGTGTGTGGCTTCCATTTATCATCTCAGCCTCTGTATTCCATTCAAGCTGCTGCTGCTTTTTGAAACATAAATCAAAATGAACTTTAGCACACATTACGGCAGTAATCAAAAGATGAGGCCAACTTTGTATGCAAATAAAAGCTGGTATTTGATACATCTTGTCACAGACATTATTTGAGCTTCTACTAACAAGAGAGCAGAACCTAGTGTATATAGTCTGCCCTTTTAGAGATTGTGCAGGTCATAATGGTAAATCATACCGGTTATGATGGATAATCCTTATGAATGAAAGTAAATATATGTGTCCCAGGATAATATTGCAGGATAAAATCTGGATCAGTCACTGGGACTAGCCATAATGTTCCCTGAAGATGAGTTCCAGCATGAGTCTGAAAGCTTGGAAGACAAAACCTCTGGTCCTCATGACCGACCCAGATTGGATCCTGTGATAATCTTTATATGTATTATAAGATGTCCCATCAGCAGAAGTCAATACAAAATCAAAGAAGACTTTTTCACTAGACATATGATACATAGTAGAATGACATCTGTTAGATCAGGGGTGTCAAACTCAAGGCCCACGGGCCAGTTCCAGCCAGCAGGGTGCTTAGATCTGGCCTTCGGGGTTGCCCTGGAAAGAGCGAAGGACCAGCCCACCATGCCTCTGCCAGCGAAAATGGAGTCTGGGAAGGCGGTCTTCCCGAGCTGCATTTTTGCTGGCAGAAGGTTGGAGGAGACCATTGCAGCTGAAAACAGAGTTCGGGAGCCCGTTTTTGCTGGCAGAAGGTTGGAGGAGACTGTCGCAGCT
>NW_020769314.1:15201889-15221728 GCF_900518735.1 Pseudonaja textilis
CACTGGTTAATTGTTCTCACTGTCAGAAAGTTTATCCTTAGTTTTATGTTGTTTCTCTCTTTGTTCAGTTTCCATCCATTGCTTTTTGTTTGCCTCCTGGTGCTTTGGAAAATACATTCCCCCCCGCCTTTCTTTCTGGCAACCTCTTAAAAGCCTGTTGCCTATTGCACTCTTGGGCAAAGCATGTGAGCCATTTTCTCCTTGCAGTGGTCCATGAAAGTACATCTATAGTATGTAGATAATAAAGTCAAAAAAAAGGTGAACAACATTTTTACAGAACTATAGATAAGTTGAGGCTGGGTGTGACAAGAAATGGCTGGAAAGGGAGGGGCCAGATGAGGCAGCCCTCGACATGAGTGACATTAAGTTGGCTACACCCACTCAGTCACATGATTGCCAAGCCACGCCCACAGTCACATGACCACCAAGCCACTCCCACCAAATAAGCCACTCCCACAGAACCAGTAGTACAAAATTTTGAATCCCACCACTGCCTTCAAGGATATTTCCTCTGTCCTCTACAGCTAATAAAAACATTAAGTCAGGTTCCAAAGATTATACACTTTTCTTTTTATTTATTAGACTTGTTTGGCACCCATCTCACTTAGAGGTGACTTTGAGCAGCTTACAAACATTTACTATTTCTTGCATCTCTGTTGCTGAAAGGATGTTCTATCTTGTGAAGTCTCAGTTAGAGAACTGTCTAAAAAGGTGGGTTGCACATGACTAACATTGTTTATTTATTCATTTATTTATTTGATTTGTCAATCACTTACAAGATAATAGATATAAGTATAAACATGAGTAAGAATACAGGAAATAGGTATGCATAAATGGGGACAATAGGACAGGGATGGTAGGCACAATGGTGCACTTATGCACACCCCTTACAGACCTCTTAGGAATGGGGTGAGGTCAATTGTGGTTAGTTTGAGGTTAAAGGAATGGGGGTTTGAGGATGTAACAACAGAGTCAGGTAGTGCATTCCAGGCATTGACCACTCTGTTGCTGAAGTCGTACTTTCTGCAATCCAGTTTGAAGCGATTTACATTGAGTTTGTATCTGTTGTGTGCTCTTGTATTGTTGTGGTTGAAGCTGAAGTAGTCATTGACTGGTAGAACAATGTAGCAGATAATTTAAGTGTGCTACGCTTAAGACTAACCGTAGGCGGCGTAGTTCAAGGTTGTCCATTCCCAAAATCTCAAGCCTGGTGATACAGGATATTCTGTTGCAAGCAGAAGAGTGTAGTATTCTTCTCGTGAAATACTTTTGGACTTGCTCGATTGTATTAATGTTTGATATGCAGTGCGGATTCCAGACTGATGAGCTGTATTCAAGTATTGGTCTGGCAAAAGCTTTGTATGCTCTAGTTAGCAATTCGATATTTCTGGAGAAGAAGCTTTGTAAGATTAGATTTACAACTCTTAATGCCTTTTTGGCAACACTGTTAACAGTGAGCTCTGGTGCTTAGGTCATTTAATATGAGAACTCCAAGGTCCTTGACAGAGTGAGGATCATCAACGAGGTCATAATCCACCTAGTTTGTATTTGGTGTACTGATTTTTTTTTTACCAATGTGTAGGACAGAGCATTTGTTGGTCAAGATTTGGAGTTGCCAGATGTTTGACCATTCAGACACATAATCAAGGACAGTAGCATTGTCAGTGGTGTTGAATAGTTTTACGTCATCCGCATTGTGTGTATGTGTATATATACATATACATACATTCATACATACATACATACATATATGCATAATTAAAGAATGAAGTATGTCTCTCTATGTGTGGATCCTTTAGCCATCGTGTACAATTTAAAAAATGCATTTTGTTTCTTTATAATCTGCTTAGAGTAACAAAATGCAAATTCTATTTTTAAAACAAACAAACATAGGACATTTCAGCTCAGGGACCTCAAAACATCATTTTGGTGCCAAGCAAATGCTTTATTTCTTTCCCCTGGGGTTTTTATTTATTAAATTGTACTAATGATATTTATTACTAAAAAGTTAGCATATTTAAAGAGCATTGCTTCCTCACTTGTAGGCGATGCTGAAGAAACTGTATCCAAATTGGCTACATTAGATGATTAAAAAGTGAGAGGATGGGATGGTCATTCACTTACAAGCCAGCAGCCCTGTCAGTCATCAAATGATCAGCATGTCATGGTTCTTATTAATTTAAATGTATTGGCTATCCAACACCATGTTTGCATAACTACCTGACCAAGAGTTTGTACTGAAAAGACGTCCAGCTTTAGTTTAACATAAAATTACGGTTTTGCAAATACTGCATCCTTACTAAAGTAGCTAATAATATTACTGTAAGGGCTTCCTTTTTCAAAAACAGCTATTTTCTGATTTTTTTATTTATGTTTTAATCTAACACTCTCATGTACGTTCATGTGTATAGATGTGTGACAGAGAAAATGCTGTGTCATGTCCTGTGTACAAATAACATATACCTGTTTCTGAAAATTAACCTACCTGAAATAAATGTTTATGTACAAAACTGTCATGGGTGTTTTGCAATTTCTAAAGAAATATATAAACACAGTGGTCACTGAGACATGTGAGTTGTGTGATTCTTTTAATGTATGTATTCTTTTCTGAATCCAGCGAGAAGGTTAAAAAAAAAACATTAAGTGATTTAAGTTCTACAAGCAATTTTCTGTGCATATTTAGCACTTGTCAGTGTACTTGTAAACAGCAGGCACATGTACTGTCTTGCTGTCAAGGCTAATTTGGGTTGCTCCTGCCTGTTAATTCTGCAGGTTTTACTGCCAAAAGAGCTATACCTAGGACTGATTGGTCAGCATCTGGTTCTTTGCATCAGCATTCTTGTATGTGACTCAGCCTTCCCTGACATGATGCACAGATAAGTCTAAGAAAGACATATAAAATTCCATGAAATTAGCAGAGCTAATTTCTTTCTCCTTTCTTTTTCAATAGAGGCAACAAAAGCTTTCTGGCAAAACCCTAACTCATCTCAGCAATATCATTTCTTTCTTGCAAGAAGGTCAGCTCACAGTTCACTCTGACCATTCTGACCACTTTCAGAAATCCTAGCATCAGAAATAAATCAATGAAGGAATGAAGAAAGGAATACCCCAAGTGTACAGCATTTGCTGGAGAGATATAAAGTTAACTGGTAGCTATCTCGTTTTCAAAGCACCTTCATATGTATTTGGGGAGCCTGTCCCTTGTTGTCAGAATAAATCTTACGGCATCTCTGGACACCTGCATAGCTGGATAGAAGCATTCCTGTCAAACAGACAACAAATGGTCAAAATTGGGAGCGTCCTATCAAATTCTGTACCTGTCAACAGTGGTGTCCCCCAAGGCAGTGTTCTAGGACCAACTCTTTTCATACTCTACATAAATGACCTCTGTGATCATATCAAGAGCAATGGTGTTCTCTTCGCTGATGATGTAAAGCTATTCAACACCACAGACAATACTGCTACCCTTCAAAAAGACCTCAACTATGTATCAGAATGGTCAAACAAATGGCAACTTCAAATCTCAACAAATAAATTTTCTGTCCTACATATTGGCAAAAAAAATCAGAAAATAAAATACAGGCAGAATAGTCAAGACCTTATTGATGATCCAAACTTTGTCAAGGATCTTGGAGTACTCATCTCTAATGATCTAAGTGCTAGAGCCCACTGTAACTACATAGACAAAAAGGCGTTAAGAGTTGTTAACCTAATCTTACATAGCTTTTTCTCTGGTAATATTACACTAATAACTAGAGCATACAAAACATTTGCTAGACCAATACTCAAATACAGCTCATCAGTCTAGAACCCATATTATGTATCTGATATTAACACAGTTGAGAAAGTCCAGAAATATTTCACAAGAAGTGTTCTCCGCTCCTCTACTCGTTGCAGAATATCTTATGCTACCAGACTCGAAATTCTAGACCTAGAAAACCTAGAACTACACTGCCTTTCGTCCGATCTAAGTATAGAATATAAAATCTTACACTGCAACGTCCTACCTGTCAATGAATACTTCAGCTTCAACCATAACAACACAAGAGCAAACAATAGATACAAACTCAAGGTTAACCTCACCAAACTTGATCACATGAAATACAACTTCAGCAACAGAGTGATCAATGTCTGGAATACTTTACCTGACTCTGGGGTTTCTTCCCCAAACCCCAAAAACTTTAACCTTAGACTTTCTACTATTGACCTCACCTCTTTCCTAAGAGGTCTGTAGGGGGCATTATCTTGTGAGCAATTGACAAAAATAAATAAATAAAAAATCAGGGCACACAAAGCTAACTGCTTCTGCCCACCCCACCTGAACCCTACCACTGCATCCTGCTCATCTCCAGCATCTGTACAAATAAAGCTGTAGTGGTGGGAATCGCAGCTATTGCTATATAACATGCTGGGCTTCCTCCCTTAGCCAGCTCTGCAGCACAAATATCTGAAAAATGAAATAATAACAAACTATGGCCATCACTGAAACCTGGACTGGCTAACTCAAGAGTGGTTAGTGCAGGTGTGTCAAACTCACAGCATGTGGGTGGGATCCGGCCCGCAGGGTGCTTAGATCTGACCCACAAGGCCACCCTGGAAACAATGAAGGACTGACTGTGGTGCCTCTCCCAGTAAAAATGGAGCTTGGAAGGCTGCCCATTTTCACTGGGAGAGGGTTGCAGGAGGCCATCATAGCCGAAAACGGAGCTCGGGAGCTCGTTTTCAATAGCAGAGCACTAGGGCCACCACAGGCACCCGTAAAATGAGTGACATCAAACTAGCCACACCCACCCTGGCCACACCTACCCCCCCCCCAGGTAAAACACAACCCTGATGTGGCCTCAATGAAACTGAATTTGACACCCCTGGGCTAGTGCAATTGTTAAGCAACAAGGAGAATGTGTTTACAAATTCTGTACTCTGACCAATGGAACTTGTATGCCTGCCAAGTGAAGGGTGGCCACTTCTTCCTTCTAACTCTACTCGTTTGCCTCAAGCTCCACATGAAAGCAAGCTTTAATCCTTTTCAGGCTGACAGCTGGGGAAAGTGCCAGCTTTTCTTGGACCGCTCCAGCAACTTCTCCCTGTAACATTATGGATGCACAGCCCTGTCTGTGGCCTTTAGGAAAGTAATTGAAGCACATGCTTTACAGTCATCCCATGCATGTTGCTTAATACTGGAAGACAAAGGTTTTGATGATATAATTCAACATTTTGTGAATCATTCTTCATTACTTTCTTACCTTGAATCCCACGCACCAAGGTTCATTTGCCATCCTTTCTCTGGTGTTTTCTGCTCAGATCATTTGTCAGAGCATTTGCTCATTACGTCATGTGGAGGACCATCTTCAGACAATCCATTATAGCAATCCTTTCCTACAATATTCAGTCTGCTGAACAGTCTTAAAATAAGGATGAACTTTCAGCAAAATGATTCTTTTATTGTATTCTGTTTTAATTTTGTTTGCCATAGGCATGGAAAGGAATTTCATAGTGTGTTTTATTTCTACCATCCATGTTGGCATGGATGCTAACATGAAAGTCAAGCCTGAATTTGACTTTTACTAATTAAAACCTCATTTTTCTTAACTAACTCTTCTCTTTATTATCATGCTAACATAGATAGTAAATCTGATTTTTTAAAATAAAAAAAAAATCCCTAGCTGCAAGGGCTTCTCCCATCTTCAGTTTCAGACAAAAGAAAAGAATTTTGCAAGGAAAGCTGACATGATCAGGGATCTCCTCCCCCTCCTCCTCCTCTTTGTGAACTCAATGCTTATTCAAGATGGATGCCCATGTTTCTTTCTGAGGTAGAACTTGAAAAATTGTGCTATTCTGCTACTGATCTTTTGTTTGTACACAATGATCCTGACACACCTACACCTGACCCATCACAAGACCCTCACTTGATACATCCACACCTGACCCATCACAAGACTTGAAGCCCTTATAAACAGAAGAACACTGACACTGACATCCCCTAAACTCCGCTAAAGATGTTACCTATCCTGGGAATTAAACATTTGGAAACCAACCCACAAGCACAGAAAACGAACCTTCATCCTCACTGATCCTTTTGTATAGAGTCCTTGCAGCATGAGTCTTACATGCCACTTCCAGTCTGATCTAGCAAGGAAGCTTAATGGTCAGACTTGATGGGAGTTGTAATTTAACAACAATAAAACTTTGGTGCTCTCTGATCAACCATATTAATAAAAATAATAAAAAATGTTATGTTTGGCAATGGAAGTGTTTACATGCAGGAGAAGTACATGTGTGCAGTGATGGGATTCAACTTTTTTTTAACCACCAGTTCTGTGGGTGTGGCTTGGTGAGCACACTTTGCACGCGTGCAGAGGGTTTGATACTGACCTTCTCCTGCAATCCTACACTTTCTCTGTGAGTTCAACAGCTGATGCACAGCAATCTGCTGTGCTGTGCAAAGCAGCTGAGCTTCAAAACCAGGAAATAAAGATCAGTATAGAGCTGGGGCAGGCGGGTGGGCAGGCCCAGCAGCTGATCATCAGAGTAAACTGTTTCGCTCACAGATGATCCTCAGAGCTACTGGTTCGGTTGAACCGGTCCGAACCAGTAAAAATACCACCTCAGCCTGTGTGTGTGAGGGGGGGAGGGAGGGAAGGGAGGGGAGGGGAGCGGAGGAAGAGACCAGCAATTGTATATGGCACTGTTGGCAGTTATTGCCTTTGAACATTAATAGAACAGCTTGTGGAAGAAAGATGCCAGCTGAAGCAGACAATGTGTTTCATTAGCATTCAGAATGCAATTGCATCTAATTAATTTCTAATAAGAGTTACAATAGGAAAGACAGAACTTTAGAATATTTATCTGTGGGACCTTGCTTGGGAGAACCAGCCCATTGTCACAACTCCTCACTGAACAACAGCATTAGGAATTGTCAGACGAAAAAGATGGCTGAGCAATGACAAGGAGGAAGGGGAGGAAGAAGGGCTAATGCCCTTTGTAGGCATTTAATTTAAATAAAACTTTCATTTCATAAATTGGGGGGGCGGATCTTAAGATTGCTCATCTTAAGAGGCTCGAATCACATGAAAGCAAGGGGAAACCACTGAGTGAGCTGAGCAAGAAAGAGAAGTGTGTGGATCTTAAATGAGGATGCTTATCCTACATTGTGATCCATGCTGGCATATAGACATAAGTAGGGTTTAAATATATCCATTGATCAAAACTGACCAGGAGTCCAGTTTCTCTAAAATTCTATTCATTACAAAATTAATTTTCCATGCTCTGGATTTTAAAGGCCATTGTAATGAGGTATGTAATGAGGCATTGTAATGAGGCATGCTTTCTCCTTTCCCCTTCCTTTCCTGCCTTCTGCGTGCACAACTCCGGAAGAGTGATCAATGTCTAATTTTCAGCAGCCTGATGCTGGCATCTTACCTTGCTTAAGAATCAGCTGCTACCTTAATACAAGTAAAATGGAAACTGCGAAAAATAAATAAAATAAATGGCGGTAAATTGAAACAACCATTCTCTGTTCTTAGCTGTGAAAAGAAAAGCAAGACAAAGAAAGCTTATGACTCTTCCAGACTTAACAAAGCTATGGACCTTTTATTTATAACTGCTGACTAACCTGGATGTCAGGGGCTGATAAGAAAGATGGCTTTGCCAGGTGGATAAGTGAAGGGCTTTTAAAAAAGGAATAAGATAAAAATCAAATTTTTTAAAAATGGCACCCACAGGGATAACCTTTCAAACTCTTACATTAAATCCCTGTATTTTACAATTGCTGTAGCAGCTGTTCCAGAGATACTCAAAATTAGCCAGGGCTCTGCTAGAAAATGAAAAACAGCTTTAAAGTTAAAAAAAAATATCTTATGATTTGGAGTACTAGGCTAATATTGAATTTGCTTGCATGCCCTCTCGATCTTAGGCTAGCCAGAGGCATAACTACAAGCAAAGAGCTACCCAACTTGTGTATAAGCAAAGCACATTAAGCCCCAAATACAGTTTTGGCCTTTTAATTTATTTGTAACTGTTACAATTAAGCAGGGCTGAACCAAGATATGTTGCCACTTGAAATGATGAACAAGATGGTGGAGGATTTCATAACATGCTTCCCCACCCCAATGATTACATGGGGAGTTGAATCTTGGTTTGATACTAGGCATCAGTAGACAATGCTCTCCAGAGTCCTTTTGAAAGCAGAAGGTGGCTTGCAAATGTAGGGCAACTCCCCATATTTGCCATTTCAAATCCCAAGTATTGCTGAATAATAGGACTGGTCCTGCTATCATGTATAAGGCAAAGTTCCTCACGCATGATTTTTTTTGGCAGCATTCAAGCAAATAAAAAGCTACATGGTAATCACTATTTTAGTTGGAGGGAGATATTCTATACAGGTAAACTTTGAGTAATACCCATTCATTTAATGACCATTTGAAGTTATAACAGCACTGAAAAAAGTGACAATTCGGTTTTCACACTTATGACCATTGCAGCATCCCCATGGTTACATAATTAAAATTCAGAGGCTTGGCAACTTACTCATAGTTATGACAGTTGCAGTGTCCTGGGTCATGTGATCACCTTTTATGAACTTCTGACAAGCAATGGGGAAGCCAGATTCACTTAACAACCGTGTTACGAACTTAACAACTGCAATGATTCATTTAACAACTATGGCAAGTAAGGTCATAAAAAGCAGGGAGAAATGGAGAATGATCATCTCTGAAGTGAAACATAACATTCAGAAGGTACAGGAACATGGTTGTTAGGTTTAATGTTCAGATGGTTGTTAAATGTTCAGATTTCCCCAGATATATATTTTCGACGTCTCCTCCTTTTTCTGGAAAGAAAAATCTTTCTCAAATATTTTTTTACTGAAATTTGAAAGAGGGCAGCATTGGGCAATAGTGGCCTTGCATCCCGTCCATGATCTTAATTAATCCTCTCACCATCTTGTTTTTTTCCTTATGTTAAGTATTTAATCATTTTAACTGGTTTTTATATAGTGTTTTTAATTAGTTGCTTTATTTTACATTGCCCACAGTCACTTTGGGTGAGAGGGCAGTCATATAAATTTAATTATTTGATTTGATTGTGAAAACTTCAAGAGAAAATCGAACCTTGTTCCAAATGTGGTCCTTTGAAAAGGCACCAGCCATATGATTTGCAGACGGGTACATTGAGTAGAATGGAGAGAAGCCAGTAAAAGTGAGACAAAGAAGGATGGGGTGATGGATCATTAAGTGGCAGGAACTAGTGATTTCATACAATGAACAGCAATTTTAACTGAAGTGTTTTGCTACTTCCTTCCACAAACTATTTCAAACAGCCAAGAATTATGATTTTAAGTGGCAGAGTTAAATCTGCTGTTTAAAATACCACTTGTAGCTCTAATAGGAGTTACCAAATAACTGATGGTATGAGTCATTTGCCATTTCATTCTGGCTAAGAAACAGAAATAAACAAATAAATATATTTTGTACAATCCCATTTCATGTGACATTGTAGAAGCAAGAATATCCTTAAAAAAAAAAAAGACAATCCCATCCTAGTACTTAACTTATTATGTATATAGACTCAGCTCAGTTCCTGTTTTATACTATTGTTTTTGTGTGTGGATTCATTATTTGGATGGCTTGAGAACCAGCAACCAAATTTCGGCAAATCATTTAAGATAGGGTTTTTTTTCAAGATTTATTCAAAGTCAGCCCTTAAGACTCCTATCTGCTTTCCAAAATGTTATTTTCTATATGTGATTTAATGCATGACAACTGACAATGAACATTAATTACTCTTTCCCTCTGATCACAAAGCAGAGATGGGGCATGTCTTGCTTGACAGGCTTATTTACATCTCCCTGGACTATCCTAAAAGTCATGGTAGAATCCATAAAAAGATATGAGACAAATGATATAAAATGATTGCAGTGGAGGTCGGATGGCCTAATGAAGTTTATGTAAGGCAGTGACTATAAGACTGAACTATGTAGAGATTAGTTTGTTCCTAGTTCAAATTTCCCTTCTGCTATGAAGTTACTATTTTTGTTCAATAGCATCATGCCATCTCTCAGGCAATAGGGTTATTGTATAGATTTCACTTAGAGAATGCACAGCAAGCATTCTGAAAGCAACATACAAATGATTATAGCAAGAACAGGATCCTTCTTGTGCATGACACGAAAGGAAGATATTAGATTCTTCATTAGCTAGGTAATTAACAATCATGTCCACTTTAATCCAGGCAAACATTCTTCATTGTGCTGATGAAAATGTCTGTTATAAGCTTCAGAAAAGATAGGTGCCAACTTTTGATTAGGCATTTGACTAATAAAAACAGGCAAATTCCATGAAATTTACTGACTGTGTTTCTCTTCAAGAATCCCCTTAAAATATCCAATTCATATTGTGTAAATGAGAATTCTATCTTGACAGTAGAACCTAGCCTGAGAAGGAGGAGGAGGAGGAGGAGGAGGAGGAAGAGGAGGAGGAGAAGGAGGAGGAAGAAGAAGGGGATGAGGTTTCATATGTACCTACGATACTTTGCCGGTCCAATTGTGGGGAAATGAAAAACTGACATCCAACAAGGACTGTGAATGTTCAATCAATTCCTGGAGCAAAGTGAGCAGAATGACCGCAGTGATGATGACTAAGAAAAATAATGTTATATTTATACTATGTCTTGATTTGTGCAGCAATAATTGAACTTTGCCCAAAGTCCTTATGCAGCAAAGTACTCAACTAACTATGCAGTGGCATGATTGGAATAAGGTTCTCACCTTGCTCAAAGGTCAATGTGTATTTATGGTTTGGGGTGGAGAAGAACCTTAAACAAACTTTTTTTTATGTATTGTGGTTCTTTGTAGAGAAAATTCCTGAAAATGTGTGCAAGATGCTAATGATGGCCCACATAGATACACCCATTTTGCTTTCAACCATCACATCTGTTTTATTGATTGATTGAATGAATGAATTTATTTACCACCCATCTGAAATGATTCTGGGGCAGGTCTTTTGAACATGTAATGGATTTGTACAAATTTTCATTTTTTTTCCTACAGTGAAATAATATCTGTGTGGGAGGAAAAGATGCTCTTCTGAATGAAATCTCAGGCTTCAGGCAAGGTTTGTCATATGAACCTAAATGCCAGATATGAATCTCTCTTGCAAAACAGTTGAAACAATGGTAGCTTTTCATAGGGTGGCAAGTATTATAGAAAAAATTCATGCTTATCGCAGTTATTGTAAGGGTAGTTGCTGTAGCAATTAAATGATAAACCAAATTTTAGAACAGAAGCAATGCTTATTTAATACTAGGAAATAAGAAAGTTCCTCAGGACTTTTAATGTCTATATCATTTTTTTTTAAAAAAAATGTAATTTAGTACTTATTATTCAGGTCTAAGAATTTGGAATTGAATTTAAAAAATAAAATAAAGACAATTTCCAAGCATTCTTACTATAACTAATCTGAATGGGATGCAATCTTGATCCTGTCACTGGAAGGAGGAAATTAATCTATCTATTAGCATTCAGGTTTAAAAGAACAAGACAAGTTTAACAATTCTAGACAAGTTTGAGTAGCTCTATTTAAATTTATCTGCCCTTCCCCCCCAAAAAACCCCATCACCCTACAACAATGCAAATAATGAGTTTTGCTAGATGAATGCAAAAACCATATAAAGGGCTGTTAGAGCTGAATGCAAAATAAATTAAACAAATGAATCAATCAAAGAACAATGATGGGGCATTTTAAATGGAAATATTGTAGCTTATATTCAAGACAGTGACACATTAGGGTGGAACACTTAGACGGCACTTTTCTTGCTTTTTCTTTGGCGACTGAACTTCAAATGGTTAAAAGTATTGTATTTAGATGAATACAGTAAAAGTACTACTTATTGGTCATGATAGTATTATCCTTTGAGTACAATAGTATTTGAGTTATCAATTAGCATGATAAACAATCTACTTAATGAAAACCCCAATGTTTTAATACCCTTTATTTAGCCACTTTATTATGTCCTGACACTGTAAAGGTACTGGTGGGCAGGAAATTATAATTAAAGAATTCCAGACCAACTCTACAATGCTGGAATGGTCTTGCAAGCAAAAACTTCCATTCTAAAGAAACTTCTTGGATGACAAGTGGAACGTCTTCAAGAAAAAAACAAAGAAAGTTTTGAAAAGCACCTTTAGGATCACTTGCATGTTTGCGTCCTTCAGTAATCACTTTTCAGGTACTGATCGTTTATACTAAATTAGCTGACTTTAGAGAAGCAGATCTGAGACAGTGAGCAAAAGACAGCTGACTGGCAGTGAATTCAGGGGAATGTAATAGGTTACCTCAGGGGTGGCAAACTCAAGGCCCGCAGGGTGCTTAGATCTGGCCCATGAGACCACCTTGGAAACAGCGGACCAGCCCGTGGTGCCTCTGCCAGTAAAAATGGAGCTCAGGAGGGCCTCATGCGGCCCTCCCAGACTCCATTTTCACTGGCAGAGGGTTGTAGGAGGCTGTTGCAGCCAAAAATGGAGTTTGGAAGCCCGTTTTACTGGCAGAGTGCTTAGGCCACCACAGACGCCCCCAAAACAAGGGACATTGAGTTAGCCATGCCCCCTGGCCACACACACCCTGCCCTCCCGAGGTCAAACACAACCCTGATGCAGCCCTCAGTGAAATAAAGTTTGACACCCTAGGTTACCTGATGGACCTCCAAGGGCCAAGGGAAGGGGTGGGGTTCAAAAATCCCAGCAACTGGCTCACTGCCCAGTTGCTGGGTAGGCGTGGCCATGGTGGCATGGCCTACCGGTACTTCTGGTAGGGCCATTTTTCGCATTCCCAAGGGTCCAGAGGCTTCCCTCGGGCCTCCGGGAGGGTGAAAATGCGCCCCCAGGCTCTGGAGGGCCTCTGGAAGCCAGAAACAGGCCCACTTCTGGACTTCCAGAAGTCCCATTTCCCCCCCCCCCCCAGAGCCTCTGCATGGACACTGCACTTACCTGCATTGAAAGTGGGCCATGTGGAGATTCCTGGGAGGGGTGAGATGGGATGGGTGTGGCCAGCTGGTTGGTTCAAATACTGTGTCAACTCCTAAAACATTTTCTATGCCCATTTTATAGTTGCCAACAGAAAGGGTAGGTGGAAGGAGTTTGAAAGAGCAGTGCAGCAGTTTGGAATCGAAAGTGCATTCCATTCATACCTTGCAGAGATTGTAACTAGTTGACCAGAGTTTCTGCCATACAAATCTCTAATTGGAGAACATGACCGATGGCTCTTGGCTATGGGGGTGTTTCATTGGAGAATATGAATTAGGATGCACCCAAAGGGGTGGGGGAAACCGAGTCAAGGGTGACAGTGAATTAAGTGTCTTAGAATCAGTTCCAAACAGGTCCTGCCAACATGTTCACTCCTAATAAATGCTTTAAAGGTTTTGAAGTTTGGCTCGAGGCTCATGATTTAATTAGAGCAACTGCCGGAATCCTGACATACCGGTTTGGCGAACCAGATGCAAATTTAATATCCGGTTTGCTCGAACCAGTCTGAACCAGTAGAATCCCGCCCCTGGGCAAGGGGCAGGAAGGCCCTTCTTTATTTTTCTGCTTCAGTGGCCGCGCCTCCAGTTAGCTGTTCTTTGTTGCTGTTCTTGAAATCAGCTTAATAAATGACATGCTGGAAGGCAAGGATAGGCTAATAAAGAGAATATAAGTATTTACCTGAAGTCAAAAGGCACGGTATTCTATCTTGTAAGATTGTTCTCCAATTCCAATTAATTTCTTCTTCATCTTCCAAACATCCCTACTTGAAAAGATGGGGGGGGGGGGGGAATCAAGTATGTGCTAGAGCCTGTGGACTGAAGCAACATAAATAAATACAATGAGGAGACTGGCAGTGTAGTATCTTCTGAAGTGGTTACATTCAAATAGCTTTCCTTTGTTCCTTAGCATGCTTTGAAAGAATTCTTTGCAGTATTCTTTACTGGCTCTTTTGCCAGTATTATTTATTCATGTTCCACCATCTGCCACACTGATAGCAGAGGACAAAGCACCACTGAAAGCTGATTTTATAGATGTGGAAATTGAATGGCACAGTTTAAACCATTGAGCATTTGCACCAGTGGTAGCATTCAATTTTTTTTGCTACTGGTTCTTTGGGCGTGGCTTGGTTTGGTGGGTGTGGCTTGGTGGGCATGGCAGGAGAAGGTTACTGCAAAATCCCCATTCCCTCTCCATCCCACTAATCTGCTTTCCAGCTCCGTTCTCCTGTGCAGGGCAACAAAAGAAGACCCAGCCAATCAGATGGGACTCGGGAGGCAGTGACTAGACGGGGGTGGGGCCATCCAGAGGTGGTATTTACCAGCTCTCTGAACTACTCAAAATTTCCGCTATTGGTTCTCCAGAACCTGTCAGAACTGGCTGAATACCACTTCTGAATTGCACAATCATATCTGTTCTTACCACCAAGCTATTTTTAACTTATTTGAAAATATTTAAAGCTCAGTGACTGTTCAGAGAATTTTGTGGTGAGTTTTGACTTAAAAAATAAACAAAGCGAAATAATAAAACTAAGAAACAAAAAAAAATACAACCCACAATAATAAGCACGACAGGAATGGACATGCTTTGAAAATGATTTGGAAGAAAAGCTTTGGAACTGCACAAGCACAGCAGTACTCTGTTGTTTGACAAATCAGTCCCTTTTTTCCCCACACAACCCTGGGGGAAAAAAAAGACTGTTGTTCTTATAAAAGTCACATTAATTTTAATGAGTGGACTCCTTAAAGTCACAGCATCATTTTTCAGGATTATGCGAAAGTGTGAAAAAGATAAGCTGCTTCAAGAATAGTGGAGAAGCATTCATGCTCACTAGAGATCCAGAGCAAGGTATGTATAACCTTAAAACAGCAATACTGACAGGAAGGCCTTAAGGGATAAAAACAACATGCGTAGGTTGTAGAAGTTAAGTCCAGAATGTCAGCACCTAAAACCAGGTCTTTTCCTGGAGCAAAAAAACAACAACAGATGGTCAGCACAAGCTTGGACTCCAGATTACCAGTTATGTAGAGGCAATCAATGAACTTATTTTAGGACTGTTTTATGTGATTTCTGAAAGATATTTTAGCTAATAGCCTCACCATTTAGCACCAGCCACAGCTTCTGAAACCTCTTAAAGAGCAGGCCTATGTCAAGGGCATATTGTAAGTCAAACAAATTTAATAGAACCAAAGATGCTATAGTCAGGCTATCCCTGCTCAAGAGGGTTAGCAGCCACTGGCCTAAGCACAGCTTGCTGAGTGTTTCCTGGTGTACCTGGACTTAGGACCAAGAAGGGTTCAGAAGTACAGCAATACTCTTTTAGTATTGCTGTACTTGGAATAGTGACTCTCTACCCAGGGTCATGGGCATATCCAACTGTAGCTGTCAATCAAGTCCTTCCATTTAATCTAGATTCAGCTTTAGTGCCCTAACACTGGTCCAATACTTATATCAAGTCATCTGACTCTGATGACTAGGGAAAATAGAACAGAGCTAGGGAATCATCAGCATACTAGTGGTATCCAGCCACAAATGCCTCTACTCAGCAGCTTCAGATGAAAACAGGACAAAAGCAGAGGTGGGATTCTGGTGGTTCGGATCAGTTCGGGTGAAGATGTTAAATTTGCATCTGGTTTGCCAAACCGGTATTTGAACCAACTGGCTAGTCCCTCCCATCCCCCGCTTCCCCTTCCCTCCCAGGAGTCTCCATGCGGCTCATTTTTAATGCGGGTAAGTGCAGGGTCCACATGGAGGCTCTGGGAGGGGGAAAATGGGCCTTCCGGAAATACCAGAAGTCTAGAAACAGGCCTGATTCTGGCTTCTGGGGGCCTTCAGAGCCCAGGGAAGGCTGTTTTCATCCTCCCAGAGGCCTGAGGGAACTATCTGGACCCATGGGAAGGCGAAAAATGGCTTTCCTGGAAGTTCCAGTAGGCCACGCCCACCATGGCTAGCAACTGGGCAGTGAACCGATTGCTGGGGTTTTGGAATCCCATCCCTGGACAAAGGGGTGGATCCTAAAGTTGTCTAGAAGTCCAAAGTCCAAACTAAAACCACATTCTTGAGTCAACACCGGGGAAAAAAAGATAACAACTGAACAACTGATTGCTCCCCTATCAATCCAACAGGATGATACCATAGTCACTGGTATCAAATGCTGCTAATACATCCAGATGGAGCAATGTATTTCAATTTCTCCTATTTCCAGAGCAAGTCAGAGCAGGGAATCTTGATATCAAACTGAGACTGAGGAGAATGGGTACATTTAAATCCTCCTAGAATATGCGAGGTTCTCAAGTACCTTGTTCCAAAAAGAGATTTTTACAATTGGGTGGCAATTTTCATATATTGGGATCCATAATGCTCTTCTTTCTGTCTGATAATTAATATAAGCAAAAAACTAAAAAAATAAAAATAAATAATTCCCTCAGACTAACATCTGTAACAGGTAGTTTGCTGATTATGAATTGAAAGAAACCTCTGTGGCTTTCATATATTTTCTTTTCTTTTTTTTTTGATAAAACAGTTTTAATAAATGTACAGTTTAATACTGTACTTTTATTGTTTTTATATTTGCCTTATTTTCTATTTTTCATATTTTCCGCTTTTTGAAATGTTCATACATCAGGAATCCCTGGATTATCAGATATTGGTTTGCTATCTTGCTATCAGCCAGTTAAAGAGAAATGATTGGCTTTCCTCTCTTTTAAGTCAAAGTGTAGACTGAGTAGAATTAAATATATATATTGCAAAATGTATATTCGTATGAAGGCTGATTTAAGTACTATAATTGTAGAAAGGTGATTTTTTTTTTTATATTAGACTAATTTGTCTGAAAGGGATTATTTGAAAAAGGAACATTTATGGATTCTCTCTCTCTCTCTTTTTTTTTTCTTTCTTCTCTTTCAACAGGATTTGTTTCAAATGGCTGGGTCTTGTTGCTAGGCTACCAATCTGCATTCTGCAAACCACAGCAGAGTTTATAGTAACTGAACATTAAATTGCAGATCACATTTTGTACTATTTTTAGACAGATGGAAGGAGAAGCATCCATTTGGAGCATCCAATTTATTTATTTATTTGTTTGTTTGTTTATTTCTTATTTATTTATTTATTTATTTAATCAGAGATAGCAGCATTGAAATATACCAGTGACTTGGGTACATTTCTGCATGCACCTATATACACACATAGGCCCACACACACCTGTGCATGAATCATGGATAGTTCTTCTGAATGTAATCTGCAACGTCCTAACTGACATCATGTGATAAGATATTGCAACAGGTGTCCTGATAAATTTTTTTCCTGCTTATCTGTACGGAGAAGTGACAAAAAATGTTTATGACTTGTCAAGAATGAGCTAAGCGGCTCATGTGGATGTGTCAAAGGGAGATAATGTTTTTATGGGCCTCTTTGATGAAAAGCAGCAAGAGAAAGGAAGCTGGTGAAAATAGTTGCCAAATTTCTTCATATTTTAATCCTATTCAAGAATGTCCTAGATCAGCTTCCTTCAAATGGCACTTTCCAGATTTGTTGCACCTACAGCTCTCAAAGTTGGAGAACACTTTTCTGAAGTATCCTTTCATCTTGCATTTTGCAATCATTTCAGCAAGCTCACTGCAGAATATCGCATGTAATAATTAAAGAGATGCTCGGTAACATTCCTTTGATTGCTAATGCAATGCTGCCCTGCATATGCTTACTTTTTCTTTTGTGCCTTACCACTAAGAATAAGATGATAAGAAAAAGAAGAAGAATGAGTATTGCAAGCTAGCTCACTGCATGCTGCCAGGAGTTTGATCCTGACTGGCTCAAAGTTGACTCAGCCTTCCATCCTTCCAAGGTCAATAAAATGAGGACCCAGATTGTTGGGAGCAATATGCTGACTCTATAAACCACTTAGACAGGGTGTTAAAACACTATAAAGTGGTATACAAGTCTAAATGATACTGCTATGCTATTTCTAATAAGAAGAATAAGGAGTAGATACAGATACAGATAATCAGAGTTGGAAGGGATCTTGTAGGTCATCTAGTCCAACCCCCCACCCAAGCGGGAGACCCTACACCATTTCTGACAAATGGCAGTCCAATCTCTTCTTGAAAGTCTCAAGTGATGGCGCTCCCACAACTTCTGAGGGCAAGCTGTTCCATTGGTTTGTTCTCTGTCAGAAAGTTTCTCCTTGTTTCCAGGTTAAATCTCTCCTTGTTCAGTTTCCATCCATTATTCCTTGTCTGGCTTACAGGAGCTTTAGAAAATAGCTTGACCCCTTCCTCCCTGTGGCAGCCCCTCAAATATTGGAAGACCGCTATCATGTCTTCCCTGGTCCTTCTCTTTACCAGACTAGCCAAGCCCAGTTCCTGCAACCGTTTGTTGTATGTTTTAGCCTCCAGTCCCCTAATCATCCTGGTTGCTCTTCTCTGTACTTTTTCTAGAGTCTCAACATCTTTTTTAAAATGTGGCAACCAAAACTGGATGCAGTACTCTAGGTGTGGTCTTACTAAGGCTTTATAGAATGGTATTAGTACTTCCCTTGATCTCGATTGTATCCCTCTGTTAATGCAACTTAGGATTGTATTAGCTTTTTTGGCTGCTACTGCACACTGCTGGCTCATATTTAGCTGGTTGTCCACTAAGATTCCAAGATCCCTCTCACAGTTACTGCTATTGAGCCTGGTTTCACCCAGTCTATATGTGTACTTTTGGTTTTTCTTGCTTAAGTATAGGACTTTACTTTTCTCTATATTGAATTTCATTTTATTAGATATGGCCCAGTGTTCTAGTCTGTCAAGATCCATCTGGACCTTGAGCGTATCTTCTTGGGTGTTAGCTATTCCTGCCAGCTTAGTATCATCTGCAAATTTGCTAAGTTCCCCTTCTATTCCCTCATCTAAGTCGTTAATGAAGATATTGAAGAGTACTGGGCCTAAGATGGAACCTTGTGGCACCCCACTGCTTACTTCCCTCCATGTAGACTTAGACCCATTAAGGACTACTCATTGAGTATGGTTTGCCAGCCAGTTTCGAATCCATCTAGTGGTGATGCTATCTATTCCAATTTTTTTCTAGCTTACTAAGAAATAGGTTGTGGTCTAATTTATCAAATGCCTTGCTGAAATCTAAATATATTATGTCCACAGTATTTTGCTGGTCTGCTAATTTAGTCACTGTGTTGAAGAATGAAATAAGATTGGTTTGGCATGATCTGTTTTTAACAAACCCGAGCTGACTGCTAGTTATTACTTTACTTGTTGCTAGATGTTGGCAGATCTGTTTTTTTATTATCTTTTCCAGTATCTTCCCGGGTATTGATGTTGGGCTGATTGGTCTATAGTTTCCTGGGTCTGTTTTTTTTCCTGTATTAGGAAAATACAGTATGCGCTGTATTAAAAAAAATCACTTCAAAATCCCACATTCTTGCTAAGATAGGTTAGCAGGTGAATGAGGAATGTCAGGATTTTGAATTCAAGATGAAGGCTCAAAATTCCTTGGGTTCCGCATTAACTGTAGTGGGGAAAAAACAACAGACACTTTAGATTTTTCCATTTTTAAAAAAGAATTAAAATGTATTATCCTGAAAAGTAAAAAAAATTCCACTTATGTAGGACTAATTTTAATCTATGAATTAAACAAAACTTAATTGGGTGGCATTTTTTCAGTGAAGGTCCACTGACCTAAAATTCCAGAGTTCCTTAACTCTTTTCCATGGCTGCCCTGGGTATTTGGTATAATTTTCCACTTATTCATTCTTTTGCTATCTTCCTTCCTTCCTTCCTTCCTTCCTTCCTTCCTTCCTTCCTTCCTTCCTTCCTTCCTTCCTTCCTTCC
>NW_020769314.1:15221738-15242795 GCF_900518735.1 Pseudonaja textilis
CTTCCTTCCTTCCTTCCTTCCTTCCCTTATATTTTCTTACTCAACTGCTTTGTGTGACTGTTCACTATCTCTTGTTCTTATATATGTATCCTTATACATTTAACCCGTGGGGTAGTTGGGGACGATAGAGAGTTGAAAAATTAATTGGAAAAATTAAAAAAGAAAAGAAAATTTCTGAGTCACAAATCAAAAGTTGAAGAACTAGCTGATCAACTTTAATGGTATAGTAATTCACAAGTTTATTCTTTTTTTGCATATGGGCCAAAACAGAGGTGGTATTCAACAGGTTCTGACCAGTTCTGGAGAACCAGTAGAGGAAATTTTGAGTAGTTTGGAGAACCGGCAAATCCCACCTCTGATTGGCCCCACCCCCATCTATTCTCTTCCTCCTGACTCCCAGCTGATTGGCTGGGTCTTCTTTTGTTGTCCTGCACAGGAGAACGGAGCTGGAAAGCAGGTTAGTGGGGTGGGGAGGGAATGGGGATTTTGCGGTAACCTTCCCCTGCCATGCCCACCAAGCCACACCACACTCACCAAGCCACACCCACAGAACTGGTAGTAAAAAAATGTGAATCCCACCACTTGGCCAATGCTCCTCTCCACCTATCTCTCAGCCAAATAAAGTACAGCACTAATGTCACAGTGATGGCACCAATTAAAAGATGCTATAAAATCAAGAAAAAAAACCAACAGACAGAATAAAACAGTATTACATGCATTGCACTGGAACTTTACCATGAGCGCCAATAAATGCAGAGATATGCAGGAAAGACATAACGTATATTTTCATATATTTGTTATTGTTAAGTCTTTTGTGATCTGTGACAGCTTTAGATAAGGATCAAAGTTATTACGTTTTCCTTTTTGTCATGTCTTAAAATGTTCTTTTTTGAAATATTAGGATGTGTTCCTGGTTTTTGATGGATTGGGATAATGCAAATGATGTGGACAGTATTTAAAATAAGGCACAGTCATACTCAGAAATAATAAAATTTCTGTGAGAGGGATGGATCTTATTCAGCCAGAAAATAATTTCAAAAAAAAATCCCCAGTAGCACATAAAAATTTATAAACTTGAATGATGGAATTAATGAGGAAAAATACTACTCCGAAAGAAAGTCCTGTGTTCTTCCTCCCAGAATGTTCAAACAGACTTTTATTGGATCTTCCTTCCCCGGGCTTACAAAAGATCTTATGGAATAATAATAAAATTAAATGAAAATGCAAATCTATGTCAGTTTGACTTAAGAGGAACACAATTACATTTTGTACCAAACCCTTATTAATCTTTGCTGTCTTGTCTGTTCTTAGAAAATATTTAAGCTTTATAATGAGATCTCCCAGTGGAGATTATAAACCAGATCAGAAATATTCTGTCTTAATCCCTCTCTTTCATAGGCAGCCATTTTTTAAAATGATATATTGGATGTTTTCATGGCTGGATTTGGCATTCTGATCTAAATATGGCTTTGTTTTATTGCATTTGGTTACTGATGGTCGATAACCTTGTCAACTACAAGATAAATTAAACCAAATTGAAAAGGAAATAAATGAACTCCTGGAGATTATGTCAGTGCTTAGACATTCAATCTTTTTCTCTTCTACGTATACTTTGAAGGCCAGAGAAAGTCAACACCAGTGTGGCTGAATTGCTGTGATAACTGGTATGTAATTTCTGGTAGACTTTAAAATCTGTTCCTGTGTATGAAATTTATATTGCAAATATAAATCCAAATCCAAATCAAATCAAAAATAAATCCAGCTTCTGGAAGACAAAAGAGTAGGAAGGTGACCACCTTGTGAAGAGAAAACCAGGGAAACTTTAAATAAGTGGAGAAAAATCTTCTTCAAGTCAGGTTGACTTCTGATATCTACTTGGAGATGTTGTTTTCTTAATCATCATCATATTATTATCTAGACATTCTTATTAAATTGACTCTGGGAATTTCTGAGAAAAAACACACAGAGCCATAAAATAATACAATGACAAAAACAAAGAACAAACGTCCACAAAACCCAATCAACAAGAGGGAAACATGTATTGCTCCAAAGAGGGCTTCAGTCCTCAACTTTCAAATAAGAGAATGACCTTTATTGCAGCAGAAAGAACAGAATAACAAAGTTGGAAGGATCTTGAAGGATCTCTCCTTGGTAAGTTTCCCTCTGCTACATTTTGTCCTGCCTGCAAGGGCTTTGGAGAATGGGTTGACTCCCCTCTTCTTTGTGATAGCTGCTTAGAAGAATGAAGACTGCTGTCATGTCACCCCTAATCCTTCTCTTTGATAGATTAGACATACCCAGTTCCTGCAACTGTTCTTCATATGTTTTAACCTCCGGCCCCTTAATCATCATTTTTGCTCTTCTCTGCACTCTGTCTAGAGTCTCAACTTCTATTTTGTGTTGTGGTGAGTAAAAATGGATACAGTGTTCCAAGTGTGGTCTTATCAAAGTACTTCATATATATATGGTAACTAACACTTCATGTGATCTTGATTCTATCCTTCTGTTGATGCAGCCTAGGACTGTGTTGGCTTTTCTGGCAACTGCAAAACACTACTGACACATATTTAAGTGGTGATCTACTAAGACTCCTTGATCCCTCTCACAATTACAGCTATTGAGCCAGTTCCTGTACATTTGGGAGGGGGTTGGCTTTAGTGTAAAACCTTATATTGCTCCCCAGTGAATTGCATTTTTGTTGGATAGCCTGTCAAGATAGAAATAGCAATAGCACTTAGATTTATATACAGCTTTGCAGTGCTTTACAGCCCTCTCTAAGTCGTTTACAGACTGAGCCTATTGCCTTCAAAAATCTGGGTCCTCATTTTACCCACCTCAAAAAGATGGAAGGCTGAGTCAACCTTGAGCCAGTGAGATTCATACTGCCAAATTGCAGGCAGCCAGCAATCAGCAGAAATAGCTTTCAGTACTGCATTCTAACCACTATGCTACCATGGCTTAGATCCTGGTCTTCTGGATTTTAAACCTATCTTCTAAAGTGTTAGCTATTCTTCCCAGTTTGGTGCTGCCTGCAAATTTTGATGAGTTCCCTTTCTATCCATTTATCTAAAACATTTATGAAATTTTGAATAATACTGGCCTAAGACAGAATCTTGGGATACCGGACTGCATGCTTCCTTCCATGTAGATGTTGTTCCATTAAGGACTAAATGTTGAGTGTGGTTGGTCAGCCATTTGGTCAGAAAATCGGAACTCTGATTTTTATTCATCCAGCTCTGATGCTTAAACTAGCACCATCTATTGAATTTTACCCCTATTGCAAATATAATGCTAATATAGTTGCTACAACTAGAATTGTAGCCATATGCATCTTATTTATTTATTTATTTGATTTATATTGCCGCCTATTCACCCATGGCGACTGCAAAAGTTAGATGGGTTAAATGGGAGAAGTGAAATAGATCTGAGAAAGGTTCTTGTTTAAAGAGTATATTTACTCATATTCAATCATGTACAATTTAAAAAAACAAAACAAGGGGAAGTAGTCTATATGGGTGAATGAAATGTGTGCAAGTGTATGAAGCAGATGAGAATCTATCCCACTAATTAAAAAAAGAGACTGTTTTCGCTCTCAGTCTCTTCTAGCTATTCTGCACCATCCAGGGAGAAAGGCAATGCTATCATGCTGTTCTCTAAAGCCTTAGATATTCATTTGACTTTTTTCATGTCATTAAATTAAAGCATCACCAATCGTTGTTTAAAAGGCTCCGCTGATAATCCTACAATAGTCTCCAAAGATTCTTATTTTCTCTTATTTGCATGTTTTTTTCAAAAACTTTGGTCTCTGTTTCTCTGTCTCTGTCTCTGTCTCTGTTTCTGTCTGTCTGCCTCTCTCTCTCTCGCTCTCTCTCTCTCTCTCTCTCCCACTCTCACTCCCCCACTCCTTCTCTCTTTTATGTGTGTGTAAGAGGGAGAGAGACATTTTTTAGCAACTTCACCTCTCCTCTTCTATCCTTGTGCCCTTGAATATACCTGGTGATTTTATGGTCTATTCCACCATGCTTTTGTTGGGTCTTGGGTCTTTTGTGTGAGGCATAGCAGAAAAAGGAGGGATCTCTATTATTTCCAATTTCCAATTTTCTTCTGTAATCTATACTGATTGCTAAAATGTTTTTGGGCTTGCTTCCTATCTGTATATGTATAGTGATTTGCAGCTATGTCACAAGAAATGGGGAATCAGTGTTGTGTAATTTGTTGCCATATTGTACATTCAAACAAAACAATAGAAGTGAAACTGTAGGGAAAGAGAAGTCAAAAAGTGCTTTCAAAAATGAAAATAAATTAGATCTTTTCAAAACTTTCTTTCTTTCTTTCTTTCTTTCTTTCTTTCTTTCTTTCTTTCTTTCTTTCTTTCTTTCTTTCTTTCTTTCTATATGAATGTATTTATTTATTTATTTATTTGTATGCCACCTTTATTATTTTTACAAATAATTCAAGGTACCCAACTTATCTAACAACTTTCTTCCTCCTAGTTTCTTCAGAACCACAAACCTTTGAGGTGGGTTGGACTGAGAAAGAGTGATTGGTCCAAAGTCACCCAACAAGTTTTCATGCCTAACACATGAATTGGAACTCACAGTCTCCTAGTTTCTATTATGGTGCCTTAACCACTGGACCAAACAACACTTTGCAATGTGCAGGGACTCCATTATGTGCATTCCCATTCAGGTAAAGTTTTAGAGACATGGATTTATAAAAGAGGGAGCATGTTATGAAAGCTGCTAATTTGTGGGAGAAGGGTTGAATTTTACACCACACATCTGTCACAATGGCTTTTGGGCCATTCTCAGATAAAACAGAAATGGCCCTGGAGAAAAATATTTCAGTGACACTTATAGATAAGTTTCAGGATTCTTGTGCTTAGCTGAGTTGAGGGATAAGCAAGAATTTGTCTCTTTTTGAAGAAATTATCAATACACTGAAAAAATATCTCAGGTCTAAATCAGTTCAGTTCTCAGTTCAGTTTTCCTTTACATAAAGAAACAACTGGATGATTCTTTAGATTTGTACCAAGTTCAAGGACATCTTAAAGGTGTTTTTTCAAGAGGCAATTGGACTTTCTCATCAGAGCTAAAGAAGCTTCTTGGATGAGAAGTGAAACATCTTCAAAGAAAAACCAGAAAGTCTAATTGCCTCTTGAAAACAACCATGGGACAACCATGACCTGGATGTTGGAGAATCTCCATAGACAAGATCAAGAGTATTTCTCCATAAAAGGTGGAAGCCAACAGTTCAATGTCTGCTTCACAATGTTTTTTAGTATAACATTTTTTGTTCAGACCATACTCTTAAACTCCAAAGTGGTAGCACTGCATGGAAGAATCCTCAATTCTAGACTGGACAGTAACAGATTCAAGCAAATTCTAGGCAATCCTGTCCACCAGACTTCCATAAGGAGATTATAAGCAGTATAAGTAACCACATTTAGCTCCCATGGGCTTAATATCTCTGGTATTATGTTACAATAGATGCTTATTTACAATATTGCTTGACTTGAAACCAGCCAATATCATAGATTTCCTGTCTCCCCTTCACCATAAACTACTTGTTGGCTCCACCTAATGCTACCAAGATGAGCAGGTTCTCTTATAGACTCAAGTAATAGACTACAAGTTTATCTTGTATATTCATGTAACAGAGACAGTGACATCCACTGTAGATCCTTACTCAAACCTCTTTATTCCCTCAATTTTTCTAACTATAAGATTGATCCCTTGATGATTGAATTTTCTTCTCCCTGTCATACTATTGATCCAAGTTGCCTTTACCTTTTCCTCCATTTTTCATTCTTAATTTTTACATTCCCATTAAATCAAAGGAGCTATTTTTGTTTCTCTTCCTCCTTGGGCTTTTGGGTACAAAAAGAGAATTTCAAGTGGGGGAAAAAAAATCAAGGCTTTATTAAAACTCCAATGGGTGAGTTTTACAGCACTGATTCTGTGCTGGGCTCTCATTCTTCACCTAAACATATGATTGTCTCATCAGAAGTTTGATTATGACACTCCTCTTTTCTTGCAAGTTCTCAAGATGACCAGTTTGAGTTTTACTACAGGTGAATTGCCTTGGTATCACTCTTCTAAAGTATTTTAATATTTTTTCTTTACTAATGTCATTTTTCTTTTAATTTTATACTGCCTTGAGTTGGACTGAGATGGCGGTTAAGTAAATCTGCTGAACAAACACCATGATTTTCTTGTTCTCTCTTTCTCTCACAGAATAGAACCAATTCAGCTCTTGTTACATTTTCTTACCTTCCCACAAACAGAAAACTAGATGCAAATGTAGGTGCATCAGATGTAGCATGGATTTCTCAAATTAGTTGTAGCTTTCTCTGTAGCAACAGTATTAGAAATCTTAAGCAGGAATGCTGTTTAAGCTCCAAGACCCATTAACCATGGCTTTTCTAGCTGTAGGATGGATTCTTTGATGGTACAATTTCCCTCTGCATGTCATACTATTGGCCCACAATGCCTTTACCCAATTCTCTGTTTTTCATTCTTAATTTCTACGTTCCATTAAATCAAAGGAGCCATTTTAAAATATTTTTCTTCTTGGGCTTTTTGATAGAAAAAAGAGAATTTCTGTGTGGATTTGTTTTTTCTCCATCAATACTTCCTTCGTTTCTTTGTAATTAATAACTGCAGGAAAAAAGGTCTCTATAGCTAGTTCTGTATTGATGTAGGAGTTGAGGGTTAAAATAAGAGGCACAAAGTATGCACTTATGAAAGCTGCCAAAGTCTGACCTTCTGTGCACAGAATAATTAAAAGTTATTCAAATTTAGCAATTTTTGTCAGATTTCTTCAAAAAGAAGAAGAATCATACAATACTTCTTTGAGAGGAGGGCTGCCTATTATTAATGGAAATAATACCGTTTATTTTCTTTTAGCTTTACAGTGGAAGGATCAGCCTGGCTACCATTCGCATTCTCCATATTTTTAGTTCTCCTAGGAAATGAATCAAAAGAACAAAAGAAAGCCTTGCATTTGGTGCAATTAATGTTTTGCTGTGGGTGTTCTAAATTTGCTTTCAGGATAGCGTTTATTCATTGTTTTAATAACATCATTCCACCTTCCAATTTTCCCTGCTTCATAACTTGATAAATTTGTGAAAGCAGGAAAGGGTGTTGAAGAGAAAGCGGTCAAAGGGCTGGTGGGAAATCATTACTATATTAACAACAACAAAAAATGAAATTCAGAAGGGGATTGGCCTTGATCCAGTATAGTCCTTTAAGTACTGCCTGCCTTAACTTCCCTCTCTCTTTATAATTCAAAGTTAAAAATACAGTTCTGAGCAAGGAAACTTGCTCAAGTTGTATCGTGCATAGACACTTATTTTCATTTGCTGTCTGAAGCACTGAAGGAATGAATGTATTGAAGGTCTCCTGAGATGCCTATAAAAGAAACGGCCATGAATGTCTATGGATACACATCACAATAGCTTCCATTTTTCCTATTGAAAAGTGCAGCACATTTGCTTCCCACAAAGAGACAGGGAGAGCTATATGGAAGGCTTTGTGTGCCGGATTGAATGAAAGTGAAATGGAAATCAGACAGAAGGTACTGCCCATCTCAGAACTCAAGAGTTGCAGCCACAAACACAATTCCTTTCATCCACCTGGGGCTTGCATTCCATTAGAATGGAATGGAATGAAAAACAAATCATTTAAAATGTACTTTTACATCTAACATTCAACCTACTTCCCTCTGCAACAGCATGACTTTCAGCAGAACTTGAAAAGGCTTGATGATCAATCCTTTTGTAACTTAGATTGGCAACTTTAAGACTTGTGGACTTCAACTCCCAGAATTCCTCAGCCAGCTTTGCTGTTGAAGGTCCACAAGTTGAAGTCCACAAGTCTTAAAGTTGCTAAGGTTGGAGACCCCTGACTTAGAACACTGAGTAGTTTACTGAGGCTTAGATCCCCCCCCCCCACACACACACAATGGGCTGGGCCAGGAGGAAAAGGATCTTTAAAGGTAATGTTTTAAAAAATGCTTTGAAAATGTCACAAAAACAACACTGTACATATGGACAGTCTATCACCCCCAATAGAGTAATGAATGTGTCATTCCCCACTACATCTCAACTATAAATTAAGGGGAAAAGGTTTGCATAAGATATTTGGATCACATGTAGACCTCTGAGTCTGGCACCAGTAAATTGCCAATTTTGGTTTATCTATACCCTCTATTCCCTTCCAGTCTGTATCAGAGCCAGAGGGTTGCGATATTAGCTCTCTTACCATTCTGTGTGAAAGATGGTGCTGCACAGTACTGATTGCCTAGCTCAAAGAAGTCCAGTTACACACAAATTTGCATGTCTGTATCGCTCAGAAATGCTACAATGGATGGCAGCACCTAGCTCTCATTGGCTGATCTTGAAAGACTAAGCAGGAACTGCTCCTGGTTAGCACTTGTATCAGAACACACTAGGAAATATCTTGGTTGCTAGCTAAACTGGGAGGAAGAAAACAAAAATCCAGAAGTCAGCCCATTTCTGTATTCTTGCCCAGGAAAGTTGAAGAAGTAACCAGTAGTGGGATTCAATTGTTTTTACTACCGGTTCTGTGGGCGTGGCTTGGTGGGCATGGCAGAGGAAGGCTACTGCAAAATCCCCATTCCCTTCCCACCCCACTCACCTGCTTTCCAGCTCCGTTCTCCTGTGCAGGACAACAAAAGAAAACCCAGCCAATCAGTTGGGAGTCAGGAGGTAGATGGGTGCGGGGCCAGTCCAGAGGTGGGATTTGCTGGTTCTCCAAACTACTCAAAATTTCCGCTACTGGTTTTCCAGAACTGGTCAGAATCTGCTGAATATCACCACTGGAAGTAACCATGTTTATGATGTGCTTCACATATACCATCTGGTGGGTATTCTTTCTCCATGTTGTAGTGGGAATGGAGGGGCAGAACTGGTCAGAGAGTGACTTGCCTACAGTTATTGAATGAGTTCAAGGCAAAGGTGAGAGTCATTCCAGATTGTTGTTCTCTTAATAATGTTGTCACTGTAGGTGACCATAGTTCTTTTAATCGTTTGTTTGGGTGTCTTCAGATCAGTGTTGGCTTCTGCAATTGCTTGGACTAATCCCTGAATTTTTCTTGGGTAGATTAAAGATAAAGGTAAATGTTTCCCCTGTTCAATCATGGCCTACTCTAGGAAGTGGTGCTTACCTCTGTTTCTTAGCTAAGGAAGCCAGCATTGTCTAAAGATATTTCCATAGTTGCCAGCATGACCCCATGCTGAGGCACACGAAACACTGTTACCTTCCCACCAAAGTGATACCTATTTATCTACTTGCATTTGCATGCTTTCAAATTGCTAGCTTGGCAGGAGCTGGACAAATTACGAGAGTTCACTCCGTCACATGGCACTCAGGTCTTGAACCCAGACTGCTAACTTTCCAGCTGACAAGCTTGGAAATATAGATTAGCAGAAGTTATCTGTCCTTGCCTCCTTTCAAGGGCTGAGAGAAGGCCTGACCTAATTCAGCTGGCTTTTGTTCTAGGTGGGAGTAGAACTCATATCTCCTTGGTTTCCAGATCGATGCTTTAATTTATTACCCAGTTTGTCATTTTTCAAGCAAATTAAAAACCTGTGATTCTTATGGTGCAATGGTATTCTGTTAAATGCGGATTGGTTTGTTTAAGGGTGCTACTGAGGAAAAGGCAATGGATTGGGCCATTTTCTACAATGAGGCTTGTTACTGTGCAAGACTCTGTATTTTTTTCAGCAGTGCAAGTCTGCCAGTGTGCCTGCATAAAGGCTAATATGAGTGGGAGAAGTCAGGAAAAGAAAAGCCAAGGCAGTTCTCAACCAGAGAAAGATATATAACACCCCTGCTAATTGTACAGCCTCCCAAGAGAAAAGCGGCAAAGATTTATGTTTTCAAAATGGCTTGTCATTCGCCTCTAATAAGGAACAGTCACAAGTAAGTTTCCCAGAGACCTGGGTCACATATTGAACTGATTATACAACATGTACTTATTGACTGGAATTTCCTTCCTGTTCCAAGAGGCATTTCTACCTTTATTTGAACATTCAAAATGCAGCCTGCAATATTATGTTGCCTCTGTCCTTTACTTGACTGAGGAGACAATTGCCAGACTAAATAATAAAGAGAGAGCAATACAGGACACTTTAGGTGAACTAGAGGGCTCTGCATCAAAGCTTTTCATTCTTTAAAATGGAGGCATATTTGCTTTATAGTTTCAATTACTGGAAAGCTACCCTAGATTCATTCAAACAAAGGCAGCATGTGTTTTTCTCCCAAGGCAGTCTCATGTGTGATGGAAGTGGAGTGGGTGATCCAAACTGACATTTCCTGATCCCTCCCAGCTCATGATGATCTCTGCTTTTCTTTTTCCTTTGTACCTTTCACTGGGGGAAAAAAATTGCACAGACAGCTCTCAGTTTCTTTAGCACAGCTCCCAGCTCCATTTTGGAATACCTCAAGGTAAATCAAGAAGCTTAACATTCTTCATTCTTTTGGCTAGGTTTGCCATGTTGTCAAATCATCCGGTTTTTCATACTTCTAGCAATATGACCACTGTGGCAGAAAGCTTTCACCTCATGGTCCTGAAGAAATCTCTCTCATTCTTAGGGTGGATCTTCTTCACGATCAGTGGAATGAAAGGTTTCCTGCTTCTAAAAATCCCATACTCAGTAATGCAGGGAGCATAAAACGTTGCTCCTCTAAGAAAAGAATAACATCAAAGTTTATTTAGAATGCTTGTTTTGAGATGAAGTTCAAGAAATTATTTGTAGAGGACACATAATCCAAGATGAATTATCCTTCAGGCTAAGGCAGACGGAATGGGGAGACACTGGCATATTTTCCCTGCTGATACATTTCTCCCCTTCTACTTCACTGGATCTTTGCAAGCTTGAAAGTTATTTATGTGCAAAAAAGAGAGAGACGGGAGTGGGATGTGAATGCCTCTCTCCATCCTCTTCCTTCTCCTCCTTTTAACCCACAAATATCTTTCTACAAAACATCTTTTTAATAGTTTAAAATTTTAATAAACAGATCATATTTCCAGACTGTACTGTAGATTAAATGGACACTGGACTACCACTTTCTCCTCCTTCCTTTATTTCCCTTCAATGTCTCTAGTACGTGGGGAAAGTATTACCACACTGGGAAAAGTGCAAAATTACTAGGTTCTTTAAATACAACCAGTTTTCTAGAACTCAGAACAGTGAATTTGTTGTTACATTTTTTTTCTACAATTGCATCATAGATAACTAATAAATTAGGAAGAGAGTCACTTGTGTGTCACCTTCTCCCAACAACCTAAAAAGTAATGCCCATTGAGCAAACAGAAGCAAATCTGATTTCCTGAATATGTATAGATCCACAAAGTGAGGACAAAAATGATAAGGTGACTTTTGTCTCTGCCTGCTTCATTTGTACTCAGCGGTTAGCTTTTGATGTGTCCCTTTAAGATCTATTTATATTTCCATATTTATGATTCTTCATCTTTAAATCCAACTTGGACTGCATAGCCCACTAAATGCTATGAAACCAGGACTTCTGAGGTAAGGGAAGCTAGATGCTGTCCTAATGATCATTCAGAACTAGAAACATCATTCTGTATATTCTATTTCAAAGCATAGAGAAACGCAGATCAAAAGCTGGTAGACAGCATACAGAATGTGCACCTCTGTTGGAATCAAGCCATCGGTTTCTCCTTCCTTCCCCATTGTTCTTCATCGCCTAAAGATAATTGCAATCTCAGCTCAGCCTTTGCAGTGCCCTGCAATGTCTTTTCCAGCAGGAGAGAAGCAAGGCTCTAAAGGCTAGGAAGATGGCCGGAAATACAATGACATCTGAAGGCCAAACCACCCCAAAATAGACAGAACTGACAGTGTGCCCTTATAGACATACAGTATGCCTTTTCTACCTCTTTGAGATGAATAAGACAGCTCTTCTGGACTTTTGTGCTAATTTCTCTGCTTTTTCCCCTCATTTTTTTTTTTTTTGTTATCCCTCTTTTCAACTTCTTTGGAAGCTCCTCATTTTATACTGAGAAAAAGAATTACAATCCAAGCCAGTTTACTTTTTCTCATATACTAAGCAACACATACTTCTTATTTTCTTATGGCGATTTCCTCAAAGTGCAGTCTTGTTTATATAGTTCCCACTGTGATTAACAGAGTTTACTCTCAGAAAAAAATGTAATGGTTTGTAGCCTCAGCAATGAATTCACACAATTTGTAACACTGCCATAGACAGAAGGGAATAAAATAATTCTTCTGATAGTAAATAATGTGAACAAACATTATGAACTTGTTTCTTTGAAGCCCCTAGTCTGGATTCAAATTCATTAATACTTTTCAGAGAAGGGAATGGAGACTATTGAGTAAACAAATGGAATAGCATATAAAGGAGTGAAATGAAGCTAAATATTTCAGCACATTTCTGAGAATTTTAATAACATTAAAAAAAGGCTCCACATTCATCCTTTCTAAAGTAGTCCTATGTGTGGAGGCAGAGAAGCAACAGGCAATAAAGCAAACAGAAAGGGGTTGGGAAAATAATTTAGAGTAGAATTTGGGTGGGGGGTTTACCCTACTTTGGACTTTTTATATGCTTTTTAAAAAAAGAATCCCTTGCATGTCTGTAGCATACAAATGTCTTTTCCCTCCTGTATGATAGAAGGAAATTTATTCCAGTATTGAACTGCATACCCACAAGCACATATTTCAAGAAGAATTTGATTATTTCCTGCAAAAAAAGACAGAAGAAACACTAAGTGCCCAGTTGATCTTAGCTAAAAGGCTAAGTGAGAAATTGAATAAGAAATCCAGATTAAGAGTTCCTACAAATTTTGGGCCTGATTCAGCCAAACATTTATTAAGTGTAATTTACATTAAATGTAATAAATTAGATTTATTCAAGACTGGCCATATCTTTAGCTTTACTTACAGCAAGCAATGTGAGAAGAAAACTATATGACTAATCTGTCTCAGTGAGGAGTAACAAGGTTGCAGTTGGGTGAAAAAATTAACATCTTGGCCAACTTGGCTTATCAAAATTCAGGGGACAGTTACAGTCAAAGAGAACTGCTTACGGTCAGAAGTACGGGTATTGTTTTAAGATGGTGATGATGATGTATTGTAAATTATACTATTCACAAACACATTAGCTCATTGAACTCTTTCTCCCCTCTCCTGTAATGCATCAGAAACCTGTGGAGCAAAAAGAGCCTTATTTTTATTGACAATAATAAGCCTTGAATCTGTTTCTCTGTAGAGGCTGTTTCATAGTTCATTTTTATACTTCCCTAAGAAATTGGCTTCCTTTTGATGAGTTAGTTACCAGCCTCCAGGGACGTGGAAGAATTTCCTTCCATTTAGATTTTTAAGCAAACTAACTTAGGCTATGATCTGTGGCTTAGAACATGTCTCTCCCTTTGCTGATATTGGTTTTTAGTTCTTTTCATAGCATAAATAATTTAAATTCAAATTTACTAAAGAAATGTCAGATTTTAAAACCTACAGATATTTGAAAGTTTGCCCAACTAAATAGTTTAAGTCTGGTTTAAATAAGAACCACACTTAAATGAAACTGATTTCATTAAAGCACAATGAAACTGATTAGACAATCTATGCCCAGTCCTCCAGCTGAGCCAGTTTCACTTGAGTTGCTTTGCTTACGAAAATTATAAAATTATAAAAAATTATAAAAAAAGGCTATGCACCTGAAAAGTCCATGTGGGGCCCAACCTGGTTCAGCTAACACAGTACAGCAGATGACCAAAAAAATCCAGAGAGTATGGCCATGCAGATTTGTAGTTGAGGACTTTTTCCTCCTTGCACTGTCATGAGGTCTCAAGTCAAACATTGTATTTCCTTTATTTCACTCTCTGAGATTTTAATGTAAGCATTGATGTAATGACATCTTTATCCATGTTTCCCATCCTCCTCCAGCTTCTTTTTTTTAAAAAACAAAGTTTTTATTTGTTATAACAAACATACAAACAAAACATAAAAACATAAAACCATCTTTCAGTTATATACATACAGGGTATCAGTTGGTTACAATCTTTTGTGCTATCCTTTTTTTACCATTACTCACAAGTTATATAAATTCTCACCTTATCGATCTAGCTTGTGCTTATATAATAGCAATTATTAAACATTCATTTGACTATTTTTCCATCATTTTCTATGAGATATTCTAATTTTCATTATGATTTAATCTTATACATTCATCCAATGGTTATATATTTTATATTGTATTCTATATCAATCTATTAATCTTTATTGTAAGGCTTACTAGTCTATTTCTTTACCATGTCTTTTTATCTAACCATTGATAAAATAAATCCCATATCATATAAAATTGTTTATCCTCTTGTTCTCTAATTTCAAATGTCAATTTACTCATTTCAGCACAGTCCATGATTTCCTTAATAATTTCCTCCTGCATAGGTATTTTTTCATTTTTCCAGTTCTTAGCAAATACAACTCTAGCCGCTGTTAAAACATTTCCAATCAAATATTTCAATTCTTTACAATATATTTCCAGTATAATTCCCAATAAAAATATCTCGGGTTTAAAGTCTATGTGTTGTTTTGTCATTTTTTTCAACCATGTGTGGATTTTCGTCCAATATCTTTTTGCATCCAAGCATGTCCACCACATGTGGTAATATGAACCAGGTATCTGATGACATTTCCAACATTTATCCGATTTATCCTTGAACATCCTGGCAATTCTCGTCGGAGGTAAGTGCCACCTGTAAAACAGCTTATACAAATTTTCTTTATACGCAGTTGACATTGTCATTTTATAATTTTAAGACCACAATTTTTGCCATTTATCTAAGTCAATCCCATATCCGAATTTTCCCCCCCATGCAATCATTGTTTCTTTTACTTGTTCTTCCTCTAATTTAAACTTTAGCAAATGTCCATAAAGGTTTTGATTATTTTTTCATCAGTACCTGTCAAAATTTTATTTAAATCAGTCAACTTGTCATAGATACCTTCTGTTTTAACATCTTTATCAAATCTAGATTGTATTTGCAAATATGAAAACCAATTCATTTTTATACCTTGTTCTTCCAATGCTTGCAAAGATTTAAGTTCACCCTTTTCATTCAATATCTCACCGTATCTAACTGTTTGTTCCTTTTTATATATTATTGGATAGGAAAAAGCTTCAATAGTAGATAACCATAGTGGAATTTTAAATAATATTGCTTTTTTATCTTCTCCTAGTTTAGAAACAATGCTTCTCGAATATAATGTCTTCTAAAATACCCCTGCATTTTAGTTGCCTTATACCAGAGGAAGGCATGCCACCCTAACAGCAAGTCATGTCCTCTAAATTCAAAAGTCTAGTATTTCTTAATGTTATCCACTCCTTTACCCACATCACACTTGTCGCTTGATAGTATAATTCCCAATTGGGCAAAGCAAATCTTCCTCTTATTCTTGCATCGTGTAACAATTTAAGTTTTATTCTCGTTTTCTTCCCCTGCCAAATGTATTTTAGCACTATTTTGTTTAAATCTTCAAAAAATTCTTTCCCTAATCTGATTGGAATTGTGTGGAATAAGTATAAGATTCTGGGCAATACATTCATCTTAATTCTAGATATTCTCCCAATCAGTGATAATTGTAAATTTTCCCATTTTATTAAATCTGTTGCAATCTGTTGTTTAAGTTTGAGATAATTGTCCTCCATCTGGGTGTTATATGTATCTACATCATGGTGTTATATGTATCCCTAAATACTTAATCTTGTTTGTGACCTGGATCCCCAAAACTTCCTCCAATTCTTTCTTTCGTCTTACTAACATGTTCTTTGCTAAAATATTTGTTTTATCTTTATTTATTTTCAAACCTGCTACTTTCCCATACTCTTCTATCTTTTCTATCAGTTTAGGTGCAGACTCCAATGGATCCTCTAATATAAATACCAGGTCATCTGCAAAAGCTTGTAATTTATACTCTTCTTCTTAAATTTTCATTCCTTTTATTTGTTTTTCTTCTCTGATGTTCCTATTCAGCACTTCCAGTGTTAACACAAACAACAGAGGCGACAGTGGACAGTCTTGTCTGGTCCCTTTTCTTATATCTATAAGGTCTGTTAACTCTCCATTTATCATAACCTTTGCAGTTTGTTTATGATATATCATTTCGATGGCTTGAGTCAATTTTTTACCAAATCCCATTTGGTCCAATTGTAACAGCATAAAACGCCGATTCACATTATCAAAGGCCTTTTGTGCATCTATAAATATCAGAGCCATTTGTTTTTCAGGATGTGCCTCATAGTATTCCAGTGTATCTAAAATTATTCTCATATTATCTTTAATCTGCCTCTTCAGCAGAAATCCATTTTGATCAGGATGAATAAAATTGTTTAAATATCTTTTCAGTCTTTCTGCCAAAATTGAAGCAAAAATTTTATAATCTGAGTTTAATAGTGATATAGGTCTGTAATTTTTAACTTGCTGTGGGTCTGTGTCCTCCTTCGGTACAAGTGTTATATATGCTTCTGACCATGTTTCGGGTATTCTCTTCTTTGACGTAACTTCATTCATAATTTCTAACAAGTGAAGATTCAATGTTTCCTGGAATGTCTTATAAAATTCCACTGGCAAACAGTCCGGACCTGGTGCTTTCCCAATGTTTTGCTTTTTTCAAGCTTCTGTTAATTCCATCATTGTTATATTACTTTTTAACATTGTTTCAATATATTTGGGTATCCGGGCAAATTTGCTTCCTGTAAGTATTGTTGAATTCTTTCTTCCTGAACATTCTCTAGATAGTACAGTTTTCCATAGTAATCTTGAATAATTTTTTTCTTCTTCACATTTCCATAGCATACATGTCCTTGTTTGTTTATCAATTGATTTATTCTTCTCAAATCTCTTTCCTTTCTCAATTTATATGCTAGCCATCTGCCTGGTTTATTTGCATCTTCAAAATAGTTCTGCTTAGCATTTCTAATTTTCTGTACTATTTCTTCTTTTTCCATTAGCCCCATTTTATGTTTAGTTATGTCCATTTTAACTTTAATGTCCTTTTTTTGTGGAAATTTCTGTAGTTCTTTTTCCAAACTTTTTGTAGTCATCTTCCAATATTTTAAAGATTTTTTTTGTTTTATATTTCTTTTCCTTGCATAGTCGATTATCAAACCTCTTGTATAAGCCTTCATCATGTCCCAGAGGTTCTGTAATGATGTATCCTCTTTTGTATTTTCTTTAAAGAAAAAAGTCAATTCTCTCTCAATTTTCTGTTTAAAGTCTTTTTCCTTTAATATCGTATTATTTAAAGTCCATCTAGATCTCCTTTTTTGTCCTTTCCATACAAGTGTTATTGGATTGTGATCTGCCCAAGTACTTGCTTTCATTTCAATGTCTTGTATGTTAGAAAGCAATTCTGTTGACATCCATACAATATCTATTCTAGACCATGATGCATGTCTATTTGAATTAAAGGTATGTTGTTTATTTTCCACATTTCTCTCTCTCCATGCATCTTTTAAGTTTATTTCATCTACCATTCAAAAGAAGGATTTTGGCAATGTTTTTCTAGTTTTCTTTACTGTTTTTTGTGTTTTATAATCCAATTTGTTGTTTATTATTCCATTAAAATCTCCCATCAGACAGATATTAACATAGTCCAGTTCAATTATTTTCTTATGTAATTTCCTGTAAAAATCTTCTTGATTATCATTTGGAGCATAAATTGCTATTAAAAGTGTTTTAGATTATTGTCCGTTATCTCCACCATCAAAATCTTTCCATCATCATCTGTATATATTTGTTCTGCAGTGATTGTATCTCTAATGTAAAACACCACTCCTCTTTTTTTACAATGTGTTAATGCTGTAAATAATTTCTCTAATTTTTGTTGTTTCAATATATAATCATGTTGTTTTTTAATATGTACTTCTTGTAGGCAGATTATAACAAATTTTAATTTCTCTAATTTATGAAATACTTTTCTTCTTTTAATAGCTGAATTAAGCCCATTTATATTAATTGTAATCAATTTTTTTCTCATCTATTTTAGACTTTGTAAGAAGGATTTGTTGCTCTAGTAGATCTTGGTTCTCGTTGTTCTCTGGGTACACCACCTACGGTTCCTTCCTCTTTTTCAATTACTGATGTACATTCCTCTTGAAATTCAATTAACGACTCTTCTTTTCTTGTATCTTCCTCCCTTCCTCTAAAATATTCCAGATAGAATAACTCTGCTTTTTCAACTGTATCAATTCTGTGTCTTTGTTCCTGCCAGGTAAACATGAGACCTTCAGGTATCAGCCATCTGTAATTTATTCCTCTCTTAAGTAACGCTTTGGTCAAACAATCTACATGCTCTTCCCACCATCTTTTCAATGAAAACCTCAGAGTCCTTGAATGTAACAGCAAATGTATCAACAAGAAAGAAAGAAAGGAAAACAATGCATCCAAGCCTCCAGGTGGCAGCGCTACTTATTTCCCTTTCCTTCCCCTTCCCCTCTAATATTAAAATCAGGAATAATAAAAAATATATAAAGAATCTAAAATTATTAAAAAGAAAAAGCAAGAGAATAAAAAACTTTTCCAAAGAGTTATTTTGAATGGAAAAAATAAAAATTAAAAAGGAAAGATCAGTCCAGTTTAAAAGTTAAAAAGTTTTAACAAAATCCAAAGTTCCAATAAAAAGAAAAAAAACCTTCAGGTTTAATTTGTGCTTAATCTCATTGCTTCAGCACTTTTATCTTCACTTTTAAATTTAATTTTTAGTCTTTTAGGCTGTTCCCTCCAGAAAAAAATAAGTAGAAAATTATCTCACCAAACTGACAGGCTTTCTTTCCAGCTTTCTTCCGTTCCGGAGCCATCCCAGCTTCAGCGGCTTTAATGGCTGCCTCTCCACCGTGGGAAAAAAGGGCTTCTCCTGGATCTACCAGGGACTTGGCAATGTTCCTGGGATCGACAGGATGTGCCCTCCTCAGTCACCATCTCTATGGGATGGTTAAGGTCCATTGGGACCATCCTGCAATGGAGATATCAGCAGCGATCTTAGAGCTTAAAGATCGCATGCTGTACCGCTGCGATGCAAGCTCCGCCCTCCCCATCCTCCTCCAGCTTCTGTTGTTACATTTTTAGGATCTAAAGCAGGGATGTTAAACTCAAGATCTCGCCTGCAAGTCTGCCCCTAAAACAGCAACCTCCTGACCTCCATTTTTGCTGGCAAATGGTTGAAGGAGGCCACCCCAGCTGAGAAGCCCGCTTTCACTGGCAGAGCCCCAACATGAGTGACGTCAAGCTAGCCATGCCCACCGTGGCCATGCCCATCCAACTTTCCCAAGTTCAAACACAACCCTGATGGGGCCCTCGATGAAGTTGAATTTGACACCTGATCTATCGGTATTAGTTTAAGCAGAAGCCCTCTCAATGAATACATCCTTCTTTCCAGGGTGCTCATTGAAAATGAATTGGCCAAACGAAAGAGGCTGATAGCTTTGTAATTGTATTGTGCAAGAGATCCTTCTTTCCATTCAGCATTGGTACAAACAAAATCATCTCTAAGTTGTCCCAGTCCCCTGCTTAGCAGCTGAAATGCCTATGGCCACCTTTAGTATTGCTAGCTTCTTTGGTCTTCTGATAAAGTTTGAAAGTCTTGGGCTGAAAGAAACTCTGCTTGACTCTTTCTGGTTTAGTAACCAAATACATTTCATGATTTTCTAAATTATTTCCATCAGTGTTGTAATCCCTCCCCAAGAACTCTGTTTGTTAAATTTATTTGCTGCCCTCCTCATTATGGGGCTACTTGGAGCAGCTTACAACAGTAGAAAATGTTGATTAAAATCAATAGTGGGATTCAAATTTTTTTACTACCAGTTCTGTGGCTGTGGTTTGGTGGGTATGGCAGGGGAAGGATCCTGTAAAATCTTCAGTCAGAGGTGGTATTTGCTGGTTCTCTAAACTACTCAAAATTTCTACTACCGGTCCTCCAGAACTGGTCAGAACCTGCTGAATACCATTTCTGATTAAAATGTAAACATAACAACAGCACAGCAATGAAACAATAAAGTAAACAATGAAACTACAATAATATGAATTAAAAGATGGGAGGGTGAGGAGCAAGAAGCACAGGAAGGAGGTGGAGTCAACTAATAGTCCAGCAGCCATCTCCAGTGTGGTACTTCCCTATTGGGTCCCCAAGCCAACCTCCAGAACCAGGTCTTCTGGCCCTTGTGGAAGGATAGGAGGATTAACTATGCCTGTCTAGTTAAACAATTTCTTTACACAATGGCCAAATAATTCAGAAACAGGCTATTTGTAAGCAAGTCGGAAATAGGGAAGATAATTCTTCCTTTATCAAACCTTTCTACTACTTTAACTGCTAGATGAGTAGCAGTTCTACTCCAATATTAGTAGATATGATTATTATTACCTAATAATATCTAATAATAGATAATGGCTCAGTATTGCTGGATGTCCTGCAACAATCCAGTTGTCCTGCCACTGTATTCGGATGCAAGTTCTTATTTATAGACAAGCAATGTTGCAGTACCATTCAAGGCTGTGCAACAGATCTGGGCAATGCTTTCATCTGGAACTGCATCTCTCTCTTTCTCTCTGCTTCTAAGACTTGCGTTTGGTGCAGCTGCTACCTTCTAGAGGTCCCTCAGATTGTCTATGCATCAGTTTCAGGATTTGATTTAGCAATAAAAATAATGATGGGATCCTTTTGGGAATTTTGGGCCTTGTATATAATCCTTGGGTTGGGCTTTACATTCAATAATCTGCCTTAATGTTTTTTGTTTAAAATGTTTCCTCAGATTTTGGAAACAGTGGCCAATATTTTCATTCCCTATTCCAAAATTCAGAAAGTGGCCTTCCAAATGCATTATAAGAACCATTTCTACCCTCTTCAAATTGTCTGCACTGTATACTGTAGTCCAAGTTGCAATGTACTGCAACTCTTAAATCCCAATGGATAAGGGCAAAGTTATCTATGCCTTTTATTAGCAGCAGGATAATAATAATAATAATAATAATAATAATAATAATAATAATAATAAT
>NW_020769314.1:15242805-15253753 GCF_900518735.1 Pseudonaja textilis
AATAATAATAATAATAATAATAATAATAATAATAATAATAATAATAAAGGACTTGATAATATCTGGCTGACTGTGTGACCAACCATCATCATCATCATCATCATCATCATCATCATAACTTTAACTTCATCAAAAAATAACATCTGCCTTGGGAAGGACTCCATTGGTGGATAAAAATGTCAAATCCAGTCTAAACATCTGGCTGACTGTCCAATGAACCATAATAATAAAATTATCATCAGTCAATTGTGGAAGGCAGCTTTAATTGGAACAGTTTACATCCTGCAACAATAGTTTTAATATTACTTACCAACAAGATCTATCTGTCCCACATCCTGGAGAAGGATTCAAAAGAGAGACAAAAATGCCAAAAATCTAATCTAAACATTTGACTAAATGTGTGACTAACCATAATTTATTAACTATATAGGTTTCCTGACTCCTAGAGACTCTGGGAAAATTCCCAGATCCATTTTTGAATTGGCAAATAAGATGGAAATATGATATTATCTGTTCTTGTTTTTGACAAATTATTTATTTTATTTTGAAAAAAATAACATTCACTGTTTTGTTTGGAATATGCATGAGGCATTGAACTTTTCCAGAAGCTCACTAGTTAGTGTTTTTCCCTGTCGTAGACCAGACTAGAGGGTCAATCATCTGCATCACTTTCATCTTCTTTTGATTAAAACAGCCTGCACATTTTCTAGCATGAATTATTGAATTCCTCAGACAACAAATCATCCATACAGGCTATTCCCACATAAGACATCAAAACACAGAATATATGTACTGTTAGTTCATTGTTATGATGCCTTAGTTCTCATGAGTCTTTGTAGCAGCAACAGCCAGACTATCAACAACCCCAGTTCAAAGTATAAGAACCAGATTCAAAGTCAGCTTACTCTAGATCTGTCTGCATGCGCGTATGTGCATGTGCATGCATGCACACATATGCACACACACACACACACACACACACACACACACACATAGAGGCAAATATGCATATATAGACTGGTGCTGTTTGAATGGGAGGAAAACAAACCACTATTGCTTAGGGAAATCAGGCCTGCCATAAGAGTAAGCTGAAGCCATGAATCTCATGGACTAGATGAGGGATCGCCAACCTTTTGGACCTCAGGGACCACCAAACTCATAATTTTAAAACCTGCAGACCAGAGACCATGAGAAAATCCCCCCAAAATGCAGGAAAATTCCCCACCAATCGATCATTCTTTATTTGGGATCACAGGATACCGTCTCTAGCTTCGTTCTCAGGGGGGTGGGGGAGAGAGATTTTTGGCTTCATGCAAGGAAAGCAGCAGAAGCAGCAGAAGTCTTTCTTTCTCTCCCCCAAACTCTGCCAGAAACGAGTCTTTGTGAGAATTGTTGTGCTGGTGCAGCTTCTTGGAATAGGATGCTTTGCAGGGTCCCAAAGACTCACTTCTGGTGGAGTTTGGGGGAGAGAAAGAAAGAATTTTGCTGTTCTCCTTGCATGCAGCCAAAAGCAGAAGAAGAAAGAAACAGAAAAAAGCAACCCGGTGGCCAGGCGAGGCATGTGGGGCAAGTTCCACCTCCACCTTTTCCCCCCTCCCCTCACTACCTCATGCTGTTAGTAATGCAAGCGACGCAAACCTTGTGTTCCCACGGGCCATGTAGGTGGTGCAGCCTAGGGTTCCCATGCAGCCTGGATTAATTGCTTTGGGAGTGACATTTCTCTGCAGACCACCAATTTTTTTTTGCAGACCACCAGTTGTCCCTGGCCCACTGGTTGGCGACCACTGGACTAGATGACCTACAAGCTCACTTTCAACTCTGTTAATCTGTTATCTGTTATTATCTGTTATGGCTTAGAAGAGGAAAATCAAATTCCCATTGTCTGTGACCATTTTGGGGCCATAAGTTCATTTTCAATCTTTACTTTCTCAGTGATCAACTCCTGACCCTGAGCTCTATCCAGCTTCCTCTCCTGGCTACCAGAAACCCTCCAGAATGATCATCAAACTGTAATTTTTAGTGTGAAAGAGCTTATGCTTCGAAAGAGCATAAAAAATGAATCTGATTAATGTAATTTTAATTTGAATAAAATCCCATTTCAGTTTTCTTCCAGCTTCCCACCTGTCACTCAAAACCAAATAGGTTCTCACTGTGAACGAAAAGGAGCAGAGGACACAAGATTTGACATACTCCTTATGGGGACTCTATAGATTTAATGCATGATATATCACAGGAGGTAAGATCCGTTCATCCCAAATCCTCCCTCCTCAATTGTTTATATCGATCAGATGCTACATTTTAGGCCAAGCTGGTTCTTCTAGCTATTCCTTTCTCACGTTTCCATCTGGTGGGACAAGAGCTAACTCTGATCAGTAATTGTGTGCAAATGGATTCATTTGACTACTGAGCCACCAGAGACTCGATTTTAATTTATCGCCTGCGTTACCTGATGGCTTGCATCTAATTGCCTCTTTGACCCTTTGAGGAGGGCTTTTTGTTAGCTTTATGGTGGCAGTGATGTGCATTTTAAAAAAGCATCTCTTCCCTTTTTTTCCCTTTTTTTTAAAAAAGGCTCACAATTATGATTTTCTTTTAGCAAAGTGTCACATATAACTTAAGAAATCTTTTTTCCTCCTCTCCTTTTGTTTCATTCTGTGCTGCGCTAATGAAATTCCTGAAAACATGATAGGTTGCTGTTGCCATGGAAACCTATTCCTGGCAGAAAATGTAACCGTTTAATGCTGCAGATTTATTCATGCGCCCCATTAATCAAACTTCATACAATAAAATCAAATTAATATTTCTGTCTCATCAGGTTTGGGCAGCTCCCTCCTTCTCCTGCCATGCTCCCCCCTCCCCATACCTTTGGGAAGAAGGAAATATTATCTTTAGGAGACTGTAAGTAACAAGATTTTCCATGTTGTCTTGCCAAATAATCTTTGCATGTCTTCTAACCATGCCATCCCATGCAATATATTTTCATTGAAGACTTACCTAATATTGAAACCTTGTTGATTGGTGGAAGCTCAAACAGTGATATCCTAAAGATAATCCCACAAGAAAAATAATGGACGATGGTATAACATTTAAAGGTGAAATATCCAGGAACTCCCAATAATTCCTCATACATTGACCTTAATTTCAAAGATATACCATTTACATTTATCTTCTTGGTATGGCATCACATTTATAAGGTATTTCTTAAAAAAGGCAGAAAGGAAAATACAAGCATACACCATGCATTCAACAAAACTGGTTTGTTACAAGTTCTTTAGAGCAGACTAAGTCATAACAGCAGCTGTCATCCTGTCAAACCAGGTACCATCAATCTAAATCTAAGCATAGAACACAAAAAGTACTTGGGTGGGATCTTACTAAATTATTTTGTTTCCAGCATATCCAGAAATCTCTTCCTCTCACATCATTAGGTTTTGGGATTGGCTTTTTTGATATTGGAAAGTGAAGCAATCTCTAGCAAATGTTGTCAATTTTTCTTCATTTATTCTGGTCAACTGATTGTAGTAGGAGACAATAATTTTAAAAGTATCTTTCAGACGATACACCCATCTTCCTTCTATTGCAAATGAGACATGAATGGCATTAGAATGTTAAATACAGTGATCACAATGTCTATGCAGAAAAGTCACTTGAGCTTTTCCTATAATCTTGCCATGTAAAATATTGATTGTTCTAAGAATTCCTAAGTTAGAAACTTATCAATAAAATTAGATCATCTCTATAGATTATTACAAAGTAATATGCAGAAATGTGCAGCCTGCATTTCAAGTATAATTAATTGAATCAGTCTGGCGTGTCCATAACTTTAAGAATAAGCTTAAATTTGATGATGAGGTGAAGCATGGATTTAAGGTCTCTTGAAATCATTGTTCAGAATACAACAGTGAACACAGGAGTTCTCATAAGCCTTTTGTAACACATTTGGCAAAAAGGAACAAGATCTGGAGCTCTAATCAGTATTGCTATCACTACTATCAAGTGTGCATCATCATCATCATCATCATCAATCATCATCACCATCATCATCATCATTATCACACTGTCAACTTTGAACTGAACCTGGCAGCAGCCATCTTTTTGTTGCTCAGTTGCCACACACACTCCCTCCACACAGAGGGAGAAGGAGGTTGGAGTGCACAACAAAGAGCTTTCTCATGAGAACCAAGGTCATCTCTACTGGCAACAGATAAGATTGGGGAAGGAGTGTCTGAAGTGCCCACCAATTAACCCAATTGGCCAACATGACCTGTGACACTTGGGGAGGGGGGTTATTTCCTAGTTTAATTATACTATAACCATGGGAAAGATTTAGATTTGGTTTTCCATTGAACCTGTGCTGATGTGATGTACTCATTAAAGAAGACCTTTGAGAAGGAGCCAAGTCTCAGATTGCTGATTTGCTTGAGTTCTTTAGTCCTGAGACACACATCATCATAAAAGGGAATATAGATATGCACAGTTGTATATGCACACATTTACATTTACTTACACACATACCATCCACATAGTGTGTGTGTGTGTGTGTGTGTGTGTGTATGTATGAATGCCGTTTTAAAAATTATTCCCATTTTAAAAAAAAAATAATGTGGTTTATCTTTTTGGGGGAAATGTGTTAGTCCAAGATACCAAATTCTGCTGGTGCCTTGCTGGTGCCTCTTCTTTTGGACCTTTACCTTTGAAATTTTGTTGGACTGGACAGCATTACTTCTTTAAACAGAGAAGTCTCTCCCAGGCTCCTTTGTAAAATAATGTAGTTCTCTTCAAATAATTCTTTTTCCACTGGCTGGATCAAGCCTGACCTGGATTTTCTACATTATAACAGGTCATCAAGATAGCAAGGTGTGTTATTTTATATCTTTTGTGCTTGTTTCCAGACATATTTTTTTTCAAATAGCAAAGTTCATTTGCCTTTTCTTAAAGGTATCAATCCATGCTTCTGAACAAAATGCTTAATTGGCATTTTTAAAAAGCCATCCCAGCTCAAAAAAAAAAAGAAAAAAAAGAAATGAATATCTTTCTCAGGAAGATAATATTTCCTGAGAATTTCCTTTGGTTTAGATTTGATAAATATATCTCAATGTCTGTAAATGTCTTCAAAACAGGAAGGAATGTAAGATTTAGAACATGTTGGTATAGAAGAAAATAAAAGTAGCAAATTTGTTCATATAGAGAACACAAGATTCTTGTGTTGAAGTGAGAAATAAATAGTCTATAGTTCAAAGATAGATCTCAAACATTTCTAACTCTGTCTTAAATCTTCAGAACTTGTGTTTAAGTCTCAATATAAAGCTATTACATTGATTTAAGTTGCCATCAGCCTCGCTCTCTCTCTCTCTTCTTTATTTTATAAGTACTTTTTCTTTAATAGCAACATAGCAGACTAGACAAAGATAGGCAGAAATAGTAATATTTAAGAATTAGATACTTAAAAATGGTGAGCCTTTGCTAATTTTATTTTTTTAAATAATGTATTTATTCATGAGACAAGGAAATACAGAGATCAATAGTTTAGGGCTGAAAGATAATAAAAATGACAGATCCAATCATGCTTAAATATTGTTACAAAATAATCATTTGGATTTAATTTGGAGAGCCATATTATGACAAATGGCAAGTTATAGCTTGAGAATCTTCAGCACTATTTCCTCTGCTTGTGTTTTAGCAACACTGATGACAGGAGTCTTCTTTAAATGTGCATCATCATCATCATCAACAACAACATCTCAGAAGAGAAGATAACTGAATCCAGAGAATAGGTTCCACAGTCCAATTTCTCAAATATAACAGGATTCATGCAAAATTTCACCAAAATGAAAACTATTTTAGGAAGTCATAAAACATAAATTTGTATAATTTGTAAATAGACTAGACTAGACTAGACTGGACTGGATTGGACTGCAATGCAATGCAATGCAATGGAATATTCTTTATTGATCACGTGTGATTGAACACAAAGGGATTTGTTTCCAGTGTAGTATCTCTCAGTGTACATTCAACCAACAAACTGATAAATCATAAAATAGTAGGTAATGGGAAAGATGACAAGGATAATAGTAATACAGCCCTACTACATAGTTAGATACCCTTAGGCATAAAAAAATGCTGTGACAATTGTTTTAGCAGAGTGATGGCATGGGGGAAACACTGTCTTTGTGTGTAGTTGTTTTGGCATGCAATACCCTACAGCGGCATCCTGAGGAGAGAAGTTGAAACATTTTATGTCCAGGATGTATTTTCTCAGCCCTCTTTCTGGCTCGTGCAGTATACAGATCTTATGTGTACAGGTATTACGGACCCAAGTCAGTAGCGTTCAGTACCAAACATCAGATGTCGGGTTGATTTTATGCCTCTTTCTACTTCGATCATTCTTAAAATGTCTTTGCAGAACACCAGTTCAAGCCAGAAGCATCAATAATTGATGCATTCCAAAGATTTTTGATTCCATGCCAAAACTCACTGAACCCGTATATTATTATTTTTTTTTGAGCTCACACTAGTGTAATTCTCTCATGAATACAATCTGAAGTTTCCTGCCAAATTTGTTATTTTTTGCAAAATTTGGCAGCAAACCTTAATCCTTTATTAAGTACAATGAGACTGGGGAAAACCCAATAAAGTGGTTTTGGAATAAATGCAGGATATAAATACATGATAAAGAGTCACACTGAAGTGCTAATTGCCTAGACAATACACTTGGAAGGCCATAATATTTTCATGACTTCTAAAAAGATAAAGAAAATTGTGCATGTAAAATCTTTTTGTGAAATTGTTAATTTGCCATTTGAGAATTGAACAAAACCAGCATGTATGGACTGATGACAGTTTTTATTCATTTGTTTAATAAATTGCCCCTCTATTTTGTAGTGCTCAAACTAATATACAATTGAGTGGAAAAAATGAATGGAAGTTAAATGAAACTAATTCATTAGCTGCACCTAAATGGAACCTGAGTACAATAAAATTAGAAAGCAAAAATCCAATAATAAAGTAATATTAACTGCTTAAAAACTGATGAAATCATTCCGTTTTCAGTAGGTCATAAAAATTGGAGCTGATCTAATCTTTCTAAGGAGGCATTCCAGAGGTGGTATTCAGCAGGTTCTGACCAGTTCTGGAGAACCGGTAGCAGAAATGTTGAGTAGTTCGGAGAACTGGCAAATATCACCTCTGACTGGAGATATTACAGTATCCTTCTCCTGCCACGCCCACCAACCCATACCCACAGAACAGGTAGTAAAAATTTTTGAATCCCACCACTGAAGCATTCCATAACAACGGTGCTGTTTTGGGGGGAAAAATTCCATAAACTCTATTTCTCTAAGGAAGAACTAAGCCATCTGGGAATTCAGAGACAAATATATCCCCAAGTCTCTTTTTTCTGTACATCAGAGTTGTGAAATTAGGGGAGAAACACAATTTATCATTGATTTGTGGCTTTGGAAATAGGGAAAAGAGATGTTTGAGTTCCCTGATAAGTTTAATGAGTAGAGTAGTAAAAATATTACCCCTTTGTCCTGAAATCTTCCTATTGTCCCTTGAAACAATGTCATGAGCACATTGCCCCACTGGTCCTTTGAATAGTAATATTATTATGAATCAAACCAGTTGAATGCAGAAAAGTGAAATCTGCAGCAAATAATGGGACCTCTGTCTTGTCCAGACTGAGCCTAAATCCAAAATTGTCAGTGTGTCCTGACAAATGTTTCAAATGGTTATGGCCTCTGTGACATGGTTGAAAATGAGAAGCAGTTTCATCTTCATTTTAAATCTTTTTAGTAAAGTTGAGAGAGGAATAGGAATATCTTTTTATAAGAACAGATCAAAAGTTGCAAAGGTGGAAAGAATTTTTCAAAAAAATAAGTGCAGAACACAGCAACTTTACCAGATTTGTCCGGCGAATGTAGCCAGCTTCAAATATTTCAATCTCATAAGATTGAGGCTTTCTTTTTTAAATGTTTGTTACGTGAATGAAGGATGCCACCTCACATGTTCTCGCCTTCAATAAATATGCAAAATCAGATACAACTTGATCCTCTCCAAGCTGGGACTAGTTGTAGCTTGTAAGTTTGGCTGATGCAAAAGTATGAGAACTCCATCCAATAAATATAAGAAAGTACTATTTAAAAAAAAGAAAACTTCATCGAAACAGGAAACATAGATTAAACAGATTATAGAGTCTAAGATGGCCTTTCTCATCTTCCAATTTATCTCAATTCCTTTTGCAATCCAGGGTGTTAGTCATTAATACACTTCCGTATTAAAACTTATACAGTCACCTGAAGTTCACAATCATGGAAAGGAAACAAAATGAAATACGTTTGTTGATACAATAGCCATATGTCCAGAAAATAAAGAATCCCTTAGTGTGAAACAAAAATAAGAAGCAGCAAATCCTACATAAAGTTCTTCGGTCTATTTAATATATATGGGGGTTCAATGGTCCGAGAAGCTGAAGTTATTTCAGTTTTATTACAACAATGGTCAGTGATCTGGGAGTTTCCTGCAGAATGACCTTTAGAATGTAAAACTAGGATTCTGTGATAATTAGAATCTTGTCTATAATCTTCATACTGATAATGGTGATGGTGATGCTCTTAATAATAACTTATAAAAGTAATCTTCCAAATTATTATAATTATGTCTTGAAAAACAAACTGATTTATGGAGGAAGAAACCTGAACTATAACAGTGATGGTTCGGTTTCCTAGGGAATCATTTTCATTCCATTCTCAAAATCTATTATACATAATAAATGTCTGTAAACTGTACACCAATCTTTCTTACCCTGGGATTTTCCATATAGTATATGTTCAAAATGCAATTCAGAATACCCAGCCAACTGTGATTATGTGGACATAATGGGCATCGTGCTTTTTGAGGAGGGGTAGCGACTAAACCTACTATCGTACATATGCTGACTTCTCTTAACTGAGATATCTGGCTGTGTATAAATCATGTCTTCTACAAAGACGTGAATGAGGGAACACATATTTTCTGAGTTTTTTTTCTGTTTCTGATTCCTTCCAGCTAGATCTTGCTAAGGGAGGATGTAAAGAGATAGATACTGGAGTTCAAGGGATCTGAAGAGGCAGAGATTCAGAGCCTATTACTTTTTCTGCCATTTTATATCCACTCAAAGGACAGGCAGAGTTTCAAGAATCATTGGAATAGTCAAGCAGTTTTCATTTTTCTGGCTGCAAGCTTCGCAAACTTTTTGGCATTCTTCAGAAACTGTTCTCTTCCAGTAACTATCCTGATATAAATTGATGTAAAAATCCCCAGCAATCATTTTTTTCTCCTTGCTTTCTAACTGTTAGCCTCAGAACAACCCTGTGGTATGAATTTAGCATATGTATGTAATGTATCAAGTATGAATGCATCTGTTTAAATACTTGAACAATTATTTAGATTTTTAAAAGGGGGGCTTGCAGAACTCAATTGTAGTCTTTCCATGTCTCTCACTCAGGTGAATTCATGGATGGCCTGGATCCAGCTTATGACCCTTTTAAGTAAAACTTTGATCCCCCACCCTTCTTTCTATGTTCTATGTCACAGCCTCCATTCCATTTGCTTTGGTTTTATAGTACTTTTCCTTTTCCTCTTCAGATCTTATTTTTTGAATACTTACTGGACTTTTAGCAATAGAAGATTGCTCAATGTGATTTAATACCACTAGCCACTCTTTCTGCTGATTCATATAAACAGATTCAATAGATATTAATACTTACACCTTAAGTCCAATCTAATACCTTTAGCTGCCAGCTGTCACTTCTGTGGCCAAAATACTTCTTCTCAGAATCCTCTGAGGCTAATATATAATCTCAGGTATTTTTAAGACTCTTTCTTATCCCGGTTCCATGTCTGCTGCCCTCCTGTTGTCCATAAGCACTTTATACTGTGAGAATACAATTTTTTTCTATTTCCAGCTACTTATTTGCAAAGCAGAGTACAGAGACACTGTACAACAGAGCTTGTTTCAGTGACCGCAGGGAGATATGGAGAGCCAGGGAGATGCTTATCAAAAAGACCTTATTCAAAGCACACTGTGAGCATTGCTGTTAAGACCAAGACTTAAGCATCAGTCGCTGCCATTTCTTTTTCCTCTCTCTAGCCTTGGGCTCATAATACTTCTCCAGGGCAGACAACAGAGAAGCTCTAGTGAAGATGAGCAGATTCCCCATTATTCTTATAGGACAACACAGTGCATCATCGCTGTTCATAATGGATCAAACCTCCAGTTGAGACATATACCAGCCCTACAGGGAGAAAAATGACTTCAAAAGGTTTTGTACCCATTGAAACACAAATTACTTTGGGGGACATTTTTAGTATTTTTGGTTGGCAGAAACCCCCTTCAGGACTACCAACATAGAGTGTGGGATCCTCGGGACTGTCTTGCTTCCATTTTTATGTTCAATATAGAGAACTGAAGGGAGATTTGTGGGTAGATTTTTAAGCCAGCACCTCTGGCTCTTCAAGAGAGAAATGAAGTGGATGAAAACTAGAACTCACATTTTTCTGCTGGGCATTTGAAGCACACTAGAAGCATAATTCAACAACTGAAAGGGAGTGGGGAGTAGGAGAAGGAACCAAAAATAAAGTAAATAAAACTTAAAATGCAACCTTTGGTGCACAAGGCCCACTGAAATCAATACCTATTAATAGAAATAGCATTAATACTTAATTCATTTTCCTTCTAATTGTTCTTATTAATTTTAGTTTATCCTGCTTTAAAAGAGAAAAGTGATAATGAGGTCAGAATAAGATGGGATGGCTGAAGTGAATTTCCCAGAATACATATGTGTTTACCATAAATACACATTCACAATCATAGAGATTTTCTTTTTCTTTCTTTCTTTCTTTCTTTCTTTCTTTCTTTCTTTCTTTCTTTCTTTCTTTCTTTCTTTCTTTCTTTCTTTCTTTCTTTCTT
>NW_020769314.1:15253763-15279998 GCF_900518735.1 Pseudonaja textilis
CTTTCTTTCTTTCTTTCTTTCTTTCTTTCTTTCTTTCTTTCTTTCTTAATTTTGGTATGGAAATCAAGCCCAGGTACATTCTGCATGTGATTGTTTTGATTCCAAAATGATGTTTCTACCCATCTGGACTTTAGAAGATCAGAATTTCACCTTTAAAAAGTCAAAGAATTTGGTTTGAATGGGATCAATATGTGGGAGGAGAATATTAAAATCAGAGATAAACTCTTAGCTGGGCTTCTGTTAGTGCTGACATACTTCTAATCATGCTACACTTCCATCATGCTGTTCTTCCCTATTCCTGGACTGAGATTACCCTTGCATAAGACAGAAGGAACCAATTTATTTGAACAACTTGGCTCAGTTCATTGGACTACAGTTATGATGAAACCTCTGGTCTTTCTAATGTGTTTTATTTAATTGTGTTTACTCTAGAAGTAGCAGCAACATATAACTCTTTCTGAGCTTTATCCAGTTTGGAAGGAATATTACATATAAAAAGGAGATTAAGTATAACACACCAAGATTTCTAGACTCTGCAATGAAAGTAATTTTTCCATTCGGTGACAAGGTGTATATGGGATGTCATTACCAATTTTGGTTATAATAGATAGTGTTATTGTTAAGGTCAATAGCTCCATTCCATTTGACAATTCCAATTTATGGCAATATGGAACAGGTTTTCTGTCTGCTTAACTTTACAGTTTTTACCACACTGGAAACAGATGGACCAAGAATGCAGAGATTGTTTTCATTTGTTGTTTTAACAGAGCAAAACCTTGAGATGTTATAAATCTCTGCCAATTGAGTGATAGAGTGATACAAAAAGTTAATGTGCTGCAGGACATGACTTTTGAATTTTATCGTACATCATTTTTGGAGGTCAGAATGAAATAAAATAAGGCTGCAAATCACTATCTGATTGCACATATAAGATGGTGCAATTTATTTTTGATTTGTTCAGTAGTTTGAACAAATGACTGATTCAAGGTAAATACAGGTGGCTTGTTGTTTAGACTGTTTAGTAACAATACAGGTTTGCTTGTTTGTCTGGGTAAATTTGAAACTGTAGCACTCCATTTACCATTTTATTTTTAGATGGCAAAATGTGTTATAACAAATGGAGCAACAATAATCAGCCTTTGCTTCTGATCTAAACCTGCTATAGGTAGGTCTGAGGATTGAACTACTTGAGGACAAAACTATAAGTAATATCAATGAGATATCAATGTGTTAATAGGCACATTTTAAATATATAAGTAGCTTTGTGTTATATGGTACAGGAAGAAACCATAATAATAATAATTAAAATAATAATTAAAAGTCCTTCACAAACCTGTGATCCTGAAATTTTTTGGGGGGTGAGGGGGAAGAATTTGCATTTTAAAGTTGCACATTAATTCCATCACACAATTATAATATTAATTATGTGGATGTGATTAATGTGCAACTTGAAAAGTAATTTAATCTGGAAAAATAAGCACCCTCCAAGTTGTTTCACCTTAGCGTATGTCAGCAATATGTAAGTGCCATTCATTGTTAGCTGTTCTTTTGTAATAATTCTTTTGAAATATTATGTAGCCTATGACTATTAGATTGTAAATGAACTGAATAAAATTAATTATGTTCTATAAAATGACTTTGATGCTGCCTCTCAAGCAGAGTGAATGAAAACTAAAAATAATATTTTATTTTCCCTGGAATTCATATTTTTAAAATCTCTATCTTCCATGTCTATGTGGGACAATTGTGAGATAAAGGAAGCAAATAACTTGGTTAAAAAATGTGACAATATGAAAGGGCATGTCTGTCTCCAGCTTTAACCCTCTTGTCCCCATTATGATATTCACAATAGCCATATAGGTTGTCAAATTGCCCAGGTCAATAACAAAACTAAACCATCTGTGGTTTATTAAATGTTCGCAGTCTTGGCAAGCAGTACATCAGCACATCTTGGGTTATTTGCAGATAATGTCATAATATAAAGCAGCATCTCTCCTCCCCACAATTATGGTGTTATGAATTTTGTATGTGTTAGATCAAAGTATGGTAATAATAATTCTTTAGTTGAAACTGTTAGGTATGGGCTAGATTGAAGAGGCAGGACAACAGTAGAAGGAAAGGATTTCTTTATTTAGCTCCAAACAAAAGAATGCCGCCCAGTGTGCCTGCTGTTCTTTTTACAGGCTGCTATCCACAATTTCAGCCACTGATGGCTGTTCATTTTCCCGCCTGGAAAATGAACCGATGGGGGAAGTCTGACATCTCTGACTTTTCCCCATTGAATATCTAACACCCCTCCCCTCCTGGAAGAAGCATTCATCCGATCAGCTCTCATTCACAGACATAATCACGTAAGTAGAAGGGACTCCTGTGAGTGCGACTGGACCTTCGCAGTTCAGCGCCCCCAGTGGTGGCAACCTGACTAGTTGGGTCTGTTGTCACTCTAGAGCCAGCCTCAGGGTTTTTCAGGGGTGGGGCTGGCTGATGGAACAGAGGGCTCTGAGTCTCTTTGCTGCATTTCCCCCCTTCAGCTAAATTATCTTGCGGTGTACTTGAGTTTGAGTCCTACCCTAGAGTGGGGAGGCTTGTGTTTTCAGTATTTGTAGTTGTTAGGGTTGGTCTTACCTCTCTATGTTGTGTTTCTGTTTCTGAGGTTTTCTCATCATTCAGATTCTGTTCCAATCATCCTCAGAGTTGGTCTATGTGTCTGCTCCATATTTTCCCATCTTCTAGTTCTACTCTATAAGATCGGGGGCCTGTGACTTGCACTATTTGTGCAGGGACCCATGGGGGCCCCCCTACATAATTGTGAGCATAGACCAATTGACCTAAGTTCAAATATCTGCATTTACTCGTCGAATCTGCGGGTGTGCTTGGATTGTAGTGTGGGTGTAATCTATCTAGCTCTGATCTTAACTTCCACCCCATTAAAAGTTCTGCTGGACTTCTGTGTTTGGCGGCCAAAGGTGTGATATGTTGTATCATTAAGAATTTGTCTATTTTCATTTGCCAATCCCTTGGTCCGCTTTTTGCTAAGGTTTCCTGTGGACCTTATGGCTCTCTCTGCCTGCCCATTATTCTGGGCGTGTCCAGGTGCTGATAATATGTGGCAGATTTCAGCTAGGAAACATTCAAAATTGTTTGCTGTGAATTGGGGCCCATTATCCAATACCACAACATCTGGTAACCCATGTGTGGCAAACAATTTCCTCAATACCTTAATCACAGTGTCTGCTGTGGTGGTTTTCATGATCGTTACTTCCACCCACTTTGAATATGCATCAACAGTTATTAGAAATGTTTGCCCCTGCATTGGCCCTGCCAGGTCTATATGTATTCTAGACTAAGGTGCTTTTGGTGATTCCCATTCTAGGGTTGGTGCTGAAGGGTCTAGATTCCTGACAAGGTGTATAACCTGCAACCCATTTTTCAATTTCCTTATCCATTCCCGGCCACCAAGTATAACTTGTGGCTAATGCTTTCATTCTTACTATCCTGGGTGGCCCTCATGCAACATTCTTAAGACTTGTTCTCTCAGTGTCTCAGGTATCACAAACCTATCCCCCCACAACAAACACCCTTTAATTACAGACAGTTCATTTTGCCGAATTTTAAATGGTTTAAAGTCACCTTCCAGCGCTTCTTCTGGCCATCCCCTCAACACCCAGTTTAAAATACGTGCCAGAGTTTTGTCTTTGTCTTTTGGCTATCTCTGATGCTGTGATAGGGCCGGTGGCGATGTCTTCAATAAGAAGTATGGATGTGGCTGGAGCTGGGTCATCAACAGGTTCCAGAAGGGGGCAATGGCTGAGTGCATCTACATGAGTTATGGTCTTGCCCGGTCAATGTATAAGGCAATAGTTATATGTAGCTAAGAAAACATTTTAGGGGAAAATGTGTTTGGTGTTGGTTTGTTTCCTGCTATGATGCCTAGAGTGGTTTGTGGTCTGTGACTAGTTCAAATTATCTTCCATAAAGATATTCTTGAAAATGCTTAATGCCTGCTACTATAGCCGGTGCTTCCTTATCTAGGTGGCTGTAATTCCATTCAGCTTTGGATAAAATTTTTGAGTAGAAAGCAATGGGTGCTTCTCTGCCATTTGGGAATTTATGGCTGAGAATGGCCCCTACCCCAAAAGGAGATGCATCACATGTTAGTGAAAGAGGTAATGTTTCATTATATTGTACTAGAACACTGCTAGAAGTTAGGAGTCCTTTTATGGATTCAAATGCAGTTGCTTCTCTGTGCCCCAAAGTCCATTCTGCATTTTTATCAAGAAGTCTGTGAAGTCGTTCAGCAACTGTCGCTTTCTGTGGTAGAAAAATACTGTAAAAATTTAAAAGTCCCAGGAAAGCTTATAATTCTTTTTTGTTTGTTGGAATGGGGAGCTTCCTTAATTTCTTTTATTTTACTATCAGTGCGGTGTATACCTGTCTCATCAATTAGATATCCCAGAAATTCAACACTTGGTACTGCTATGTGACATTTCTCTTTTTTGAGTTTAAGTCCAGCTTCTTGAAATCTGCTCAAGATTAGCCTTAGTCTTTGTTTAAGTTGTTCTTTGTCCTCTGCTGCCATGAGGACATCATCAAAATAAGGTACCACCCCCCAATGCCCTGTAGTAGGCATTCCATTAAGCTTTGAAATAGTCCAGGGGCTATGCTGGCTACAAATTGCAGTCTTTTGCATTTGAAAGCACCTCTCTGTGTTACAATGGTCTGAGCTTCTGCTGTTTCTTCATCCACAGGTAACTGCTGATAGGCTTGAGCCAAGTCTAATTTGCAAAAATTTTCCCCTTTCCTATTGAATGCAATAGATGTTGTACAACTGACACTGGGTATGTGCTCTATTACAATGCAGTATTAAGTGAAATTTTATAATTAGCACAGATTCTGATTGACCCATCTGACTTAACTGGAGTGACTATAGGGGCCTCCCACTCAGCGTGATCAACTGGCTCTAGTACTCCCTGGGCTATGAGTTTATCTAATTGTTCATCCACTTTGGGTCTCAAGGAGAAAGGGACTCGCTTTGGTTTTATTCTGACAGGGGGAACTTTTGGATCAAGGTTGAGGGAAATTGGGGTCCCCTTATACTTGCCTAGGGTTCCGTCAAACACAACCTTGAATTCAATCTGCAGGTCCTCTCTCATTTGACTGTGGTCCTTCGCTTGTGTGGTGTGGGTGGTCACCTCCACTCCTATGGCTTTAAACCATTCTGTTCCAAGGAGGCTTGGTACTTCTTTGTCCATGATGGTTAAAGGCAATTCACTGGTGAAGTGTCCGAATTTTACTGGAAAAATTCCTCTTCGTAACACGGGAATTCTGTTCCCTTGGAAATCTTTTAGTATTAAACCTTGTGGTTTTAGTTGTTGTCGAGTTATGCCAGGGATTGCTTCTTTTATAGTTGTCCAGGACACCATAGATATGTAGGATCCAGAGTCAATTTCCATATCACAAGGCTTTTCTCCTATTATCACTGTGATGTTGAATTTCTTTAATTTATGGTGATTAGAATGCCCCACTATTGTGTGTTCATGGTCTCTGTCCTTCTCCATTTTATTCTCTTCCCTCCTGTAATTTGAATGAGGAGGTCTCTGGAATCCCCTTTGTTGTGGGCATGTGGATGATTAGGGAACCCTGCTTGTCTCTCTGGGGTATGCTGGCAGATTTGTTCTGCATGCTTCAGCAATATTCCCCCTTCTCTCACATCGGTGGCAGATTGTATCCCTGAATTTGCAAACCTCCCGGGGTGGTTCCCTTTACAGCCTGCACACCATAGGGGTTTCTGGCTCATCCCTTGGATCCCTGATCTTCTATCAGGTTTTACTCTTTGTATTTCTTTCTCCTCTTCTTCAGAGAGTTCTCCAATCTCCCCCTCTCCCTGAGATTTGCTGGTCGTCCCCCATGCGGAGTGAACGCTCTTCGATTTCTCAATTTTAGCTGCTGGTTTTTCTGAGATTTCTGCTGCTCGGGCTTCCTCTATTGCTTCTTTTAAAGAGATGCTCTTTTTACTTATCAACTTCCTTTGCAATCTCAGGCCCCTCATTCCAAGTACAATTCTATCTCTTAAAGTTATTTCCACATTTTCAAACTCACAGCTTGCAGCAATATCTCATAGATTTGTAAGGTAATCATTTATGGTCTCACCTATGGTTTCTGTTCTCTGCGATAAAAGTCAAGTTGGTGAGCCAGAGACGATGCAGCAGGAGCATAATGTTCTTCTAACATCTTCTGGAATTCTTTCCATTCCATTGTTTCCACATCTTTGGGAGCAGCTAGGGTTCTAGCCATTTTGTAGAGGCGATTTCCACAATATCCCAGGAATAGAGCTCTCTTCCTCTGTTCTGTTGCATCCTGCAGTGAATTTGCTTCTAAAAACATTCGAAATTGTCCCATGTATGCGACTCAGTCATGCTTTTTTTTGTATCAAAAGTTCTGGTTGAGCGTGGGTGGACATTCTGACGATCAGCACAGTGATAGCAGCGTTCTGTTGTTAGAATTTTCTGTCTTTGCCTCGTTTCCTTTGTTCTCTTCTAGAATCCCACCTTCGTCACCAGTGTTAGATATGGGCTAGATTGAAGAGGAAAGGATTTCTTTATTTAGTTCTGAACAAAGGACTGCTGCCCGGTGTGCCTGCTATTCTTTTTATAGGCTGCTGTCCACAATTTCAGCCACTGATGGCTGTTCATTTTCCCGCCTGGAAAATGAACCAATGGGGGAAGTCTGACATCTCTGACTTTTCCCCATTGAATATCTAACAGAAACTTTATGAATTTCTTTGGGCAGTAGACTGGAAAGCAGAAATGTGGCAATCCTGTTACCTACTAATGCCAGTAACTATTTACCTTATAAATCACCATATTAAAATTTAGTTTCTTGCTTAGTCATCTGAATGGTAAATATTTTATAGTACTGATTTATTGAGACTCATTTTTATATATGCTTTAGGTGTCAGCAATATTGAAACTTACCTTGTACAGCAATGCACCCTTACAGATTCAACTTATATGAGGTTCCAAGATTCAGATGCATTTGGTGCAAATAAGGGGATGAAAAGAATTAGAATTAGAATTCTTTATTGGCCAAGTATGATTGGACATGCAAGGAATTTGTCTTGGTGCAAATGCTCTCAGTATACATAAAAGAAAAGATACGTTCCTCAAGACTCAAGAATCATAAGGTACAACACTTAATGATAGTCAGAGGGTACAATAAGCAATCAAATCATAAAAAAAGAAAAAGAAAAGAACTGGATACATTGATAAGCACATGAAAGTGTTGTAATGATGAATATTGGATACTGAAACCAATTCTTTACAGACCCTGAATTTGCTTTGAAGTTAGAAAGAGAAACAATATTGTTCAGTAGTATGAGGTGATCATAGAAAAGAGTTTTGGGCAATTATTTCATAAGAATGCATGGTCTTTTCAAATCACAGCACTGTGAGATCAAAGAAGTAAAATGTGCTCAAGTTGACCCATAGTGTCATCACATAATCTAATTCCTCTTAGATCTCACAAATAGGAAATTGAAAAGAACAACAGTAATAACAATTCTAAACACAAAATGGAACTTGTGAAAGAAGAGGATTGCTATGAAACTCTTCTTGCATGTTTGCAATTTAGGACTATTCTGGTGACTGGTTAGAAGAAAATATGGGCCCAATTTTATTTGCCTATCTGTCTTCCTTGATCTTGCCCCATAGCCTGTTTCAAACCTCTGCTCATTCTTATCTCTCTTGGGTGCTTAGCAGTTTTTTTTTTAAGTTCTCTGTCAGGGATTAGCCTTACTCCATTAGCAGTCCTGGAGTTTGAACCTGAGACCTGCATGCAAAGCATGTGACTGTCATTGTAATATGCCGTTGCAACCTGTCACTGCTTTACCCATTTTACTTTAATATAGATGAAACATTTCAGAATACATTTCTTCTATAAGATCAGGAGTCCCCACCCTCTGAGTTGGCCAATGACAGCCAATCAAAGATTCTCTTAGAATAGATTCTACTTTTTACAGTATCAAATCTGGGCTACAAAATCCAGTTGACCAACAGATGGCAGCAAAGAGTTAACATGGCACATATCTCCTGGCTGCCATTGAGCTGTTGTCCTCATTTCTGCAGCCTGGATTTGCTATTCCAATGCTAATTACTGTATCCAACCATTTCTTGTACCATGAGTAATTTATTGTCTGGAAATCTTTACTCTTTTCCATTTCATTCCATGTTGTGTTTCATTTCCATGTCTTTGTCTTACAGGGATCGTCTTTTTTTCCTGGAAAAAAAAAGACTAAATCTTTCCAGGAGCAGTCAATTGCCATGCCTTCTTTTAAGGCTGCTACTGGTACTGGCCTGCCATCAAAACAGAACAAAAGGATTAATTATAGCTTAACCTCTATATTTTTTTTCCAATCCAAGGTGCCAAGAGGTGCAAATGAGAATTCTGTAGGATACAAACTCAAAACAACAACACCACACACACACACACACACACACACACACACACACACACACCCCACACATTTCCTCTAATCTCCCACTGCTTTGACCAGCAGTGGGCCTATAATTACTCCTTGCTCTTGCTAGAAGAAGGATTTATAAGAGAGGGTCATGGTCTTGCAATGCAGAATGTAAGGAGGCAGTTTAGGATTTTGATCAGCTCTTTTTATCTTTCCTTTTCTTTTTTTTCTAAGAGAGAGATTGGACAGAGGCTCAGCTTTAAAATGGAACAAGTTTGTGTAATTCAGCAACCAGAATGACAATTCTCAATTGGCTTGTAAACAAGGCTGCTTGACGGAGAAATAGGCAATGATGACCTTTGGAGCAGGAGAGATTGTGGTGACTGTATAATAGCAGCCTGATTTTAATATGAATTAAGAATTTATAGCTCCTTTGAGAGGAAATTTCTGATGCCTCCCCTCTGCCTTCAATCTATGATTGCCGTCAACACTGCAGGCTGTTCGATGTGCTCTAACCTGGCGTAATTACCCCTCTCAAGAAAAAGAGGCTGCTTTGGGTTACATTTAACAATGTCATTTTTATTTTATTTTTTGGACAGAAGTCATGTTGGAGACATGCGAGGCTTTACAATATTTGTCTGATTTACAAATAGACAATCATAATTTATGAGTACACAATTGTAGGAGCATTATCACCAGCAGGCTTACAGCAAGTTCTGATTATTCTCCCATCTCTTCACTGTCTTTGAGCAGAGGAAAAAAACATACACAAAGAAATGCAAATGGTGACAAAACAAAACAAACTCAGATTCACCTGAGTAGCTTTGGATAGTTTCTTGGAGTATTTCACCCATTGTCTTGGAACCTGGCAGTTGGAGTTTTACAATTTCAAGAATTTAAAGCTAAACATTCTTGCTGGAGACCATATTGTGAAAACAAATGAATTTTACTGACCACCCAAGAAATTCTACTATATTCCAAAGATAAAAGTATTCATTAAAAAAAAAATAACAGCCAGATTATAACGTGACTTTCTTCCTCTTCTTTTTTCAGTGTTTTGCTTGTAAAAAAGTAGTGCTGTTTTATTACAATTCTATGGTGAGAGTAAATAACACGTCTTAAAATGCCTTTTGCAAGGTTAAATTCATTTCAACACCCCAAATATTATTTGGCATTTTCACTTTAGTGAAAATACACAGTTAAGGTTGAAACAACTAATTACATATATTTCTTACTGTAGGAGTTGGAAACTGCCTTGCACTGAGTTAAAACTTTGGCAGCAACTCTCCAAAGTGTCAGATTCAATAATTTCCAGGTTTACCGTGAGTTGTTATGAATTGAATATGAATGATTTCCTGTAGGAAACTCATTAAACAATGTTACAGGACCAACTAAGTGTGCCTTCTCTGTAGCAGCACCTGCCTTCTGGAATAAGATTTCCTCCCCACCAAAGATATGGATAGCCCCAACACAATTGTTGTTTAGAAGACCCATAGAGACCTATTTCTTTATCAAAGCCTTTGGCAATGGAGACGAATTGAGACCCTTGCTTTACCATGCTGGCCTTCCTCTTTATTTTATTTTAGGTTTTATTTATTTTATTGTTATTGATTGATTGTTGTGAGCTGCACAGAGTTGTTGAGAATTGAGTGGTGTACATGTTTAAATCAACATCTTTATTATCATCATCATTAAAAGATATTCCTTAGGGAGAAAGAAAAAGTTTGTGGCCTGGTTATGTCACAAGGTTAATTTTTAGCTGGTGAAGGAAGAATGGGAAGAGAATTTAATTCTTGTCTTTCCTACAGGAGATCAAAGCTGCATATATGTCATGTGCAGGGGTGAGATTCAATTTTTTAAACAACTGGTTCTGTGATCATGGCTTAATTAGTGGGCTTGGCTTGGTGGTCATGTGACTGGGTGGACATGGCTTGGTGATCATTTTATTGGCTGGGTGTGGCCAACTCAATATTACTCACATCGAGGCACGCATCTCCTTGCCTGGCCTCTCATGACTATGGGGATGCTGCAATAGTCGTAAGTGTCAAAACGGTCATAAGTCACTTTTTTCAGTGCCATTGTAACTTTGAATGGTCACTTCACACAAGCAAAGTACCAGCAAAGAATGGGAAAAAAACTCCAGAGACGTTCCTGAGACAGGAAATTTAGTCCCGCCAAGAATGTAATAAGGGTTAACAGAGAGGCAGTTTCTGTAAACAACACCAGAATGTTTCCTTCCTGCCTTCCTTACAGTATTAGGCCAGTAATTTCTTCTAACAACCGGTTCTCTGAACTGCTTAGAATGTTAACAACCGGTTCTAGCGAATAGGTGCGAACTGATAGAATCCCATCCCTGGGCATGTGTCTCAGCTAATGTATCTGATAATTAGAACTGACAGTGAGAGCAATTAACTTGTCTCCAGAACTTGTGGGTGCTCCAACACTGGAGGTTTTTAAGAAGATATTGGACAACCATTGGTAAAAAATGAGTCTCCTGCTTGAGTAGGAGTTGGACTACAGGACCCCCAAGGTCCCTTTCAATTCTATTGTTATAGCAGGAACCACATCAGATGGGTTGAGTGAGAAACAGGGACTGGCCTCAGATCACTCAGTATACTATATTTCTAGGGCTGTAATTGAACATGGATCTCCCCAGTGTACGTTTAACATCTTCAACGTTACATCATATTGCCTCTCTATGTAACAGACTGTCTGACAATCATAAAATGCCTTTTGGTTTGGAATATGATAAATTTAATTTTTTGAGTAAGGGTTGGACATTATTTGATTTTCAGAAAAATTGTGGGATACAATGAAGGCTTACTCTAGGGGGTTGGTAATAGACTATACAAAGATAAGAAAAAAAGTGCTGAAATGTTAGAGGATGATTACAAGAGACTTGAGAAAGATCTACAAAAATCACCATTTAAAAAAGACGTGAAAATACAAATGGACATAGTTAAACACAAAATTGGACTAATGTAAAAAGAGGAACTAGCACAGAAAATTAGAAATGCTAAGCAAAACTATTTTGAAGATGCAAATAAGCCAGGAAGATGTTTAGCATATAAATTGAAAAAGGAGAAAGAATCAAGAAAAATCGCTCAATTGATAGATGACCAAGAGCAAGCCTTCTATGGAAACACAGAGAAGAAAAACAATGTACAGGAGTTTTATTGGAAGTTATATGAACAAGAAATAATAGAGGAAGGGAAGATTAAACAATATCTACAGAAAGAGAATTTGCCTCAGATACCAAAAGATATTGAAATGAAGTTAGAAGGAAACATAACGATGATAGGACTCACAGAAGCAATTAAAAAGCAAAATAATGGAAAAGCACCGGGCCCAGATGGATTGCCAGCTGAATTTTATAAGACATTCCAGGAGCAGTTGAACCTTTTGCTTCTGGAAGTTATGAATGAAGTTATGTTAAAAAAGAGGACACCTGAATCATGGTCAGAAGCATATATTACGCTTGTGCCAAAGGAGGAAGCAGACCCGCAACTAATTAAGAACTATCCATCCATTTCCTTATTGAACTCAGACTATTAAATTTTTGCTTCAATAATGGCAGAAAGACTCAAATGATATTTAAATAATTTTATTCACCCCAATCAAAATGGATTTCTACCAAAGAGACATATTAAAGACAATATGAGAACTATCCTGGTCACATTGGAATACTACGAGGCAAATCCTGAAAAACAAATGGCCTTGATATTTTTAGATGCACAGAAAGCCTTTGATAATGTAAATTGGTGATTTATATATCAATTGGAACAGATGGGCTTTGGTAAGAAATTTATTCAAGCCATAGAAGCTATATATCATGATCAAACAGCAAAGGTAATGATTAATGGGGAATTAAAAGATTCTATTGCTATAAATAAAGGTACAAGACAAGGTTGCCTGCTGTCACCTCTGTTGTTTGTGTTAACATTAGAAGTGCTAACTAGAGATATAAGAGAAGCGAAAGAAATAAAAGGAATGAAAATTAAGAAAGAAGAATACAAATTACAAGCATTTGCAGATGATCTGGTTTTTATATTAGAAGACCCACTGGCAACAGCAACTAGGTTGATAGAAAAGATAGAGGAATATGGAGTGGTAGCTGGTTTAAAAATAAATAAAGATAAAACAAAGATTCTGATGAAGAATATGCTAGTAAAACAGAGGGAAGAATTGATGGAAGTCTTGGAAATCCAGGTCACAAATAAGGTTAAATATCTGGGAAACATTTGACAGCAATATGTGGCACACTTAAAGAGAATAATTATAACAAACTCAAGCAACAGATTGTGACAGACTTGGCAAAATGGGAAAACTTACAATTATCATTAAAGGGGAAATATCAACAATTAAAATGAATATTTTACAAAGATTTTTATATTTGTTGCAGACAATTCCAATTAGATTAGGGAAAGAGTATTTTGATGAGTTGAATAAAATAGTGCTGAAATATATCTGGCAGGGGAAAAAAGCAAAAATAAAATTAAAGTTACCACAAGATGCTAGAATAAGAGGTGGGTTCAGTCTGCCAAATTGGGAGTTATATTATCAAGCGACAACTCTGATGTGGGTCAATGAATGGATTACATTGAGAAATACTAGATTATTGACACTTGAAGGACATGATTTGTTGTTGGGTTGGCACGTTTTCCTATGGTACAAGGGAATTAAAACACATGGATATTTTAGAAGACACTATATACAAAAAGCTTTATTATTAAATTGGGAGAGGATTAAAAGGCAACACTATTTGAAAATTCCAGCCTGGTTTTCAACTATAGAAGCATTTTCATATCCAGTGATATATAAAATGGAACAAACAGTTAGGTATGGCAAAATTATGAATGAAAAGGGTGAACTTGAATCTATGCAAGAACTGGAGCAATGAAGTATAAAGAAGAATTGGTTTTCATATGCGCAAATACATTCTAGATATGATAAAGATATCAAAACAGAAGGTTTTTATGATAAATTGACTGCCTTAGATAAAATTTTAACAGGTACTGATGAAAAAGTGATTAAGAAATTATACGGATATTTATTAGAGGTTAAATTAGAAGAAGAACAAGTTAAAGAAACAATGATTGCCTGGGGGAAAAATTTTGGATATGGGATTGACCTAGAGAGATGGCAAAAACTATGGTCTCAAAATTATAAAATGACAATGTCAACTGCATATAAAGAAAATTTGTACAAGATGTTTTACAGGTGGCATCTTCCCCCAATGAGAATAGCAAGAATGGTGATTTTGCTTTTGTGGAAGCCATTGGCTGTCAGTACTTTAGTCAGGATGCATAGTTCAGTCTTTATGTGTGTCTTGTCTGCCAGGTGTTTGGTTCTAGCAATTAGTATTTTGACCGCGGAGTTTGTCTGTGTTGGGTGGTGGTGGGATTGGGTCTTGAGGTAGCGGTTGGTGTGTGTTTTCTTCTGGTATATGGTGTGTCCTAGTGTGCCATCTGTTTTTTTGTAGATTAGTACATCTAGGAATGGTAGTTGTTTGTTTGTTTCCGCTTCCATGGTGAACTTGATTTTGGGGTGTGTGCTGTTTAGGTGTGTTAGGAAATTGTTTAGGTTTTCTTTTCCATGGGGCCAAATCACAAAAGTGTCATCGATGTATCTTAACCATAGTTTGGGTTTGTGGGTGGCATTAGCCAGGGCTCTGGATTTGAATTCTTCCATGAACAGGTTTGCAATGACGGGTGACAGTGGTGATCCCATAGGGACTCCTTCAATTTGCTTGTATCTTTGTCCTTTGTATATGAAATATGTGTTGGTTAAGCAGTGTTCTGTTAGTTCCATGAGGTGTTTAGTTGGTTGGTATTTATTTTTGATGATTTCAAGAATTTCTTTTATCGGGACTCGAGTGTAGAGTGAAACCACGTCGAAATTTACAAGCAGATCTTCTTGCCCAATCCCACCACCACCCAGCACAGATAAACTCTGTGGCCAAAACACTAATTGCTAGAACCAAACGCCTGGCAGACAAGACACACATAAAGACTGAACTATGCACCCTGACTAAAGTACTGACAGCCAACGGCTTCCACAAAGGCAAAATCACTGGCTTGATCCACAAAAACACATTGAGACATAATGGAGACCTAGAAGATGAACAGACCTATGGAACAGCTATCCTGCCCTACATAAGAGGTACTACAGACAAAATCAGTAAGATACTACACAGGCATCACATCAAGACTGCCTTCAAAACAGACAGAAAAATAGCAGCCATCCTAAGAAACCCCAAAGATAAAATTGACCTGGAAAACCAAGGTATATACGAAGTCCCTTGTGCATCATGCCTGGCCACATACATTGGACAGACCAATAGAAGAATAAGTACCCTCCAAGCTGCACTAAAAGCCTCCAATACAGGAACACAATGTTGCCAGCCAATCAAGACACAAAAAAAGCCACAAAACAGACAGAAGATATTAGAAACACCAATCAAGCAGAACAAACTCCAAGACCAATAAACACAGACCAAGATTCCCAACCAATCAGGATGAAGAAAAAACCATCCTGGCACAGCAGTAGGCTAGCCCCAAATTTAAAACTGAAACAACTGTAAAAGTCTGACTCACAGATGAACACAATACAGAAGCCTGATGATGGCAGATGAGATTCTGCCGAAACGTTGCTACAACTTTAAAAGCACAATTACAATGACGTGGGAAAATACCAGAACAAAGCTGAATACCATACATGTAAGTACCCGCAAAAACTTAAGAAAACAAATAAATAGATATATATACACATACATACATACATACATACATACATACATACATACATACATACATAAAATGGAAAACATGAGCATTTGTGACTTGTGAAGGAGGACTATGGACACGTAGCACAAAAGAATTGCAACCAGTCGACACACTGTATGTAACTGAAAGATAGTTTTATGTTTTTATGTATTGTTTTGTCTGTGTTTGTTTAAAAAAATAAAAAAATAAAAGAAAAAAAGAAAAATGGATGAAACACATGAACCCAGAGCAACTATTTCCCCACCACCAACCTTTTTCTCACATACCAGTTAAATACAAAAATGGTGCAATCTTGTAAATCTTGATTTCCACTTTAGCAGCATGGGAATTTTGCCCACGCTGGATTTAAAATGGATGTGCAACATTCTATACTGTTCACTGTCTAACTGTGATGTAGACTCATGAACAGGCTGGCACAGGGACAGACATTTCACAGATACTTTAGCTCTGTAAAATGATATTTGATTCAAAGAATTAATTTTTTTATAGAATCATGCACTGTAAAGCCTGAAAATTATACATTGATGTACTTGTCTGCCAGTTTTTTTATATCTATGCAATACAGGGAACAAAATGCTTTCTTATTCAGTATTTTGGTATTGAGCCAATTTAATTCAGATTTATTCATATATAATTTCTGACCATGTCCTTATGTCTTAATTCACAAGAACATTGACATAGGCCATAGAATAGTATTAGAATTTCTATCTGTTAGGATCTTTGTACTTCATTCCCTGAAAATTGCTATGCTTATACAGATAAGTCTGCTATGATTTCTTGAAATGATTCAATTACAAAACGGATGAATCCATTTTATATTATCTCATCCAATCTGAACATTTGAAATCCATTTAATTTGAATGCATGACTTACATTGTTGATTCAAACACTAATTTTATTCAGACAGAAACATCTTCTATGCAATTTCAGGAAGCTTTTTTTTATTGTGCAAATCATATCACTCACCAAACTAAATTGTTGAAGCTCCTTTAAATTAAATAGATGTGATGAAAGCCTGCAGAATCCCAAAAACTGCATTTCCCAGGATAACTTGCTCCTCCATGCCTATCCACTTCCAGTTATTGGGAAAACTGGAACAAGTAGGAAAATAGGTAAGAATGGCAAATCTTTCAATCTCCTAAATTTGACATTGTGTGGCCTGATTTTAATTTGCTAGGACATTACTGAAACACTCAGGGAAGCTTGCCTGCTACCTGAGGCAGAAAGATACCTGTTGTTTTCCCTGATGTTCTCGCTTACACAGTGCTTCCAGCAGATGTTTTCTCCAACAGCAGCAGATTCATCTGCAGATGATACTAAGCTGGCAGGAATAGCTAACACCCAAGAGGATAGGCTCAAGATCCAGATGGATCTTGACAGACTAGAACACTGGGCCATATCTAATAAAATGAAATTCAATATAGAGAAAAGTAAAGTCCTACACTTAAGCAAGAAAAACCAAAAGTACACATATAGACTGGGTGAAACCAGGCTCAATAGTAGTAACTGTGAGAGGGATCTTGAAATCTTAGTGGACAACCAGCTAAATATGAGCCAGCAGTGTGCAGCAACCACCCAAAAAGCTAATGCAATCCTAAATTGTATTAACAGAGGGATACAGTCAAGATCAAGGGAAGTACTAATACCACTCTATAAAGCCTTAGTAAGACCACACCTAGAGTACTGCATCCAGTTTTGGTCACCACATTATAAAAAAGATGTTGAGACTCTAGAAAAAGTACAGAGAAGAGCAACCAGGGTGATTAGGGGACTGAAGGCTAAAACATACAATGAACGGTTGCAGGAACTGGGCTTGGCTAGTCTAGCAAAGAGAAGGACCAGGGGAGACATGATAGCGGTCTTCCAATATTTGAGGGGCTGCCTCAGGGAGGAAGGGGTCAAGCTATTTTCTAAAGCTCCTGTAGGCTAGACAAGGAATAATGGATGGAAACTGAACAAGGAGAGATTTAACCTGGAAACAAGGAGAAACTTTCTGACAGTGAGAACAATCAACCAATGGAACAGCTTGTTCTCGGAAGTTGTGGGAGCGCCATCAGTTGAGACTTTTAAGAAGAGATTGGACTGCCATTTGTCAGAAATGGTGTAGGGTCTCCTGCTTGGGCAGCGGGTTGGACTAGATGACCTACAAAGTCCCTTCCAACTCTGATTATCTGTATCTATCTCTTCTTCTTTGCCCTTAGGCTTCAGTTTGGGGTCAGGGGGGCATCTAAAGATGATACATTGTGAAGCGTCTCTGGTAAAAGTCTTTTCAAACAAATGCCACGATTATCTCACAATTGTCATTCTGAGGACTCCTGTATAGTGACTCTTCTAGGAAATTCAGCTGAAACAACAAGTCCCTATAAGGTTTCCTGCCTGAGCAAGGGGTTGGACAAGAAGACTTCTAAGGTTCTATTCTGTTTTGTTCTGCTCTGTTCTGTTCCTTAAGCACAAAGAAGCATATGTTCTTGGACAATAGCAGAATCTATCTGTCTCGGTGCTCCTTCTCCTAGTCCCTGCCTAAAAGTGAACGCTCCACTGTATTGAATGATTGGGGTGAGATTGAACTGGTCAGTTCAGTACCAAAGCCCTCCTTGACCTCTCTGCTGATGAACATAATGGAAAGAAACAGAAGACATTAATAAATCACAAACTCAAACAACTTGCCTCAACAGGAACAAAGCAGTTTTCTTCAGGCCACTGGTCTCCAGATATATTGGAGAGTGACTTCCAAAATTGCTAGATAACAGGTTGTGAAGGCTGGAATCAAGATAGAAACTCTTTGAAAAATCCCATAATAACCACAATTGCATCAGCTTTAGGGATTCAAAAGCATTGCCTTTTACAAAGACCTGACTAGACTTGCTTTAAAGCATATAGTTGACTCTAAATGTTAGTTCAATCTGTGCTTAGAAAGTCATTCTTTGTCAGTGAAAACAAAATTTGCAAGCCACCTCCAAACCTTGCTTTGTTCACAAGTGGTATATGAGAAAGCACAAAATCACCTCTGTGGAGACTTCAATGAAAGCACACCAACAATAGCCCAGGACCTATTACTATAAATAGTTCCTGAAAGAGATGCTTTCAAAAAATGCTGGTGTGTGAAGAAAACGGGGACTGTAAAGCTGCCTCTTTTTCACAGCATGACGATCCTCTGAATTAGGAATGACACACTGTGCTCCTCCATGAAAGCTGCTGCGCCCAAAATCTACACAATCCTTCTGCATCTTGAAACAAGGGGTGGGATGATAATACACTGGGGAAAAAAAAGATTGCTTGTGTGCCTGGTATTTAATTCACGAAGCCCAGAAGATCAAGGGGACAGGAGCAAAGCTATTAGGAGCTGGCTTTCCTGCTGCGATTTATTTCAATGTCATCTTAATCAGCAACATTTGAAACAAATCACCGCTGACTCTTAATATACATGAGAGTGACATGTCCTTCAAAGATAAAACCACTACGGTACTTTCTGCAGCTACTAAGTCACAGTGCTAAATACAGTGGAAATGCAACTTGTAGGGGAGAAAATAAACCTAGCAAACAAAATGGAGACTGCACCCCTTTTCTCTTTGTCTTATAAGATAGGAACAGGGTTAAGATCCAGTTCATCTGTTTGCCTATTCTATTTGACCTAATTGTGGTCCATGGGGTTGTGAAGGGAGATGACTCAGTGACTGAACAACAACAAATCAGACCCAAACTGATGCTACTTATCTTGAGACAAGGCCCCTTGCAGTCCCATTTGAGAACAGAAGCCTCAGAAGCTCACAGAACAGCCCTTACAAGCAAATTACAACCAAGAAAAGCTCCAAGATCCATTCTTAGTTAGTCTGATGACCTCAACATTCCATCTCCTTCATGAGGGGTTTCCTCAGCTCTGCTGTTAGACCCATTTTGCCTAACCATAGAATTTGCCCCCAGGACACTGACAAGATGACATTGACCTGCCTAGCTTCTCCAAATGTTGCCAGGTAAGCAGATCTCTAGGATTTCCTGCCTTATAGCCCTCAACTCTACAAAAATCTTCACTTTTCCATTGTTCTAGATCCCTCTTTTTGGCAGCTCTTGTAGATCTTGGTTCGCGTTGTTCTTTATCTTCCACCTTTCTGTCTACTGCATCTTCTTCTTTTTCAGTCGCTATTGGGCAGTCCTCTTGGAATTCAATTAATGACATTTCTTTTCTGTCTCCTCCTCTTTCCCTCCAAAGTATTCTGTGTAAAATAATTCAGCTTTCTCAATTGAATCAATTCTGTGTCTCTGTTCCTGCCATGTGAACATTAAACCTTCTGGAATCAACCATCTATAATTCACCTCTTTTTAAAGTAGAATTTTACTCAGGAATTGGTATTCTCTTCTCATCTCTCTCACTCTTCTGGGTACTTATTTCAGTGTACCACAATCACCTTGTCTTTATATTTTATTATTTTCTCTCTTGCCACCTGCAATATTTGCTTTTTAATAGCTTTCTTGGTAAATCTGATGTGAACTTCTCTTGGTAGACTGTTTCTCATTGCATATCTTCTGAAGACTTGAAAGACCTCATCTATTCCATCCATCATCTTCTCTTTGGTTATTTCCAGAGCTTCAGCCAGGATTTCTATCATTATCTCAGATAAGTTTTGTCCTTTTTCTTCCTCTCTGTTTTGGAATGTGAGATAAAATTCTGATCTGTCCATCTACCATCTCAGCATCCCACTTTTATCTTGTTCAACCACAGTTAATCTGCCGTCAATATCTCCAATCTTCTTATGTCTTTGTTTATCTTCTTCAATTTTTTGGAATCTCTCATCATATTTCATCATCATTTGTTGAATATTCTCCACCTTTTCATCAGTTTTTTCTATTCTCTGTTCAATATTGTTTGTTCTTGCTTGCATATTTTGAATTCCTTGCATTATCATCTGCAGTGTCACCTTTTCTTGTTCTTTTTCTTGTTGTAACATCCTCTGTATTGAATGTTGTCCTCCAGATGGTGAAGAGGAATAAGTAGGAATTGAGGAACCAGCCACTGTTAGTTTCCTGCCCATTTCAGAAAAATTAAAATCTTCGGGGTCATCTAGACCTTAGTCCACTCATGCAGTAACCAATTGTAATTCCAAATAAAAATAGTGGAAAAAAAGAAGCAAGATTAAAAAAAGGTTTCTTCAGGTTCTTGTATACCTTAATCCAATTGATTGATTAAATAGCAGTAAAGACTCAAAAAGGAAGAAAAAAACCCATCAAACTAAAGAAAAAAAAGAAATTCTTCAGCTTCTTCAACACCTTAATCCAATTAAAAAGTTTCAGGTATGAAAAGGTGTTATGTCTCCCCTTTAATTGCAGGAGGGCAAAACGAAACAAGCAGTTCACAAACCAAAAAGCAAACCTTCCCAAAAAGACTGTGGAAGAGTTTCCAGTCCTCAGCAATAAATCCAAACTCTGTCCGGCAAACCTGACATGGCTATAAATCCCAAAGCCTCAAAGAGTTCTCTCCGTGTGTTCACTCCCATAAATCACTTTGCTTCTGGCAAAGCTCGCCAGCCAAGCCATTTCCTTTTATCCACTATGAGGGCGTGTTAATCTCCTTAATTAGTCACTGGCTCAACGCCTCCTTCCCAACTGTGATTGACGCCTCAACTTTCGTCTGTTACGCACATCTAGCCAGGTTCTTTCCAAAGACTCCTCCCCACTAGAAAAGTCTCGCAAGTGTTCCTGGTTAGCTATTCCCAGCTGTTGCTCAGCCAGAGGAGAAGAATCAGAGGAGGTCAAAGGTCCTGACAGCTCTCTTAAATCAGGTTCGTCTCCCCTAGTTACATCCATCTCCTCATCCTGACTACAATCCAAATCGCTGAACAGAGCCGGCTCATAATTTATTGCCATTTCCTCTTCGCTTGAGCTCCCATCTGCCAATGGAACAGATTCCAACTCCGGAGTCACAACAAAAAGGTATACAATAATTAAAAAAAACCAATGTAAAAAAATGAATTTAAAAAAATACAAGAGACGGGAAAAGGAAAAAAGAAAGAAGACTACTCTCTTTAAAAAAAGGGAGAGATTATTGATCCTAATACTTGTCCTTTAAAATGGAATACAAAAGTAGAAATTAAACTCCAAAAGCAAAAAGAAAAAGACAAAGGCAAGTTCCAAGAAGCCAAAGATCCAAATAGCTATTACAAAAAATAAGCTAATAAGGAGGGGATTTGTTAAAGAAAGAAATAGCCCAGCTTAAAAAAAGGTAAAAGGAGCACATTGCAGCTTATTTAGTTATCCAAGGCTTTTGTTAAGTTTCATAACTTTCTTCTCTAGAGTCTTATTGTCTTTTTTTTTGTAAACTTCAACACCAGACTCCAGCTACTGATAGAAACCCAGAAGAGCACCTGCAATAATACTCTCCCATGCTCTTCCCTCTATCTTATCAAACAGGCTCAAAGTCCTTGAAAAGAAGTCTCAATTCTTTCTCAGCTTTGTCTGGTCAAGAGAAAAAAAAAGAGATACAATATTTCCAAGCCTCTAGTTGGCAGTGTTACAAAGTTTCCTCTTCTTTCACTTTCCCCCTCCTTTTCCAAACAAGATATAATACAAATTAATTAAAAAGGACAAAAGATTTTTTTTTTAAAAAAAAAACTAAAAGGGAGTCTCTAGCCTAAAATATTATAAAGTCAAAAAGGAGAAAAGACAAAACAGAAAAAGTAGGTAGAAAAAAAAACAGTCCAATTTCAAAATAAAAGATCATATATAAAAAGTCCAGCAAAGAAAAAAAAGCATTAATTTGACTTCCTATTTAGAATCGCCACTTAATCACTTCTGTCTAAGATTTTACAGATTCTTTCTCTTCCTTAGGGTGTCCTTTCAAGTCTTAAAGTAAAGAAAAAATTCTCACCAAACCAGCATACTTTCTCTTTCTATTCTCTTCCCTTCTGGAGCTGTCCCAACTTCAGCAGCTTTAATGGCTGCCTCTTTGCCACTGGAAAAAAGAGCTTCTCCTGGATCTACCAGGGACTTTGTGGTATCCCTGGGATCGACAGGATGCACTCTTTACATTCTCCATCTCTTCGGGACAGTTTAGATCCGTTTGGACTATCCAGGAGCAAAGATATCAGCAGCGATCTCAGACCTCCAAGATCACATGCCGTATTGTTGCGACGCCAGCTCCGCCCTCCATTCTAGATCCCTCTTTTTGTAAAGCAGGCACCCAAAGAGTAAAACTTGGTTCTTCTCCTCAGTGTTGTGCTCCTTCTTCAGACTGAATCCGCAATCAATTTTATGGTCTTGCCATATTTTGGTGCCCAATAGAAGAGAGTTTGATGGTTTCTTCCCCTGTACTAAAAGTGGCATTTTATTTTATTTTAATACTGGAGGGGATAGAATATCATTCACCACTACAAAGATTGAAGAACAAGGTAGGTGCTCCAGAGGAAGGGTTTCAGGTTTGTCTTTGAAGAACAAGAGACAACATATCTGTTGACAAGGTGACCTCTCAGAATCTGCCACTTGCTCTGTTTTTCTCTACCTTGTAATAAGCCAGTCTTATACATTCATTTCTGCTGTAGCATGTCAATAAAGCAGGAGAGCACAGAGTGAGGACTGTGGTGTTTTATGTAGAACAAACAATAGAGATCTATTATCTTTGTGGAGAAACTAAAGGCCCATCTCAGCTTTTTTTTAATGTGGAAAACAGCTACTCAAAAGTTATTGCTACATAAATAATTCAGATTGATCATTCACTCAGGCTGCAGTTCTGGGTGCTGCTTAGTTCTGATTAGTTGTACAACTTTTTTTCATGTAGTTGGGAACTAAGTACATTAACAAACCAGTATGCACCTTCTATCAATGTAGTCCTGAAAATTCATGCTAATCTTTTGGCTGCTATCAACAATGTGTCAAATATAAAAGGTATGCCAAATGTAAGCTATCGAGAATCTTTGGAGTCAAGAGGCTTCTACATCCAAACAAACAATATTTTAAGAACTATGAGGTGAAAGAGTGCCAAATAATTTCAAAGAAGCCCTTCTGAAGACGTTGACTATGGTTGAGTCTTCTCTTTCAAAGTATACATTTCAACAAGAAAGCTGAAAGCTTCAGAAATAAGCTTGAACTTCTTCACTTACACAAGGAAACTTAGAGATTTCAATATATTTTCTAAATATCAGGAGTTTCATGAATTCAAATGAAAGACATGAAATACATATATATATGCTTAATCTGTAATGCAGAGATTCATTTCTACTGAACTCAAATCAATATCCACCTAAAACAGATCTAAATAAAATTCTCCACTGGCTTAAAAAGCTAACTTGTATCTTTGGTCATCAAGGCTGATGTTTCTCAATCAATACAACTTTTAAGTTATGTGGATTTTAACTCCCAGAATACCCAAGCCAGCATATGTTGAGGTCCACACATCTTAGAGTTGCAGTGGTTGAGAAACATGGATCTAAAGTGTAAACGTGCAGGAAAAAGCTGTGAGTCTGTAGAGATTCTCAATCACACAGGTCATGGTTGGCCCAAAGGTGCTTTTTCAGGAGGCAACTGGACTTTCTTCTTTTTTCTTTGAAGACATTTCACTTCTCATCCAAGAAGCTTCTTCAGCTCTGACAGGATAAGATAGGAGTGGACAGGATCCATTTGCCACTATCCTATCAGAGCTGAAGAAGCTTCTTGGATGAGAAGCAAAACTTCTTCAAAGAGAAAACAAGAAAGTCCAGTTGCCTCCTGTAAAAGCACATTCGGAAGAAGCTATGACTTCCCAAGAATGACAAAAATAAATTGCATGTGGTCAGAAATATAATTTTCCCCCTGTATTTGTTGTTGTTGTTACTTGTGAAGTCATGTCTGACCCATTGCGACCCCATGGACAATGTTCCTCAGGCCTTCCTGTCCTCTACCATCACCTGGAGTCATCCCCTTCTTCTTTTGCCCTCAATCATTCCCAGAATTAGGCTCTTCCCCAGTGAGTCTTTCCTTCTCATTAGGTGGCCAAAGTATTTGAGTTTCATTTCAGGATCTGGCCTTCTAAAGAGCGGTCAGGGTTAATCTCCTCTAGGACTGACCAGTTTGATCACCTTGCAGTCCAAGGCACTCGCAGAATTCTTCTCCAGCACCATAGTTCAAAAGTGTCATATGTACTGGGATTTTTCTGAACCTGAACTTGGCCTTAATAATTACACCCTGCTTACAATTCCAGATCAAGCAGCCTCCCATAGGAGAGGAAGCTGTAGGCAAAGGCAGAGCAGGGAAAGCACATGCTTATTAGTGGTTTAAGTGTGCTTTGAGTGAGACAAATGCATGCATATCCATTTGTACACAAATCAGGCCTAGTCAGGGAAACGGCACTCTTTATAGGCAACATCTGGTAATGTCATAGCCCAGCAATCAGCCCAGCTGTGTCTTCATGTGGCTTTAGCAAGCATTGCCACTCCTTAAATGGGTGTCAGAGAGAGATGGATTCCTCAACTCTTCTTTCTTGAATTACCAGGTCCTCCAATTAACATTAACTCCTCTCTGGGCACGAGCTCATTATCTGACACATTACCCTTCTGTAATATATTCTCCGAAAGGCTTCTCATCTTCTGAGCAAATAGAAAGAGAATGGAGGTGAGGGTGGCCATGGTGGGGAATGAAAAGAGAAAAGGAATCCAGGCTAGTGTTATATTTCTCTATCAGTTGGGTATCCTTAATTTGCAATTTGGTGCCTCAAAGGGATGTCTGAAATAAAATTAATTAGCCTCGGGTAATGGGGATTATAGCGGTATCTGCCAAATAGAATTTCATCCATACAAATGAATGTAGTTTCCCTCTTGCAAGGCTGCTGCAGCTATGATATCTTGAGTTGTACTTGAAGGATAAAAGTTATCATTGCAGCTCTGCCCGTCAGAGATGGCTTCACCTCTACATTTATTACCTTTGACAGTCATGCCTGTCAAGTTATCGCCATTGCTTGAGTATATTTTAGCTTGCTTCATCTTGGGAAAGTGCAATGGGGACTCTCTCTGTGTGTGTGTGTGTGTGTGTGTGTGTGTGTGTGTGTGCGCACATGTGTGCATACATTCATTCACCAATATTGTTCAAACGTTATAGTAAAAAGAAATGAAATGTAATTGTTCATGTGCCCCTCTTTCTCTATGTCAGTCAGTCTGTCTATGATACACAAGTGTAGAATAGCATAATAAGTTCCTTAGGGATGACTTATACTGACAGCTTTGTCTTTAGCCATTCATAACTAAATGCTGATGTTTAGTTGCATGAAGATGGCATAGATAGAAGAGAGCAGTGGACTAATGCTAGCTACCTAGTTATTTTCATACTAGTTCTCTCAGTGAATTAATCATAGTGCTGAAATACCATTCTTGACTGGTATATAGAACTCAGGAGAAATGTGCTCCTCCCTCCCTCCCTCCCTCCCTCCCTCCCTCCCTCCCTTCCTTCCTTCCTTCCTTCCTCCCTCCCTCCCTCCCTCCCTCCCTCCCTTCTTTCCTTCCTTCTTTCCTTCTCTCCCTCCCTCCCTTCCTTCTTTCCTTCCTTTTATAAAGTGGTATCTAAGTCCAAATGCTACTGCTATGCTATTGCTAATAAGAAGGATAAGGAGTATGTGCTGTATTAGAAAAGATCACTTCAAAATCCCACATTCTCACTAAGATAGGTTAACAGGTGAATGTGGAATGTCAGGATTTTGAATTCAAGGTGGAGGCTCAAGGTTTCTTGGGTTCCACATTAACTGTAGCGGAAAAAAATAATCAACAGACACTTTGCATTTTTCTATTTTCTAAAAAGAACTGAACATGTGTAATCCTGAAAAGTAAAAAAAAAATCTACTTAAATTTACAGAAATACATATGTAGGAGTAATTTTAATCTATGAATTTTAAAAACCTAATTGGGTGGCATTTGTTTTCAGTGAAGGCCCACTGACCTAAAAGAATAAGTAAATTGGGTGTGAATCTCCATTCCAAAGTTCCTTAATTTTTTTCCATGGCTGCTCTGGGTAAAAATTTTCCACTTATTCTTTTGCTATCCT
>NW_020769314.1:15280008-15296714 GCF_900518735.1 Pseudonaja textilis
CCTTCCTTCCTTCCTTCCTTCCTTCCTTCCTTCCTTCCTTCCTTCCTCTATTAGATGGCTGCATTCTAAGCACAGTGTAAAACAGGAGACAATTATTTTGATTTATTTCATTTGCCCCAGCTTTCTGGAGGAATCACAAATAGAAATCAGTAGATAAATAAAAGTTCTAAATAATAATTGGGACCATGTGGATGTTTGATTCAGAGGCAAACCAATCAAACCACTCTTTCAAACTGAATTTCTGAATCAGTGTTGGTGCTTTTGGATCAGTTTGATGATTTGACTCAAATTGAGCATTGTAACTGACTTGTCATTTCAGATATTTCTGCTAGGATTTTGGATGATTTTTAAACTCCCACAACCAGTTCCTCAATAAGCAATAACAACATCGCATCAATTGCAGACTTGATCAAAATTCAGCTTTTCTGCAGTTACACTGTCAAAAATGTTAAAGTAAGCCTTTGTCAGCATTGTTCAAGCTGCATGGTACTCCTCAAACAGGCTTTCAGAGGTTACCTAGGTGTCCAGCACACTCACTTTTAGCATAGGTATCAATCACCTAGACAAATTATATTTCAATTTGAATTCTAGGAAATATGTTCAACATGCAATTATATGCAATTTCATCAACTCATACACCTCCAAATGGATTCAGGGCAATTCAAATTAATTTAATAATTCAGTGGAATTTTCTGAAGTTCATATATTGGCAGCAATACACGAGTTATTCCATATATAGACAAAATTTAAGGAAAGGTGACCTGTAATAGGTTCTCTGACAATGATGAGAGTATCTAATTCGAAAATGAGTCTTATTAAAAATTAACCTCATGCCTATCAGAATCCTTTTGGAAATCAGACATATTTTTCCTTTTCTCTCTTTCCACACTGTAATTTTTTTCTCTGTCTCAATTGAAATTTCTTAACTCTGGGCAGCAACTTTATTTGGAAAGAGCCCGAGGGCAAAAAAGGCTATTCAATTACTCTTTTGGGCTCATGCCCAGATACTCAGGGTATTCAGAAAGCCCAGTGTCAGGGTTCCAGTAAACACACCCAACAGAATCAAAACTCCAAAGTAGACACCCTCAAAGTATAGATTTATTAGACATGTCATATTGGCACATCTGGGGGAAACCCGACTGGAGGACTTGAGATTTTCCCCACCCAAATCAAACCCCAAAGTTCTTCCCCTCAGGTCACATGTTCATCACATGATCCAGTCGCAGTCACCAACTTGGCTGGCTTTGGTCCATGCCTCTCCAACACCAGGTAGAATATCTTTGACTCCCATGGGAAAGAATGTTGTTTTGGCTATACATCCCCAGCTATCGCTATCTCCCCCCACCTTTAGTTCTTACAGCTCCAACTGGCCTGGCTGTGGCAGCGCTGAAGATGTTTCCCAAATGGCTCCAGCATTAAAAAAAAATGGCTTTAGGGCTGTCATCAGGTTTATCAAGGACCACAGGGATGGGGTCAATCTAATTTTAGTAGTGATAAAAGGTGGGGGCAATGGCAGAAAAGGTTTACCTTCTGAGATCCATCTGCCAACATTCCCTAGCTGATGGCATCCAGAGCAGATCGGATAGAAAGAATGGAGAGATGGGTCCCATAAACAAGCAAGAAGGATATCCTTTTTGAATCAGAATGCCAGTTCCAGTTACTGACTGCCTAATTTTTTTCAATTGGGAAAGTGCCCATTGTGCTGAATCACACCTGTTGAATAATGGGAGTTTGGTTGATCCACCAGGTATGAAAGTTCTATCAAGCATGAAAGCAATCAATCAGCAGATTTGTCTAATCATAGAAGAATATTCCTGCCTGCGTGAGAGGCTGGTTGATTGGTTGTTGGTTGGTTGGTTACTAAGACTTTGCACTGACAATCAACTGTTGGGGTTCCAATTTCCATGCTGCCAAAACTGAAAAGGCACACACATTGTGGCATTAACAAATGTATGGAAATTACAGGCTTGGTGTTATTGTCTCAAAGAGAGGCTTTTGCTCATGTGTGTCCTTCTGCTGTGAATCACACACATCGAAAGCTTTAGCCTTGAACCTTCTCTTCTTTCATCTAAAATGAAAAGAGAGTTGTCACACATTATAATCAGAATGAATGTCAAAGTTTCTGATTTCTTTTGGATAAAAACAGCAGTACTTTTCATTTTCCTTTGTGAATTTCAGAATGAGACTGTCCAGCAGTATCCATTAAGCTATCAGCACCTTTCTTTTCAATACTGAGATGTTATTCTGTAGGCTTCAAGCAGTAATTATAATCTTATTGCATTCAAAGTGATAACAGTTTAGCTATTGCTTGATTGGCATCAGCTGTTCTCCTTTGAGTTGCTTGCTGCAAATGATGAAAACATTCAGATTTGCCTAATCAAATTGCTTATTGTTTTGGGAGTTCCTTTGCCTGGCAACTCCCTTAGGGCTCTTTCCTAGCTTCATGTACTCCAAATCCACTCTGTAGGTAGAAAACAAAAAAACATAATATTTTTTTGGATTAGCACCAACCATCTGAGACATCTGAGCATCATGCAAATGTTTCCATTGCAATACTGATGTCCCTAGAAGATCCCCCCCCCAATTGTAGGATGATTCTATAGTTGAAGGGCTGTCACAACCAGATTTATCCAGGAACATATTTTGATTTCTCTGGTACCAGATAATCTTGACTGGTTTGGTGACTAGAAGGACCAGAACATATGTATAAGGAGAAGAGCAACTAGATCCAAAGTCTTCCCAGTCCCTTATCATTCTTCCTAAAGAACTTGAAATCCATGCAAAAAGAAATTCCTTCTCTGAAATAAACAGAAGAATGAATTAAAATTCACTGGACACAAATCTTCTCCTTTACTCTTTATCCTACTCAACTGAGTTCAGCACTCCAAGGCAAAGAACTTGAAAGGCCAGATTATCTATAATGGTTCAGGTGTCACCAGGACTGGAGAGATTCAGGTTTGGATTCACTGTAAGCAAGGGAAATACACTAGAGCAGGGCTGTCAAACTCACAGCCCATGGGCTGAATGTGTCACATGCTGGTCACACCTGCACCCAGTTTAGTGAAGAGGGAAAATGTCCAGATATGTCACCGTGACACGTGAGTTTGACACCCCTGCACTAGAGGCTTTGGGTCTAGTGTATTTTTTTTTAGCTCAACCTACTTTGAAGCTGCCATTTGGATAAGAGGTGTTCTCCTAGAGAAGTAGAAAAGAGATGGCATGGAAGATGCATGATTCATAGTTTTAGAGCTCCTGGTCCAAAAATGATACAAGGAAAGCTACTGGAATTCAAGGGCTGGTCGGGGACATGTTGCTGAATGAAATGGTGGTTTCGTCAAAACTCAAGGTGTAATCCTTTCTTTTGGCAGAAATCCCACAAGCCCTTTCACTGACAGCAAGCCATCAGTAAAAACTTATTAAGATTGGTTGCCTTTTTATGCTACTTACAATAGACTGTACAAGGGTGAGTTCTTCATGCTGATTAATGGCAGGGCTAAAACAAAATCAACCTTTTCTCCAACATATTAGAAGTGTCTGCAGATTTTTGATGCCAACATTCCCAATTGCAGCAGATTATCTATCACATAAAGGCAGTGTTCTTTATCTCTCACATTCTGCATTTATTATTTAATGTTAATATTCAAGGTTGAATCTCATGGAATTCCATGTACAGTACTTTTTTGCTCCAATTTCTTTTTTACATTCTCTCTCTCTCTCTCTCTCTCTCTCTCTCTCTCTCTCTCTCTCTCTCTCTCTCTCCCTCCCTCCCTCCCTCCCTCCCTCCCTCCCTGTGTCTGTGTGAGTGCGTGCACGTGTGTACTGAAGTGGTGAAAGCAGTTGATGTTTGAAGGAGGTGGGAATTTGTACTATAAAATCCTTGGAGCAATGTTATCACTTGCTTGCTAATCTGGAAGCTGAATGACAACTTCTATCTTGCATCTCCTATTATGGTTCCCATTACTCTTTTTGTGACACGTTACACAAGGGCTGGCCTTGCCTGTGATTAATATCTCCCACTGCTAGGTTTGTTAGCTGTGGACCCTTCCAAGATCTTTAGTTAACATTTTGACTGCCATTAACCTCACTTCAGAATGGATTGGTATTCACACACATATGCATTGCTGTGTACAACATTCATCAAACAGACTCCCACTTCCTATTTTTTTAACTTTTTTTTTTCAGAAAATTGCAATAATTTCAATACCATTGCAGTTTCCTTAGCCAAAGTTTTGTTTTTAAATACAGGAAAATATGGTATAGGGGCTGGCATGCAGGTCGTCAAAATGACAGTATTAAATTACTTGATGCTCTCTGAGCTTGGTTGCTGACTTTCTGTTGTTTCATTACCTGACTAGTGCCAATGACTATGGGGTTTGTTCCCTGTTTAACCACAGTAGCCCACTAATGCTGGAATGGCAAACTACTGGATATAAACAGGGAGCAAAAACTGCACTCACTAGCACTGATAATGTTACCTAGTCAGGTAATGAAATATCTGCAGGCAAACTGTTATGCTGTAGATGTGGTGGAATGTAGTCTGGATTCCCAGAAGGGAGAAGCTGCATTCCAGAGGTCCAGGGGAACAGTGAAGTTTAGGTAGTTTGGTTATAAGAACTATTGGTTCCTCTCTAGCAATTCTTGGAATATATCTTTAATGATGCAAGTAGTTGGTTTAGTTTACAAGATTTCTGTCTATAGGTGAGGCATCTGGTCCACAGGATGGGAGTTTGACAGTCCTGCTCTAGAAGAAGGCCCAAAAGATTTTTGGAATTAAAAAAGCAACTGTAATACATTAACCACCCAATTTGCTTTTAAAACACTGCTGGATCAGAAGAGAAATGAACTCATGAGCATGCGATTTGGAGAAATCATAAGGAATCTTGTCAGGAGGACTAGGAGAAGATGTACATTCAATTTAAGTAGCTTTTCTTAAGCAAGGCAGATTTCTTTGTCTTTCTCAGCCTGATATCTGACAAATGACTGGACTGCCCAAATCTCTGTTTAAGTTCCAGACACTGACTGGAGAAGGATAGCAATAGCAATAGCAATAGCAATAGCACTTACTTATATACCACTTCACAGTGCTTTACAGCCCTCTCTAAGCAGTTTACAGTGTTAGCATATTGACCCCAACAATCTGGGTCTTCATTTTACTGACTTCAGAAGGATGAAAGACTGAGTCAACCTTGAGCCAGTGAGAATCAAACTGCCAAATTGCAGTCAGCCAGCAGTCAGCAGAAGTAGCCTGCAGTACTGCACTTTAACCACTGTGCCACCAGGATCTTTTCAATGATAGTATGTTGATTGAACTACATGACATATGTTGAGAATTCAGAAGGATGTAATAAAGAGATGTTATGTGATGAAGATCTTGCCAATTTTCTGGCTATCTCATTGCTGTGGTGGTGAAAATGAATAAAAATAATTAATAAACACCTTTAAATCAATTATAAACCTAGGCTACATGTAAAATTACATTAAAATAATGGTTGCAATTGCTGTTATTTTAATAAAGAACACAACATAGCCAGGTTTTTTATAAATGCAATTCTGACCTATGATAATTTATATTTATAAAGTAATAAAAGTGGGACTGTGCTTGAAGGATTGCACAATATTTTCTGTCCTCCCTCTAATTAATAGACCTTCATCACCCTCTACAATATTACAGTTTGTTTTATTCTTGCACTAAAGCTTTATTCAGATGCAAATGCTGTTCAGATAATTTAGTGGCCAAGATTTTATTATTATATTAAACTGTCCCGCTCTATTAGTGCATTAGACTTGGGGCTTCTTTTGACTGCAAAAGTGAACTTTAAGAGACTTTATAAAAACTAAATTGGAATTCCAGCATCAGCCAGGTTTTAGACATGGACAATATATACATTCACATTTTTCTAGTGAACATTTCATTCCAATATGTCTCTAATTTGCACCTTTTTCTTTTTAAATAAATCAATAAATCAATAAATACATGCATTTTTTTTTTGCTTGTTTGGCTATTTCTTTTGTGCTTTTCTTCCAGTATTTTGTTTTCAATATTGAAAAAAAAATGGAGGTACCATTTTTCAACAGTTAGGCATTTTAACATCATTACTACAATAGTTATAATATTTACATAAAGATATTTTCTCCATGTAGGGGAAGGGGAGTGTTTGAAAGGCTGCAAAACCCAGGAAACTTCTGAGAGATTATGTGTTTCATATATTGATTCAGGATGTGTTCATTTGATAAGTTGATATCACAATTCTGACAAAGCAGATTTCTCCCCTGTTCCTTTATTCTAGAGAATGGAGCAATATTATGCAAAAAGAGGCTTCATAGACATTATTCTACAATGTGAATACATTGGGGTGCTGTGCCAAAAGGGTGACTGCATCCCACAATTAGTTAATGCATCAAAAACTATACTCGCGCCTGGGAATTCAGCAGATAAAGTTGGATGCTCCCTGGTAAGCAACAATTTAGGCATTAATTGAGCCATTTATGTAATGGAGACATTTCTGAATCAATTTATCCTTTGTTCCTTTCCAATGAGTCATTAACTTAAAAATAAATGGGGGAAAAGCGCTAATTTAATTTTGAAAGTCTTCATTATGAAAGCAAGGAAACTTAGTTTAAAAAAAAGGATTTCTTGGTAAAATCAAGAGCTTTATGTTATTTATGTTATTGCCTTCATGTGATTTGTAGAACTTGTCTCACAAATGGCCAGAATGAAACAGAGTTATTCTGGATGATTTTTCAATGACTACTTGGAATATGTCTTGTGCTAACCATTTCTTCAGAACCCCTCAGAAATTGTATGCATATGAACTTGTCACTGTGACTGAGTGTGGACTGGCATAGTAATCCAGAGGTAGGCAACATTTTTTATGATTCAGGTAAATATGGCACACTAAAAAAAACCCTCTATTGTGGCAGTCTCACTATTCACAAAATGGCTACCATTATGACCCTAAGCAGTCATGAACCAGCCACTTATTATATATATAAAGCACATATATATAACATATGGACTACACAACTCGATCAGGACAAAACAATAGACGCAATCTATATAGACTTCTGTCAAGCCTTTGATTCAGTGGTACATGACAAACTACTCCTAAAACCAAAATCTTGTGGTATCTCTGGACAACTGCATAACTGGATAGAAGCATTCCTGTCAAACAGACAACAAATGGTCAAAATTGGGAGTGTCCTATCAAATTCTGTACCTGTCAATAATGGTGTCCCCCAAGGCAGTGTTCTAGGACCAACTGTCTTCATACTCTACCTAAATGACCTCTGTGATCACATTAAGAGCAACTGTGTTCTCTTCGCTGATGATATAAAGTTGTTCAATACCACAGACAATACTACTACTCTTCAAATAGATCTTGACTATGTATTAGAATGGTCAAACAAATGGCAACTTCAAATCTCAACAAATAAATGCTCTGTCTTACATGTTGGCAACAAAATTAGAAAATAAATTACAAGCTGAATAGTCAAGACCTTGTTGATGATCCAAGCTCTGTAAAGGATCTTGGAATGCTCATCTCTAATGATCTAAGTGCTAGAGCCCACTGTAACTACATAGCTAAAAAGGCATTAAGAGTTGTTAACCTAATCCTATGTAGCTTTTTTTCTGGTAATATCACACTACTAACTAGAGCATACAAAACATTTGCTAGACCAATACTCGAATAAAGCTCATCAGTCTAGAACCCACATTACGTATCAGATATTAGCACAGTTGAGAAAGTCCAGAAATATTTCACAAGAAGAGTTCTCCACTCCTCTACTCGTTGTAGAATACCTTATGCCACCAGACTTGAAATTATAGACCTAGAAAACGTTGAATTATGCCGTCTTCGGTCTGATCTAAGTATGGTATATAAAATCATACATTGTAATGACTTACCTGTCAATGAATACTTCAGCTTCAACCATAACAACACAAGAGCACACAATAGATAGAAACTCAAGGTTAACCTCACCAAACTTGATTGCAGGAAATATGACTTCAGCAAGAGAGTGATCAATGTCTGAAATACTCTACCTGACTCTGTGGTTTCTTCCCCAAACCCCAAAAACTTTAACCTTAGACTGTCTACAATTGACCTCACCCCTTTCCTAAGAGGTCTGTAGGGGGTGTGCATAAGCACACCAACGTGCCTACCGTCCCTGTCCTATTGTTTCTTTTATTTTTCTTGTATGTACCCATTTCATGTATTCATAACTATGTATATACTTATACCTATTATCTTGTAAGCGACTGACAAATCAAAATAAGTAAAAAATAAATAAAAATAAAAATAAATTAGCCCCTTGAAGAATTTCATACTTTTTCCGTTAGGAACTCTTGATGGACCTAAATGAATTTCTACAAATAAGTGCAATTGCTAGAGGACTTTCTAGCTCCCTGTTTTGATTTATTAAAATAATATTTGAAAAGTAAGATGGGCTAGGAAGCATAGAGGACACTATCTGGGGACACCACAGAATTTACCATTATATCATTGTATTGGTGTACTTCTCATTAGCTTCTCTTTAGTATAAAGAATTCTATATAATACCTAGCTAGTAGCTACGTGTTTAATTCCTTACATTTGTTTGACAAATGAAATTGAAAAAAGGTAAAGTTTATTTCTCCTACAAATAAATTATTTCTTCCATAAGCAGAAGGTGCATGGAAAATTATGGATCACAATGATAAGAATATTGGGGAGATGGCTACTGAGCTAATATGTGCTTAAAGTGATTAAATTTCTTAAATCAACTCCATATTAGCAAACATATTTTTTATAAAAATTGAAAATAGGATATATTTACTGTCAATAACATTTTTACTTATGCATTTGTTGTCAACTTTCTATACTTATTTATTGGATGGACCACTGCACCAAAATTCTGAAAGATTTCTGTATAATTCTAGGTACACATTGATAATAATATGAATCACTATAATTTCTGCATATAAGAGTATAGCTCAACAGATTCATCTCTTGTATGACATAATCAAGTTATTTTCACTAATCTATGATATCATTTCAAGAACTTTCTATATTAAATTAGGAAAAAGCAACACAGGGACAACAAGATAGTTTAGAGTTCAATTTCAGATAATGCCAGCAGTATTGTCAATGGAAAGATTATGTGGTACTAGATTGCATATTCATGACTTATGCACTTGGTTGGAATAGTTGCCATCCAGAAAGATGAAAACTCTCAACAAGATTTCTACAATTTTGTGTTATAATTTCTTACTGACTCACAGAACATGGCAGATGACTTGACATCCTTTCAAAAAATAGGAGCTTTTTGTTATCTGTTATTTCCCACAGAGTCTTACTGTTTCTGTCTTGATACCAACAGTCTGTCTAAGATGATGAGTTAGTGCAAGATGATGCTAAGCAATTCTCAGAGTCTTCCCATAAGATATTCTATAAAAGCCAAGTGATTTGTGTGACTGCTCTTGCATTTCTCAAAAATCCTGACCAGGAAGTTATTACACAGAATCTTGTGAGCATTTCTAAGAGCATTTCTATCTGGGGATAGAGCCTAGAGAGATAGCAGTTTTCAGTGATGTGCAATATTATCTGCTCCCACATATAGTAAGTTTGAAGAGTTTAATAGTTTAGCAAGACATTGCAAATTCAGCTGTCTTCCATAGTACATTGTAATCTCTCACCTTGAACTTGAAGGTGCAACCCATGAAACCAAAGCAGATGAGAACTCTAATGCCATGTGGGAAAGACCTTGGGTTGAAGAAATGCTGCCAGGGACAGTCAAGTTGCTATCAATCTCACAAAGTAGACCAGACAGGAAATATGACCAGATAAGCTAATTAACATTTAACAGAATATTGCTAGTCTAACAGTACAATTCTCCCATTGTCTCTTTTACAATTCAAGAAATTATGCAGGGCCCCTCCTGAGCTTCCTGCCTTGCCCACTGTCCAATTGTGGGCCAAGCTCTCTCTTATCTGACTATTTCCTAGGGCAATATCTCATTGTCCTGATTCTCAAGGTCTTTCCTACATAACTTTACAAGGACCATAAGAAATTCTCCCAAGATACCTGTTTTCAAAGGACATTTGTCAACTTATGTAGAAAGATGATGATAGAGACAAGAAGAGCAGGATCCTCAGACAAACAATTTAGGATTAAAAACAAATGCCCATTCTTCACGCGCTCATCCTTCCAAAGTCACACATTTGTTTGACAGAGCAATTGGAGTAAAATGAATGTAAGCATTACTTTTGTTTCTCCAAAGCTTATTATATGCTACTTTGTGAGAGGCAATTGAACTGAGCCAAAATGGAATCCATTCCCTTTCAATTTAGATTGCTTGAAATGGTAAGATAGTTTGTAATGAAAAAGCCATTTCTGTTGGGATATTTAAATCAATTTTCAGTAAGGAATTGTCAAGCAAAATCCTGTAACCACTGCATGGCCACATGATGACAAAAGATTTATAATGTGTTATACTATGGCTAATACTAGAAACACAAAGACAAAATTATACTTATCTGTTAAAAAAACCATCCACAGATGCAAATATAATTATTCATTTTCCCTCAGAGGAATGTATTTATTTAATACCACCTAGTAGACAGTTTAAATCGTCCACTTTATCTATGATTCACTTAAGTACCTTGTGTATGGTTCCTATTATTATGTTTTACAAGATTTTTCCAGATTAGCTCTATGCAAGTAGGCAGAAATGTAGATGAAACCTGCATGCACATTGCTGTATTTGTGGAAGAACCATCTATCCTTGATGGGGTCAGATGTATTAGACAGCTAAGGGACCACCAATGAATTGGAAGGCTTTGTACCCCATGCTTGAATTGGCAGAAAATTATAACAGCACAAAGTTTTCTTTTTCCATCATTGAGTTCTATCCTGCATCTGCAGCATCTTATTAAAATCCTCAGACTTCCTCCAAGGTAATAAATAACAAAATCTAAGAGATGTTACACTTTTTGAAACTTCCCTAGAATAGTGTTTGCTTAAGTAGTGAAACCTTGCTTTATTGCCAGTACAGCTAAGGATTCCTTACTCATTGGCTAAGGGCAAGATGAAATCAACCTCATGGAAAAATGGCAAAGGCATATTTGTGCTGTAATGTGTGTGCAGGTAAGGAAGGCAAAACATTGGTTAGACTGTTTACCTGTCTAGGCTCAACATTGGTTATGCTGTCTCCTTAAGTTCTGAGAGATGACTGGATTGTCCAAGCTAGTTAACAGTGCTAAAACCAACTTAGCTAGAAGTTTATTATCAAGCTGTGTGTGCAGTGCTGACCCTCAGGATGGCTCTGATGACTTGGAGTAGTTGAGGTTTTTTTTTATTGAATATGTTGCTACATGCATGCTTTTAAGAATGTATCTCATGTTAATTGGAGCATGTGATAGAGGATAATCATCAGCCCCCCTTCATTCCCCTATATACAATTTATTTATTTATTTGTTTGTTTGTTTGTTTATTTATTTATTTTTGTCAATTGATTATAAGATAACAGGTATAAGTATAAACATAGTTATGAATACATGAAATGAATACATATAAGAAAAATAAAAAGAAACAATAGGACAGGGACAGTAGGCACGTTGATGTGCTTATGCACACCCCCTAATTTCCATGTTGCAGAACAAGATTGGATTTCTATTGCAACATTTTCAAGAAGAACATTATTCCTGTTTCAATACAGTTCTTTAATAAGAACTATAATGCCTATTTTATGTATATTATATTGCATTGCATTATGTTATGTTATATTAGCAATAGCACTTAGACTTATGTACTGCTTCACAATGCTTTACAGCCCTTTCTAAGCGGTTTACAGAGTCAGCCTATTGCCCCCAACAATCTGGGTCGTCACTTTACCCACCTTGGAAGGATAGAAGGCTGAGTCCACCTTGAGCCTGGTGGGATTTGAATTGCCAAATTGCAGGCAGCAGAAGTAGCCTGCAATACTGCACCCTAAGCACTGTGCCACTGTTCATGCTACGTTATATTATTTTTGTTATGTTATGTTTGTTTGTTTGTTTGTTGTATTGCATTATTATTATTTTTTATTATTCATTTTATTATTATTTCAGTTTCACGGCCACCTGACTCTTCAACAATTCTGGATGACTTGGAGTTAAAAAATTAAACAAAAAGCAAAGAAAAAAAGAATGCAGCTGACCATAAGGCAACCAAAAAGGCTCAACCATCATGCTAACTCAAAGCCTGGGATGATAACTAGATCTCTAATAATTTGCAAAAAAAAATCAAAAGGGTGGGAGCTGTACCTCTAGGTAGATATCATTCCACTGGACAGAAGCCATTACAGAGTTGGTATGTTTCCTGGATCCCACATGATGACACTGCTTCATTGATAAGACCCAGAGCATGCCCACTCTAGCTGACCTTGCTAGAAGGACAGAAACATATGATGACAGATGGTCCCTCAAATAGACAGATCTTATTCCATGAGGAGTGTCCTAGTTGATAACTAGAATCTTAAACTCACAGGAACTTTAATCCTGGGACACAGTACAGCTTTGAATTCCTTGGCCTAAGTTGTAATAACAGAGATGGCTTTAAGGGAAAATAAGATACATTTAAGGAGAAAAACTGTTAGTGACCACTCCTCATAATTGCTGAATGCCACAGCAAGGATCTTAGGTAAAATAGCTTCCAATTTTGTTGCTATGGAAGATGCAGGAAGGTGGTGGCATTTCATTCAGGGCCACTTTTGAATGCCCCATGGCAGATGAAAGAGAAGAACATTAACACTGGCATCACCTATACTTTGCTGAAGATGTTACTAAGCCTGGTAATGAAACGTTCAGAAACCAACCCACAAGCTTGGAGAGTGAACCTTCACCTTCATCCTCCACCTGAGCTACAATTATTTGTCACCTTTATCTGATCCATCCTTGCTCTTTCTCTTCAGAAAGAAAACTTTGATGACCTTTTTTTAGGAAGAACTTTACAGTGAATTGAAGTTTCCTATGTAAAGGCTATTTTTCAAAGTACTTTTTACCTATCTTCCTTCAAACAACATGGAAAGGCATCTTTATTTATAACTAATGTTTTATGGAGGATATTGCTGGGTGGCCAATCCCAAGTAACTTAAGTAGCTGTGGCTTGAAGTTGCAGTTGCCTCAATACGCCTACTGTTCTCAGAGGAGATAGAAGGCACCATCCCATTATATCTGTTGAATTAAGATTGAACTGCTAGTTTGGACAGCTTCTGTGCATGCAACAGTACGCTTGTGTTAAGGATGCACCTCATTTTTTCCTTCTCCTGATGTAGCAAAATATAAGCATTATATATGAGATACCATTCAGAACCAGCTCCTTACCAAATCTGTGGTCCTTAGCTACGGTCATCCCTATCTTCAAAAAAGGTGACTCCAGTCTGGTTGAAAACTACAGACCAATCTCAGTGTGTTGTGTCACGTACAAAGTCATGGAATCAATCATTAACCAATTCATCGCTTTCCACTTGGAGTCAAACAACCTACTCTCCAAAAAACAATCTGGTTTCAGGAAAAAATTGTCCTGCAATCTTCAACTCCTATGGACCACTCTACTTGACCAGGGTGAAGCTATAGACACAATTTACATAGACTTCTGCAAAGCCTTTGATTCAGTGGTACATGACAAACTACAGTGAAAACTAAACTCTTATGGCACTTCTGGATCCCTTCGTAAGTGGATTACTGTGTTCCTGTCAAACAGGCAACAAATAGTAAAAATAGGTAGCACTATATCAAACCCTGTTCCAGTTAACAGCGGTGTCCCCCAAGGCAGCGTTCTAGGACCCACACTCTTTATACTCTATATAAATGACCTTTGTGATCACCTTACTCGTATATTGCCAACCCAACTGTTAGGTGACTATCATTCCTAACATTCTCCCCTTTGGGTAGGACAATATATAAAATCCTACAGTTTAAGTCCATATTCCTCACAGCAAGCCTTATGTTTACAGTGCCTTGGGCTTTTGTAAAATGATCTGCAATGTTATTCTCTGACATTCAATACTCCAGTGTAATCATTTTACTTTGAACACATTGTCTTACATTTAGATATCGTAGATCAGTGTGTTTTGATCTTGTCTTTACAGCAAGATTGGAAGCCATCTGAATTGCTGATTGGTTGTCTTCATATACAACTATAGGTTCATTTACATTAATTCCCATTTCTATCATTAGTTGTTTATAACGTACTAAGTCTGTACATAATAGAGACAAACATGAGAATTCAGCCTCCATTGTTGATAAGCTTAGATGCTTTTGTCGAATAGACTGCCATCTAATTAATACCTTTCCCAATAACACTACAGTACCCGACGTTGATTTATGTGTAGGTACGTCTGTAGCAAAACTTGCATTGGCATATGCAGTTAAACATAGTTCATCCTTAGCCTCCAAATATAAAGCATAATGCATCGTTTGTTTAAGATATCTCAACACACACTTAGCAGCTTGCCAGTGCCTCTGAGTAAGCCCAGCATTAAACCTGGCTAATTGGTTGACATTATATGTTATGTCTGGCATAGACTAATTACTAAGATAGGATAAGCTACCAATCAATGACTGATAAACGATTTTATCAAAAACAGGACTTTGCACATCACTGTGGCTCATCGCTGTCTTAGCCAGCTTACAAAGTTCCATTTTAAAGTTCTTCAGTAACTGGTTAATTTTATCTGCCTGTGAGATTTTGTAGCCTCTCTTAATTTTCTCTATTTTCAAACCAAGATACTGTTTAATCTCACCTAAATGTTTTATTTTAATTTTTTTCTCTAACAGTGAGATAATCTCAGTAGCTTTTTGCTCAGTTTTAGTGATTAATGCTATGTCATCAGTGAACAATAGCAACAATGAAATTACACCATCACTTTCTTTTTTGAATAAATGTGAATCAGCCATGCCAGCTACAAAACCTATCTTTGTTAATTACTTCACTATGCACTGGTTCCATTCATAGCCTGATTGATTCAAGCCATATAGACTCTTTTTCAATCTCCAGCAATCAGTTTTGTTATCAGTTTTTATCCCTAAAGGGTTCTTTAAATATATAGTATGTTGCAACAGTGCGTGAAGATATGCCATCTCTACATCTAAATGGTTTATTGTGTATTTATTTTTAGCTGCCCACATTAATGCTGCTCGTAATGTGGTAGCCTTCAGACTAGGTGCAAACACCTCATCGTAATCGTTGGCTGGCTGATCAAACCCTTGTGCTACTAACCTGGCTTTATGGGTAACAGTCCTATCCACACCTGTCTTAATTTTATAAATCCACTTACACCCTCTGGCATGCTCATCTGGTGGTAACCTGACATATTCATATACCTTCAACCTTTGTAAGGATTTCAGTTCCTTATCCATTGCTTCCTGCCAAGCAGCCTGATCCTTAGCAGGATACAGTTTCAGCTCATTATAGTTAGTAGGAACTATATTTACTTGGCATACTATACTAGTCTAATATCTATCTGGTGGATGTGTAACATGGGTTGAACGTCTAGGCAACTCAGGGCTTACTGGTGGACTCCCCTGTTCCAACTGCTCCTGTTCTTCTACCTCCTCCTGTGCCTGTTCTTCCTCTTTAATGGTTATTGAAGGTTTAACTATCTCATCATTAGGGACTACTTGGGTGTCGATAACTTCATTGTTGGATTCCTGTTCTAGTTTATTCCATCCAACATGCTCAAGAAATTTAGCACTAGTGCTACAATAAATATTAGCTGTGCCTGAATCCCAGAATCTAAACGATCTATCGTTGGCCTCATAACCTGCGAAAAATAATTTCCTAGCTCTAGGTTGCTCTTTCAGTCTTACTTGTGAGGGAATATGCACCCTTGCTGGAGCTCCAAATGTGTGTAGATAACTTAAATTTGGTTTTCTGCCATGCCAATGAGTGAATGGCAATTCACCAGTTGTTGTGTTCACCATATTGTTTAAAACATGGTTGCTACACATTATGGCTTCACCCCGCAGTGTTTCAGGCAAATCTGAATCAGATAACATACTGCAAACCATGGCTTGTAATGTTTCCCCCCTTTGTTCTATAAATGTTGTGGCCTGTAAGGTGCAGAACAGTTATGTTCGATACCAGCCAATTTCAACATTGCTTGGAATCTACTGCTAATAAACTCAGTCCCGTTATCTGTAACTAAAGTAATTACCTTATGTCTCATTTTTCTCTCAGCAAATCTTAGCCAGTTAAAGAAATGTTGGAAAGTTTCTGTTTTGTATTTCATTAGATAGCAGAAACCGTACCATGGGTAATGGTCCATTATACTCAAAACATAGCAGGCACCTGCCAGCTGGGTTTCTTAGGACCAATTATGTCAGCAAAAACAACCTCTAAAGGTTCTTTGGTTTGAATAAAAACTTAAAATTTCTATGATTTGGATTGATTACTAGCTGTGCAGAAAAGAGAGATTAGAGAGAACAATTTGAACTTTAATGGAGAAGTGTAACTGAATGGAGAGTGGAACCATTTTGATAGAAAGCTGTGACTGTGCAATTTGAGAATGAAAGTGACTAAGTAGTTAAAAACGACTGAGGAAAGAGGAAATGAGGAACATAATGTGACAGTGTGCAGAAGAAAGAGAAAGAAGAAGGAAGAAAGAAGAAGAAAGCTGAATAATTTCTAAGTATTAAATTCAAAAGTGTATATTGAAAAAAAATCTAAAGCAATATATATATATAT
>NW_020769314.1:15303498-15322383 GCF_900518735.1 Pseudonaja textilis
ATCTATCTATCTATCTATCTATCTATCTATCTATCTATCTATCTATCAAGGAATAGACCCCCTGTCCAATTTAGTTTAGCTTAAATAGAACCTTCAGATGTCAAAGTGCTGATAAGAGAAAGGCACATATATCCAATTTTTTTAAAAATAGAACAGTTCAAGGAAAACAAAAACTGCTTGGAAAAGGGTAGGCAGCAGAAGGATGGGAGGTAAGCAAGTTCTCTCATGAAAATCACCTTTCTGCTCATTTACACTCACTCTGAATTTACTTGGTGTAAACAGACTGTCAAATGCCGGAGCATGGGGCCTTTGCCTGCATGTTTGTATGTGTGTTATATTGTTTTGCCATCTCCTGTCAAGATGATGTCATGTTGTGTTTTGATGTAACATAAAGCCCCAGCTTAAATATGAAGAGGGACATGGAAATGAGCTAGAAAAGCTTGTTCCAGGCACCTCCCTAATTGGAAACAGCTTCCTTTAAAATGTGTTTCCAAGTAAAAACACTGGAGCAGGCTGCACTTTCATTCCTCCTTAGACACATAAACTTCCTGTTTTCTTCAGGAGATGAGTTGCAGTAAGATGGCTTTCAAATTCTCAGCAGTGTAGCATTTATGTTGAGTCTGAACACCAAGCTGTGCCTTCCCTTCTAAGCCGCTTATGAGCTCTTTATAATAGAGACTCTGGAATTAGAGGCAGACGATGAGATCTCACCATCTAAGTGTCAGGCCGGTGAACAACATGCACATCTTTTCTGTCCCTCACTTTTTGTAGCTTCAGTATTACTGGTGGTATGAAAATAGATTTTCTGTTGACCTGGAAGCACAGAATTTTATGATCAGGAAAACGTATCAGAAAGCGAGGACCTAGTGTGATAGGAGATGCTCTGTGTGCTGCACAGACAGCTGACTTTTCATGGACTCTTACGCCCAGCTTTCATTTATTTGTACGATAAAACACAGCAGATGTAGAATTAATCTCCTGCGTTGTTTATTGGGCCTGTAATACTCTCCCCACACTGCTTTGCAATGAGCTCGCTTGGTATTAGAGCTATAGATGACTTTGCTATAGATGAGTTTACTGGGGGAAAAACCCCTCTTCCTATCTGTAATGGCCAGCTACTCTGAGGCCTTCCTTTCTTTGCCATAATAAAAAAGACTTGCCCATACTGCCCCATACTGTGTGAGGTAAAATGAACCAAATTAGGGAAATGCAAGCAGGAGCATAGAATTATTGGGTCAAAAAAAGAGGCCACACCTGATTTTTGTAACTGTTACATAATTCTACAGGTAGCCTTTTTAAAAGATCTGTTTTCTTACAGCAAAGAAAGAAGCTTTCATTTTATATCTACCTATTGGCCAAACAACACAGATAATCAATGTACCACCTGACTGTAACAATAGTATCAGTCTGCCATGCTTATTATTAATGCATATTTTAACAGTCTATTGATGTTCATCATTTTAATGATGCATAAAGGCCACAATTTAATTTGAGCAAGGATCCACACTGATGCAGCCTCATTTCAGTTTTACAATTGGACATTTTGTAAAATAATTCCTAAAACATTGCAATACACAACGCTCTTTCCCTTCTATCCCCTATTCTCTCCTAGCAGCTGTAGCTTAAAAGCTCATCAATGTAGTTTAATACATTTTGCCTGTCTCGATTTCCCAGAAGAATACCTGGATGGAGACAAAAGGAGTAGGAAAATGTTAATCTAACCAGCTTCTTCTTGCTTTTTATTAAGCTGAGACAGGTATGTAAACAACACACTGTCTCTTCCTGATTTTCCTACCTTGACAAGGCAGTTCTTATGACTACTTGGCAGCACATTTGACTAAATCTATTTATGGTGCTTCACAGAATAGAGAAATGATGCAATCTTCTTTCCCATTTGCTGCCAGCCAGGTCTGTACTAAAAAAAAAAAAAGGAAATGTGCTCTATGATGTCATGATCCCAAGCATTCCCCCTTATATGCTTGAATCCAATGTTGCAACACAAATCCCAAAGAGATGGACCTTGCATCATGACACATGTCATTTATGTTCACCCAAATGCAGTCGTAGGTACTATGCGTTCTTGGGAAAAGATATAGCTGCTTTAAAGAGTTGCAGAATGCTTTGGTGGTGCTTTTGTACTCCCCAGAGAAACTTTCTGGAATCAAATCTGAATTGCTGGGTAGCCTTATTATTTAAAGCTGCTACATTATTTATTTACATATCAAACTGAACAGGTTGCCCATCTCACAAAAAAAAATTAACCCTGGGCAGCATATAGCAGTTAATTTTTAAAAACCGCAATAAATATATAACATGTTCATATCACAAACTATAAAAAGCTGGGGTGATGTTAGCTATAATAAGAGAGCCAGCACAAGATCTTCCCCGTACTATGTCATCCCAATCTTTTTAGCATAGCCAGGCTTTTGAGGGACTTGCAAAATGTTAAGAGGGATGGAGCTAATGTCAGTTCGGAGCAGGGAAGATTCTTCACCAAGGCAGACCCACATCCTATGTTCCACCAAGTGTAATTCCTTGATAGGGACCCAAGCATACTTTCTCTTTCAGATCTAGTGGGATGAGCAATTATAGTAGGAAGAGGTGGTCCCTCTGGTAATCCAACCCTGCTTTAAAGGTTAAAGCCATCATTTTGAATTGGACCAAGAAGCAAACTGGCAACCAATGAAGTCTACAGAGCAAAGGTGTGTAACATGCTGTTCTAGGGGCATACATAACTGAGGGTAGTATTGCATTTTGCACCAGCTGAAGCTTCAAGATACTCTTCAAGGCCTATGTAGAGCACATTACAAAAAGTCCAATTGGGAGATGACAGCGAGCAGACCTCCCTCAATTCAGGAATGAACATGAAGCTATGAGAAGGACTTCTAGCCATGACTGTCACCTACTCTTTGAGCAGGAATTGTGCATCCAGGAGGACCCCAAGATTGCGCACTGCCATCCCATCCCAATAATTTCATCAACTTACAACTGAAAGGTGCCTTACTTTTCAAGAAATACAAATCCTAGAAGGGTAATTCAGTAGGAACTACTATCTGTCTTAATTTTGTATTGCTGATAAAAGGACAGATACTAGCGAATTGCAGTCCTCCCAAAAGTCCTTATTTTCAGTGGCCTAATTGAGCTGATTAAAGGCTCCCTAATAATTCAAACCAGAGAGCAGAGACCCCCCCTTTCTTTCAGTCATCTTCTGTCAGCAGAATTTGTTGAAAATGGAATTCTATTTTCATAGATGCACAAAAATTTGCACCCGTGAGGAAACCCAGGTTTTTTTTTACTTTTTCCAGAATGATTGCAATTGGCAGCCACAGTATCCATGGCAATAGGATTACCAAGAGATGTTTGGGAGGCTGTCTCCAGCTTTTAGCTGACAAATAAAAACAAGAGATAGGAAATGCAGCAAGGGCAGGCATTACACCAATTGCCGAAAAAGATGAAAAAAAGAAGAAGATGGCAAGTAGCTAGATTACTTCCTATTACTTATTACATCATTGGCTCATCTTGTCTCCAAGCATCTCCAAATGACATTGTCATTTCTGTTGCCATTGAACATCTTTACTAAAATGTGTTAGAACAACTAGACACACTTTGGTAAAATAAAAGATGGGGGAGAAATTCACTGGCTTTATATTTTCATAGGAATGTTTTCAATTTGCAGCAGCTAAATTTGTATGGCATCTTAAATGCAGCCATATCCCAATAACAGCATTTTTCCAAATAGTCTGACGTACAGGACACATTTCAAAAAAAGCAAGCAAGCACATGTAAACATACTGTATATGCACAGAGAACTTTGAATATGAACAGAAATGTGCAGACAATGCAAACTCATTTCCATTGGGTTTTAAAACAATGCAGCAAGCTGCAGAAATGGGATGAGATTAATTGTTTAAAAAAAGTAAAGAACAGAATCCACTTTGAGCAGGTCATCCAATTGCAATGGCAGCTTTATAGAAGAAGCAGAAAGGGATTCTTATGAGCAACTACAGAAAGCTTGTTTCTGCTTTGTAGGCACCACTTTGTAGAAATCATTGGCTGTTCTTGAAGCAGTGTAATATGGCTGCTTAGGTGGTGGATTAATTAGGAGTGTAGACTGGCACTAGGATCTCTGCCAAGTCCAGCTCAGATCTCTGCTGCAGAGGGAGCAGCAGAGTTACATACATTGTCACAGAGGAATTTGGGATTGTAGCTACCATTGACTGCTCCTTTGTTCATTCCCTAAACTCCATTTTTATGCTGTCCACCTTCCATCCATACTAGCCTTGGCCTGGGTCCAAGATGAGGGGAATCTGGCCCTTATCATTCCATTCTCATTCAACTTCCGATAGGAAGCTGTTATGTTGGCAATCGATTCAGTGCAATTTTGCTAGACTACGCACACTTTATTTGCCTTCCCCCATTTTACACAAGGGCAGAATAGCACAAGGGTGAAATGATTGGAAGAAATTTGAAGTGAAAGTGCCCTTTCCCAAGAAGAACTGTTGCAAACTTAGCACCCTTTATGAGTCCTTTATTATTATTATTTTTTAAAAAGCAAATTAAATTAAATTTGTATTGTGATAGAATTTTATTTATTTATTTGATAAATTCATATGCTACCCATCTCACTCTCAAGTCACCCTGGATGGCTTACAATGTCATAAATCACAGTGTAAAACAATGAGAAGGTTCAAATTTTGAAAATACTGGGCATTATAAGTTAAGGCATTTAGCAGCAAACAGGATAAAAAAGGATCAATATGTAAGAGGGATGGAAATTGGACCTTCCTTTCATCTAATATTCACCTCCAGAATGGGATGCCCCCATTGGGGCCCAAGCCAGTTAGCAGAGCCAGGTTTTCAGGCCAAGAATTTTGGGGTGGATCTCTCCTTGAGGAGCACAAATTTCCAGAGTGTAGGAACCATGGCAAATCTTTTCTCTTGGACCCTGCCACAATGCTTTGGCTGATGGTATTTGCAGCATGGCCTTTCTGTTGGAGGGAGTGGGGTAGGCTAATCCCATTGGGTCTTAGTGGATGCAATAGACAGAGATAGAACAACATACAAAGCCATCTAAAGCAGGGGTCCCTAACCTGTGGGCCACAACACATTACTGGGCTATTTGCAATCGGGCCACTTGAGTGATGGGCTGGTGTATGAGCTCACAGCCCAACATGCATGAGTGGTGGGCACTGGAACTCACAGCCCCACTTGTGTGAGTGGTGGGTGTTGAGGTAATTCCCCATTTGGAGAATGAGTGCATACAGGGAGACGTATCTGAGAGAAGTGTTTGAATAATACACACACAGCACACAGATACACTGTACAGTAAATGTAAGTTTTTTACTTCCAGAAACGTGTAAGAAAAGTTCAAGGTAAGCAGTCCAAAATCATTCACAGGTAAGATCAGTCAGTTTGCAATCCAGGGATAATCTAATAACGAATTCCAGTGTCAAAAACAGTTCAGTATCAGACTTACATCAAATCCAGGAATAGCAGTCAATTAGAAAAAATGGAACGGGAAAACTTTCCAACAGAAGGAAACAGAGACTGACACACACTCTCTTCTGTGATTAAGACTAAGACAATCCAGGTTTCTGGCTCCATCTTAGGGCTGTTTGAGAAACCACACCCAATTACACCTTTAGGATTCTCTTAAAGAGGCAGTATTAAAATGTCTATCCTGGTTTATATATTGTCCAACCCAAATAGCTGTTAGGTGACTTATATTCCTAACAGTGGGCACACATGCCCACTGCTCACACAAATGAAGTTGCACCTGCCCCTCGAACGAAACCATCCCCTCTTGCCTCCTTCCCCCTGCCGGGTCACCAATCCAGAAAGGTTGGAGAATGTTGATCTAAAGAAGATGCAAAGACCTCAAGTCTGTCTCCCTCTGACCTTTTTTTTCTGCTGTGATGCTATTATCAGCGGATATTTTTTTCCCAGCTGTTTTGGGTGCACAGAAAAAGGTTTCTGATAGAGGAGAATATTTCTGGCTCAGAGTTGAACTGTGGGATGCTTGGTGTGTTCTGAGCTTGGTTGTTTTCTTGCAGCTTAGTTACCCAAACTAGGTAGCATCATTGTTGCACAAAAGAAGGCAAGTAGAGCTAAGGGAGTAAACCAGACAACCTGAGCAGCTGGGAAAGAATCAGCCGTGATTCAGAGGATATGTGATAAAGCAATACAGAGACCAGCGATGGAAAAAGAAAATTCCAGGCCAATTTTGTTTTCTGCTGACTAAAAATGGGTAAATAATATCTTAACTTGTGAAACCTCAAAGTTAGGAAGACAGGGAGAGTTTAAAGTGTCTCAGTCCAACTCTTACCGTGCCCTGCCTTTCAATATGATAAATATATATATTTTTCCTATAAGTCTGATGCACATCTGATCAGATGTCTCTTGTTCGACCAGTCAAAGGTTCATATTAATTGAAACCATGAAATGTGTGCCACTGTATTGCAGATTCCAGCCTCTGGTCTTTCTTCTTCCAGCCATGAATGAGCCAATAATTCAAATGCATTTGAGTCTTTTGAGTGGTTTGATGTACATAAAAAAGAAAGGGGAAAGTAGGATAGGAATATGCATTTATATAGAGATGCAAAATTAGAAAAAGAAAATCCATTCTTTTTCTGAAAATAGAATACATTTCTCAGAAAGGAGACCTCTGTGACCAAGCGTCCTCTGTTATTCAGCCTCTGCTAACTGTTAAGGGCCAACTTCAAGATCCCTGCTTTCTGTTTCTTGAGCCATGATTATGAAATGAGATTTGAAATAAATAGCTATACAAATAGAAGATATTTTCAAATTGAGGACTGTCCTTTACAAAGCTTGATTTTACGTTGAGCCATCTATAAATCCAAAAAAAAAAAAAAATGAAGGTACGTCAAATTCTATTTTAAAAAAATCTGCTAAAATAGAACCTGCCTTCCGTGCAGAGGGCAAATAAATCAGAGGGATGGTTATTTTATTTTACATCTATCTAATGTAATGGGCAGTTTGGCTTTCTTCCAAATATTGCCCTTTTAGTTGTTGCCTACTCTCCCTATTTATATCCAGAGGTGGGATGCTACCGGTTCAGCCCGGCTCTATAGAACTGGTGTCTCTGAAGAGCAACAGAGATAGAACTGGTTGTGTGTTTAGTGCTGTTTGGCCTACCCGCCTGCCCAGGCTCTTACCTGTCCTTTATTTCCTGCTTTTTCAACCTCAGCTGCTTTGCACAGCACAGCTGAGGTTGAAAAAGCAGCAAAAAAAGGCGTTTTTCAAATGCTGAGCACTTGCACATAGCACTTATCAGCTGTCCAGGTGGCACAGCTGGTTGTGTATTGCACATGCGGGTAGCACACATCTGGCACACATGTGCCTGAAGCGCGTATATGAGCACAAAACAAAATCACCGAACCGGTAGTAACACTGGCTGAATCCTACCTCTGCTTATATCACAACAGCAAGGGTTCATAACCCAGTTTTATATTGAACAACTTCTGTGCTCACACTCTTTTTCTTTCATTGATATACTTGATTTCTCATTCATTTTATTCATCTCAAAAGTTATTCAGGTTTTCTTGGGAACTTTCCCCAAGAAAATTCTCTTTCTTGATATGACTGAATAAACATAACCAAGGTCATGTTTTTCCCTGAGTTTATATTGGATTTCAGAGAAGAACATCGAGGAACATATAGAATTACCTTCTGAAGAAAGAAGTGGGTAGCAAAAGAAGGTGGCATTTTACTGTGTAGAATGCAGCAGGTGTTACAGTCAATGGCCTAAGCGTGAGTCATTTTTAGGCTTAAAACTCTAAAAGAGCAGTGGAAAATAGATTTGAAGATATCAGCATCCACAATATTCCTCCACTGATCTCAAATGTATGTTTCTAAAGAGTTCATGCTGTTCCTTTTGCCACCGTTAGAATACCCCAAAGGTGCTTTTTTCTTCTTCTAAGGGGCAATTGGACTTTCTAGTTTTTCTTAGAAGACATTTTGTTTCTTATGTAAGAAGCTTCTTCAAAGAAAAACTAGAAAGTCCAGTTGCCTCTCGACAAAAAAAAAAAAAAAAGCACCTTTGGGAAAAGCAAGACCTGGATGATTGAGAATCTCCATAGACACCATTAGAATATTTAACATTTCTCTGTACGGTAGCTGTTTTTATGAACATTTAACTTTTTATTTTGTGCATGGCTTAAATTCATGATTGGTGTCATTTATTTTGTTTTTTGGTGTCTCTCTGTGTGTGTGCGTGCGTGTGTGTATGTATGTGTGTATGTGAGGGAGAGAGAGAGTGTCTGTGTGAGGGGGAGGAGAGAGAGAAAGACTGCACTGGAGCATAATTAATGTCATCCAATCTGATTAACATTGGGCTGATTTTATGTGGCAAGTGGTCCATATCACCCACCTGTCTTCACTCTTCCGTACGATCACCTCTGAACAGCTCCATGCTGCAGTGGCACAATGAATTCAGGCAAGCCTGCAGAGCGGCTGGCTGCACTTTTGGGAAGTCCTTCAAGCATCACAAAAAAAAGGAGGACAAAAACATATTGCCAGAATGCGCTCATAAAAATAATTGGATATGTTTAAAAAAAAAAAACCAAGAAAACTTTTGTAGGACATAATAATGCTATTAAATTCAAGTAAAGAGGTGTTGTTTCAAGCCTTTTGTCTTCCAAACTAGATCTGATTTATAAACAGAAACTGAAGGAGGGGATCCAAGAGAAGCTTGATTTATGCTAAATGCTATATTTTACGGAGCTGGAAAATTTCCTGGCAAATACTCCTTTCCAAAATCAGAGGGTTTTTTTAAAAATAAATGTCTGAATTAATGTCTAAATAAATGTCTATTAAATATCTAAATAAATAAATGTCTAAATATTAATTCTTGGAAATCCGAACAGGTTTTTTTGATGGTTATAGAAGGGCTATTTTTATGCTAAGGTCTACTACTCAAGGCTTTTGCATCAGAAAGACACTTCCTGTATAGGTCTGTTAAAAAATTCGTACATTTCCATCTTCCTTCAAAGACCTCAAAGTGGCATACTATATATAATACTATCATAACTTCCTCACAATAATCCTGACAAAAATGTGTGGTCACCATGTGCCTAACAGAGGATTCAAACAAGCATCTCCTCAGTCTTATCCCTAGTTTAGGACTCTAACCCTTCTAGTTTCCTTTTAGATGTGCATAATTATAACACAAACTTCACATTTTGCATTATTTTTCCAGGTTCAGTTCACTGGTATAGTGTAGCTTCAAAGTTACAAAAACATGAATGACAATCCCCGGAGCTACATTGAAAAAAAAGAAGTGTTCTCCAATGAATTGCAATGTTGGCAAAGAGTAGTTTTCCATCACAATCTGTACTCTCCTAATGCATGGGGTTTTTTTTTCCTCTTGTTTTACAGCGTACTGAAACTATTCCTGCGAACATCTGTGAACTGTTGAGCTCTATGGGGCTGAAAGACCAGTCAGCCTCAAAATAGAATTAGACACTGAAATAAATTACTTTACAGCAACTGCTCCATCTGGTGAAGAAAAGAAGGAGGAGGAAGAGAACAGGGAGGGGAGGGAAGTGGGAAAGGCTTATAAATCTTCAAATTTTGAGTATATTTCTCTGTGCACCAAGATCAAGATGAAATGCTGTTCTGTTTGTGTAAACTAACTAAAAGTACTATCAGGGTATTTCATTTAACTAAAAAGTATGAGCTTTAAAAAAAAAAACCTCTAAGTGTCCAAATATGAATTGTTAATTATTCTAAAATAAGCATTGGGATTTGGAAGGAGAGATATAAAATATAGTCATGCCTTGTTTATTATTCTCAGTTCATTTAAAACATTTGAAAGCTTCGGTGAAAAAAAATTGATGAGGACTGTCTTAGTAGTTCTACAAAATCTGGGCTGCATATATGGAGTTGACCACTATAGGGCAGGAAAGAGATACAAAAAAAAAAAAAAAATGGAAATCTTGCTGCCATCTAGTGGTCATACAGATTCTAGCTCAGATCCAATAGCCTTCTTAGGAAAGCAATGACTGAAGCCAAATAAACAGCATAGTGACATTGTTTACCTTCATATCCCAATCACCATAGAATGAAGTTGCCTTGCTAATCATTTTTAAAGGATAAATCCTTCCAGCTTTCCCTTTATCTTATCTGTAACCTGCTGCAAAGGAAGCCTGAATGAATCTTTAGCATTTTTGGTTTTAGTTATGTTTTCCCTCTTTTCTCTTTTCATGAGCCTCACTATAGCAACCACCCATGATACCTTACTGACAATAGTAATGATGAGATGTGAGATCTATTCAACTCCTGTCAGCCCCACTAGATAGAACAGACTGAAAAATCGATTCTACAGGAAGGTGAAAATTATTGAGAGTGGCTATAATTAGTCTCCCAGTTTCTAGCCTGGTCACCAAACTGGCTCTCAGCTGTTAGGCTACCTAACAATTTATTCCCAAATAATATTAATGGCAGTAGCATAGAATTACCATATCTGGGCTCGAAAGATTCAGATGGCCACTAGATGGCAGCAAAAAAGTCCATCTGGTTGCCCGGGTCTTTGCAGATCCAGGTGGAAATCTTATGTTGTCATGCTCCTGTTGGACTCTTAATCCGAGGAGGTAGATGAACAGCTGACAGGGAGTGGGGGAGTGGCTCTGTTGGCTGTGGAGGAAGCTGGTGAAGGGCAAAATTAGGCAGGGAAGATCAGGGAAGGGGTAGAACAAGGGAGAGGGAGTTCAAAGGAAGATCAAGGCCCAGTCCCTCTTCATCCCGGGGCATGCAGGGAAGAACGGAGAAGAAAGCAACGTGTGTTGCGTGGCTTACAAGGGAGGAAAAGGCCCTGATTCTCTTCACAAGGCACACCTGGGAGTGAAGTTTAAAGGAGAGGCAGATGGGAGGGACAGTTGTCGGGAACAAATATTGAGTTTATCTTGTGTTGGCTGTGGTTATCTGAGTGCCTGGAAACCTCCCAACTGGTTTGGTTTTCTGTCTTGTTACTTTATTTCTGGAGCTCCGTATCTTGCTCTGCCAGATTTATTATCTTATTTTGCCTTGTTGTATTTATAGTTTAAAGTTTTCAGTTTACAACATTTGGACTGGAATATTTACAGCCAAAGACTGGTGCAGGTTCATGGGAGAGCTTTTCTCTAGACTGGAAGGTAACCGGGTCATTGGGGGCAAAGTTGAAGCTAATAAAGGAACTCATTCTTATTCTCTGGCTGTGTTGCCTTTATGCCCTGGGTCATCACATATGGTTTATATTTTTATAAATATAAAATCATGTTGTGGGAAGTCCCCCCCCCTCCCGAAGATTGAAATATTTTAGGGGAATATTAAAAGAGGCAGAATATTATATTTCCCCAAAGGAGAAATGGAGAAACATGTTCTTAAATGCAGAAAGCAGCCCCAGTCTTCCTGCCATAGGAAAACAACTTCAAGCAGAAGGGACTGGTCTTTTGGAATAAGGCTTTTGTATCCATTCAGAAAGCCGGGGCCAATCTATTCATAAACAAAATGCCTTCAGCAATGAGCTCCCACAGAAGGCTGGAGCTGATGGGATTTTAAAAAAGTAGAAAAACAAATATTCCTAAAAATCTACATTCCCACATCCAAATTCTAAGGACACGATATGACCTTTAGGACATAATATGACTTACCCACCACCATTATAATAGCAAAAGACACAAGGCTCACTACATTGCACAACCCCCTGGAGCATCTCAATCATCAAACCCCAGAACCCTATAAAAATTCACCCACTCACCCAGCCAATTGACCAGCCACCCTAGAAACATGATGCTGTTACTGAAATTTCCGGAAAACCAAATAAACAGAGACCTTCTTTCCATGTGTTCCACCTCCATTTTATTTTCAGCATCTTTCTCCCATCTTGGAAGCAGGCTGGATTTTTCTTCCAACAATGTTTTGTATCTATTTTTATTTTATTTATTTTTATTTCATGCATTTGATTTTTATTTTATGTATTTGTTATATATACCATTTTAGTCATCCTGAATAGGGTTAGGGAACTTGGGCATCCAGATGTTCATTTCCTTAATTTCCCAGTACCTCTCCATGGTCTGCTGGGAGTTATAGTTCACTAAGCCTGAGCACTTCCCTTGATTTCTTTTTCTTTTTTGAAAACCCACAGGCAAGCAATATGTTCTTTATCTGCAAGGTACCATTTGGTATTAGTTTATTTTCTGTTTGGATGTGAGGAAGAGACTTTTCTTGCCATTTCTGTGGGCTATCAGATGCAAATGAAGAGGAAACAAACCCTGCGTTCACTAGATTCATCTCTAGTGATCCTCAGCTCTTGAGGCTGGGTGAATAAAACCTGAGTAAATATCATCTCTCTCTGTCTCTGTCTCTGTCTCTCTGTGTGCGTGTGCATTGAGGGGAGCAATGGAGAGTGATGTAATAATGAAATACCTCATGCCAATCTGGGGTGTAGCTGAATGCTGATGTGCTGTGTTTCTGTAAAGTAGGTGAAAATATTGCCACTCAGCCTCAAGCAATGAGATCCATTTCTTTCTTTTCTTTCTCCAATAAGCCAGCCAAGACTTATAATAGCACAGAGCTGGCAACGTGCTCACTCACTCTCATTTCACTAACATCTTTTGTTCTTCCCTGCTGCCTCCCACACAATGCTGCATTTAACATTCTGAACCAAAGGGAAAACATTGCTACCCATACAGTCAAACTGCTAGTAAATCTGTTCTCTTACATCCCTTCCCCCTGCTTCACATTTCAGCTGAACAGGCTGTCCTTGAACTTCATGATAGGATTTAGAGCATTCCGTGTGTCTCCGAATCTCAAGAAAAAGGCTTGAGGAGCCCAGATAATATTGCCTTGCCTTAACTGTTTCAGCAGTCACTCTGGAAAATAATTTAGGGTGCTGTTGAAACAATTCTTTAGAAGGAAAGTTTGGGGCAGGTTGCTTATGTTTCTGTGACAGCAGCTGCAAAGCTCTTCCTAGGATCCAAGAGCTTTTCCTCCATTTTAACTTTCCTAATATATACTATAGATAGAACATTTCTTGCTTTCCCAGACAATTTCTGGGCTCCTTTCTCATGAATTTTGTATAGAAAACTTCTTTTGCAGACCTATTCAAAAATGTGCTTGTATTTCCTACAAATCTGGAAAAGGTAGGCTGTTTAATCCATAGCTTCCTGTGGCACTTTCCCCAGCTGTATCCCAGGCTATTTGAGTGACATTCAAATATATATTTTGAGTATGTAAGGAAGAAAATTCAGCCCAGATTGCAGTCTTCTAATCAAGGTCTTATACGAGAACAGTTGGAACATAGGCAGTGTTGTAAAATTGGAATACTGACAATTTCTTCCACCCACTTCCTCAGAACAGAGACCTTGGCTTTTTTTTTTTTCAATTAAAGCTTATGCAAATGTTAATGAACTCTGACAATATAAATATAATAAAATGTTCTGCCTTGCTGAATTATGTATTTTTTGCATTACAATAAGAATAAAATCATATATTTGTACTAGCTCCATCAGATCCAAATGATTGGAGCCCATTGAAGGAGAAAATAAATCCCCTTTCTTTGGAACCTAAGTGAAAGAACATGAATGCTGATTAAAAAATAAATTCCAGTGTGGCTTTTCCCAAAAAATGGATATAATCCAACTTGGAAGAAATTGCTTCTGAGAATAGAGTTTAGCTAGAATCAGTGTGCATCATCCAGCTTTTACTTTGTATGAGTTTCTCTCCAAGCAAATAAAATACTAGAGTTGGAGAAAGGATGTGTGGAAAGGCCAATTGGATTACCTATCTCCTTTCCTAAGGGAAAGGTCATCCATCAAATAATCATATACTACAAAAAAAAACTTACTATTCCTCCCTAAAGGGTTGTGGTACAAACACTTAATTCAATAATTTAGGTAAGCAAACAAGCTAATCTGCAAATACTATAACAATAGGAAAGAATGGGAATTATTGTAGCTATCATTCTTGTAGCTAGGATTTAACTACCTTTGCTTGGATATAAATCCCCAGCAAATGTTTATGCGGATTCCTAGTTATCCAGATCATGGTTGCCCCCAAAGGTGCTTTTTCAAAAGGAACTGGACTTTGTTTTTCCTTGAAGATGATTTACTTATGATCCAAGAAGATTCTTCAGTCTGACTGCATGCACGTGCAAATTGTAAATCACCGAACCAGTAGTTACACCAGTCAGATCCCACTCCTGGCTGGACCCTATTTTGAATCCTTAGTGATGAGGCTGGTGAGTGTGCTAGTGTGCTGTTCCTACACTTTTAACATGAGACAAAAAGGGAAATAAATTGGTTGAGTCTATCAACTTCATTTCCCTCCCACTGATAACAAAGGTGGGGGTTAAGGAAATCATTTTCCTTAACATGTAAGGGGGAATGATGGGTGGGGTGGAAGAAGATACTTCAGTGGTACCACTTTTCAATTTTCCTGATCAGAAAATGCCCAGGCTATGACCTATCAGTTGTACCATATCTGAGTAGAGTCTAGCTCTGATTTGGAAGAGCACTCAACCTGTCTCCATTAATGTCCTAGCTGACAGGTTGCAAATGTGGTATGGGATGAAGTGAGAAGGAATGATTGATTATAAGCCAATCTTAGCTAGCATTGCAAGGGAATGGCAATACTAGCATTGAGTGATCTGAGCTGGCAGTGTACAGAAGAAGATCATTGAGCAGGGTAGCAACATCTCCATGTTCATAATGAACTCCAACTCTTTGCTTCCAGAATGAACACTGGAAATAAATATATGTAGTTCAGGATTGAACTGTAAGTTCTTGGTACTCTTTTGTTTGCTTGCAGATGTTTTATTATCCAACAAAGTAATATCAAAAATATCTGGAAGCAAACAACCAAGCCCCAGCAGCAGCAAGAATTCCATAGAGCCAGCCACAGGAGTTGGTTTTGATTCTCAGGAAACACTATTCAGACCAATGTCAGGCCTTGTCTCAAAATGGCAATCCCTAACAAACAGAAGAGAAAGGACAAGCTACTAGCAGCCTAAAGTGGGCAATAGGATCTGGCAGAGAAGACAGCAAAATTCATTCATCCATCCCTCCATCCCTCCATCCAATTTATATACCAAATGCTATGATTAAAGTAAAACAGGCATAGACAACATTAAGTTGATACATTTTTGTTGTCTTTAAGCTGAGACAACATCATGAGGACTTGCTAGTGTTAGTTAGGTGAATGTGAAGATGAACCCTATAACAAGTATTGTTTATATTAGTTGTGCCAGGGACTGGCCACACAGTCCAACCCATGCAGTGGTGGGATTCAATTTTTTTTTACTACCGGTTCTGTGGGCGAGGCTTGGTGGGCGTGGCAGGGGAAGGATACTGTAAAATCTTCATTCCCTCCCCACTCGAGAGGAAGGTTACTGCAAAATCCCATTCCCTCCCCACTCCACTAACCTGCTTTCCAGTTCTGTTCTCCTGTGCAGGGCAACAAAAGAATACCCAGCTGATCAGCTGGGACTCGGGAGGCAGAGAATAGATGGGGATGGGGCCAGTCAGAAGTGGTATTTGCCAGTTTTCTGAACTACTCAAAATTTCCACTACCAGAACTGGTCAGAACCTGCTGAATATCATCTCTGAACCCATGATGCCAACTATATTACTCAGTTTTATCACCAAGTCAAGACACCCCTAGTCCTCTTTGACAATATGTCTATGCAAAAATTAGCAAAGCTTCTGTTAGGATGAGTGATATAGGGAAAGAAAAAGGAGACTTTCCCAAGGTTATATTACAGACTTTGTTATTTGACTATAACCCAGAATTAAAAAAGTAGTTATATTTGTGCTAATAGGCATAAATCTATGCATTAGAATATTAGATTATACGAATTAACATCTATGTCCTTTTTAGTGGAGAAGTTATTATAAAATATTCCAAAATTCTACATGTATTCAGAAGAAGAGCGATAAATGCATTCCCACTGCTTCCTGTTCAGGAAGAGTCATTTCTAGAAACAGGCAAATCACTCTTGGAGGTTCAGATCATCCTGTGCCAAGCGAAAATGAAACAATCCAGGAACCATTGGAATAATACAGGAACAAATCCCCTGCTTTTTGTAAGACCAATGAAAGACAAAACAAGACAATAATAATAAACGTAGTCTTACTTGGAAAGAAAAAAGTGAGAACTTCTTATTTTAGTTGGTCTCTAATAATACTAACAAATCTGCTGTATTCACACTGATAATTACAGAAATATTTGCTACCTCTCTGGAGCATTCTTCTCACCAAGCTGAGACATTTCTCAAAATCAAACTATGAAAGAAAGTGGACAGAAAAAAAGAATGGAAATCCAAATACAAAGCATTTCAGAATTTTTCTACCTATTCATGTAAACATCCTGGAGGTAAAAAATGTTCATGTTTTAGCATCAGCAGCCAACAGTAAGAAGAAACAAGAAGAACATGCCCTTGTCCACATGTTTGGACTATGCCCTGTGTTTCAGGAATTTGTGCATCAGATGTAAAGAAGCACATATTTTGATCAAGTATACATAGAACACAAAACACAGAATAACAGGGCTGGAAGGGCCCTTAATCTCTTCTAGCCCAATTATCTGTTTGAGCAAGAGACCTTATACTTTTCCAGACAAATGGTTGTTCAATCTCTTCTTGAAAACCTCCAGTAATGGAGCACCCACAGTTTCTGGAGGCAAGACAGATTAATTGTTTTTCCAGAAATTGCTTCTTAGTTCTTGGTTAGATTTCTCTTTAATGATTTTCTATCTGTTATTTGTCCTGCCCTCAAATGCTTTGGAGAATAGTCAACCTCCTCTTCAAGAGAAGACAGAGCTTTTCAAGTAGAAGACTGCTATCATGTCAACCTTAGTCTTCCCTCTTCTTAAGTCTATATGTACCTAGTTCCTTCAGCCATTGATCATATGGTTTAGCCTCCGGATCCCTTATTATTTTTGTTGCTTTTCCCTGTACACTTTCTAAAGTCTTAGCATCTTATTTTTGTATCGTTGTGATCAAAACTGGATGCACTATTCCAAGGATGGTCTCACTAGTGCAGTTTAAAGTGACACTATCACTACTCATAATTTTGATACTATCCTGCTGTTAATATAGCATAGGACATTGTTGGTTTTTTCCAAAGCTGCAACACACAGCTCATACTTAAGTGGTGGCCCACTAGGACACCTAGATCCCTCTCACAGTTATTACTGTTGAGTCAGATATTGTCTATTGTATACCTGTTTAGTTGTTCTTGCCCAAGTATAGCACCTTACGCTTCTCACCACTGAATTTCATTTTGTTGGATAGGACCCTGTGTTCAAGTCTGTCAGGATCCTTCAAAATCTTGAGTTTATCTTCCAAAGTGTTAGCTATTTCCTTTAGTTTGGCGTCATCTGAAAATTTGATGGATTCCTCTTCTATCCTTCTTGTCTAGATCATTTATGAAGATGTTGAAGACTACTGGGCATAGGAAGTACTCCACTATATGCTTCCCTCCATGTAGATATAGTTCTGTGAGGAGTGTGGTATTAATCCCTTAACAAGGGGATGAATACAGCTAGCCCTCACAGAACTATGTGAGTGCGAATGGTCAACCAATTGCAAATCCAAGTGGTGGTAGTATTGTCTACCTCACAGTATTATTTTCTTACCATTTTGCCTATTTTGACTTATCAAGAAGTAGGTTGTCAATTGTCTTACTAAAGTCCAAGTATACTATGACCACACATTTCCCTGATCCACTAATTTAGTCACTTTGTCAAAGAAAGAAATAAGGTTTGTCTGTCATGAGCTGTTTTTAGCAACCCCCTGCTGGCATCTAGTTATTGCCTTACCTGTTTATAGTACTCATAAATCTGCTGCGTGATTTTTTCCCATGACTTTTTCCAAGTATTGATGTCAAACTAATTGGTTTGTAGCTTTGTTTCCCTCCCCCCTTTTTTTCCTTTTTGAATATTGGGACCACATCCCCTCTTTTCCAGTCTTCTCGTAGTTTCCCTATCTCCAGGAGACTGGAAAGATGTTCCTCAGTGGTTCCAAGATCACACCTGCCAGTCCTTCAGAAGCCTGGGATGTAATCCATCTAATACTAGAGATTTGAATTAGTCTAGAGAGGATAGATATTTTCTTAGCAGTTTCTTGCCTATGTTGACTTGTTCTGTCTCCTATGGTTCTGTTTTTGATTGGCTGTTATATATTGGCTGCTGTCCACCTCATTGGGTAAATCAGTTAGGAATCACAACCAGATGAGTTAATTCTAGTTTGCAATGCTATAGATATAATCTTGTATGTCCTATCCTCCCCACCCCCATCCCTTCTACTGCCTGAGAAACTAGGATGGGCCTTTTCTTTTGTCCTACCCACTATCTAGCTGTGGGTTATGCTGTCTCTTATCTGACCATTCCCTTGGCAGCATGTCTTTTGTCCAGTCCTCCAAAATCTTTCCTACATTTTATTACAACTTACTGGAGACAATATATGAAAGACAAATTTGCCAGATTGATTGTAAACAGGCTCTGATTTCAAATAGCAGTCCACTTCATTGACTTCTTTATTTAATCCCACTGACATCCTTTTGAGCTAATTGATTGAGTTGCTATAATTGTGAATAGACTATGGCTTTTCAATTTCTAAAAACGGAAAGATTTCCATTTCAGTACATCAGTTCATTAAGTATTTCTGGGAAACAATTTCACCAACTGTTTATTGAAAGAGTTATAAGAGATGACCAACATTTTGTAAACCACTTAGAGTCATTTATGCCAAATGGACGTGCATGTGTGTGTGTGTGTGTGCACGCGCACATGTGTGTGTCCATCTCATTATCTATCTATACATCATTTGTCATCTATCTGTCATCTATCTATCTATCTATCTATCTATCTATCTATCTATCTATCTATCTA
>NW_020769314.1:15325670-15339662 GCF_900518735.1 Pseudonaja textilis
ATAGAATAGAATAGAATAGAATAGAATAGAATAGAATAGAATAGAATTCTTTATTGGCCAAGTGTGATTGGACAAACAAGGAATTTGTCTTGGTATAAATACTCTCAGTATACATAAAGAAAAGGTACATTCATTAAGAATCAAGAATCATAACGTACAACAACTTAATGATAGTCATAGGGTACAATCAACAATCAAATCATTGGCTGTACCCAGCCATGCACCAACATGGCAATTTGTAATAAAACCAATTTACTTTTTCTGAGATGGGGCTAGAGACTTTTGCTTTGAATGAGGGGGATTTGTTGCAGCCCTGACACCTATGTCCTTTGGATCACTTTTGAGGACCATAAGATCACTATGTTAATCTGAAATACATGCCCCATGGCTTTTTTTCTTTTAAAACACCTGCTTAGAATTGGTAGTCTCATAAAATACCCTTACCAGTTAGACTTTGTATTCCCAGTTGTCCCCTCAGAGAACTGTGGAGAGTTTATAATTGTAAATGTTGTCAATTCTATAAAAATGAGGCACTAAGCATCATCTTTTAGAGCTGTTAGCTTTATAACATGGCCTCTAAGTGATAGAATATCATTTGCCTTTTTGTGTTTTCACATATAAAGTATTTTAATTCCTGGAATCCAATGCAGGTAATACTGACATTTTCCATGGTTCTCAAGCATATGCCATTTATTTTTGTAAGTGTAACAAAGGGTAACATAATAGCTTTCTAAAATGCTTTGATAACTTAAAATAATAAATAATATAGAATAAAGCATGCATTGAAGATAAAACTGCTTAGCATATATGAAATTTGGTGTATTTTCCAAACTTTGTAGGAAGTCTAATTTCATGTTCCTGACAAGACTCTTAGTGTAACAAACATGAAATCAGAAGAGAAATATATATCTATGCAATCTGTTATGGAAGGATTTCAGAAGTTTGAGACTTCATAGAAATTGCTCAAAGCTGGTCCCATTTTCTTGTCCCATTTTCAACATACATTTTCTCTCAGAGATTAAACCATGGATGAAACTTTCAGCCATGAAAAGCTGCACCCATTTTCATTGCTAGGATCATTTTCTTTCAAAGAAATGAAACATTTAGCTAGGAAAACTAATAGTTCATAAAATAGGAGAAAATAGAATTCTGAGAGAGTGTTAAAAATCTCTGATGGGAAAAAAAATCAAAAATTTCCATAAATCTTTTATGAATTTATTTGGGTAGCTTATTGCCTTTCCTGTTTTTTAATGACTCATATTTGGGGTAGGAAGGGTTGGAATAAGACATCCTATGATCAAAAAGTGTAAATATTTAACCATCAGAATGAAAAGATCAAATTCCATAGTAAATAATATCTTTGTGGGTCAACTATTATTCCAAATATTTGTAAACTTTATAAGTTACCAAGATCTTTTTCTCAAGCAAGATGGTGAAACTCATAGAGGAAGAAAGCAATATAATAACAAGGATCAGATGAAAATGAATTACATTCATACATTGAATAATTAGATATTCCTTTTATTGAAATACAAATGCTATAAACTGGGAGATGTGCAGAAAAAAGAGTTTTTAATAGCTGGAATTTATGTTTACAAAAATTGAGATCTAACAATCATTTGTTTATTTCTTCTTCATAGCAATCTTTGGTTGAAGTTCTGGTATCACACGAAACCACATCTATATTTGATAAAAACCCAATTAGGATATGTTATTAATTTTCCTTCAGTAATGGAGAAAGTGTATTTATAAGGGTGCTAGCTAACACTCAATACCAACTTGATGACAATCAATCAATCAATCAATGGTCATTTTCATGTAAACTTTCCATAAATTAAGCTATTCCAAGAAGTCTAATACATTAGCATTATCTGGATAGTATAGTTTCTTCCTTTTTGCAGCCTTCTGCTTTCTGCCTTTTTGGCCCTTTTTGCCTTTTTTTTTTGCCTTGCACCTTTGTGCCTTGCTTTGAGCCTTGCCTTGCATCTTGCTCCTTGCACCTTGCCTTGCGCCCTGTTGCATCTTGCACCTATTCACAACTTGCGCCTTGTGCCTTGCACCTTGCTTTGCCCCTTACACTTTCCCTTCCCCTCATGCATGCACTCAGTTTAATCTTTCTGTCAACTTAACCTGTACATTATTCTATCTACCTACTCACTATTCTATCTACCGAAACCCATACATTAACAGTTCTTTTAAAACTCTCAGAAAAAGTGTATATTTGTTTGAGATGAGCATCATGCCTTTCACAGAATCTGGAAAGATTTCTCAGCAACAGGGTGCAGAGCAGAGATTGTACGCTGTTAGGTACAAAAATATATTTCCTATTGCATTTGGAATAGGAAACAAAAATGAAAATAACAATAATTTGCAGACATTGGCATCTATCTTCAACAATAAGTGGAACATACATGCTCTTGTTTTGAGGCAGGGAATGAAAATAAAGACAGAACTTTTAAAGATCAAACAATTAAGTATATTTGAATCCTTTGCTTTTGTCTCCTTTCTCAGTAACTAATTGGAAAAACACTGGAAATCATGAAGTTTGTTTCCAATTTGTTACACCTTGTCTGTTTCTCAGAAAGATTTTACTTTCTTTGCTCTGGCTCTGGGTTTTTTTTCCTAGCAAGAAGTATACTGTTCCAGTTTGAATAGCCTGAGGGATGCCAGAGAGAAAGTTTTGCCAGGAATTTCTAGAAGAAGAGTTTTGTTTTTATGGATGAACAAACAAGGACAGTTCTCTCTGTAGTGAATCATGAGCCAAATGTTCCCCACAGAAATGGCCTGGGAACAAAGCTTGTTTGTTTGTTAACATTGCTGCCCAAAGGGAGAAAAAAATGGTCTCACAAGGACAGGCCATCCATACCAAGTGGTACATAATTGGATGCCTGCAAAACTTTGCTTTATGTTGTACATAATACTACTACTTTCTTAAAGGAATCAACATAACACTGCTAATGCATCAAGTCAGCTTGATTCACTATGATCTGCTTCACCAGAATAGCTACTAAGAGATTGTGGTGAAATTCAGCTTCAAAGGAAAGGTTCTTATCTGATCTTGATACTCTTCAACTAGAAGGAACAACTGATGGCAAAATACGTTTATAAATTCTGCGGCTTCACAATGCTTGCATCTTTGCAATTGCAAGAGATGCATTGATATTTATTTCACTTCTATAAGTGGAACAGTAGTTCACCATAATCGTACGTGAACTCTGGGGCTTACATAGGATTATATGTATACGTGTGTGTGTGTGTGTGTGTGTGTGTGTGTGTGTGTGTATCTGTCTGTGTGACATCTGACCCTAAGATATTTTGGACTTTTGGTATTTCAGGCAATTTGATATTATGGTTTTTGCTTGTTCTCTTCTTCTTGCTTCTACTGCCTGGAATATTGCTATCTTTAACCTATTGTTAACCCAGAGAAATTGCTCATTTCACTAAAACACATTCTTTCACACCTCAGTTCTCCACAGATTAAGGGGCACCATTCCAATCAGGTCCCTCCTAGATAAGCAATGCATCAATGATCAAAAGCTTAAAGTACTACTGATAGCCAACAATGCCAATCCCGTTTCCTTGTTTTTCATTCATTATGAACCATCAAAGTCTTCAACTCTCAGCGAACAGACAAATGACAGATGATAGATAGATATGCTTTTTCATATGTCCATTAATGTTTACTGTGTGACATGTAATTATGCAGTTAATTTCCCAGTCCCCACCAGCAACAGTCAAACCAGTTTCAGATCCCAAACCAAAAGTACAAAGATTCAGGCCATGGGCACATACTCTAAAAACCAAGAAAATACCATGATTTTCAAGAATCCAACTCAGCCAACAGTTTGAGATTTGCCTTCAAAGAAGTCAACCATTCATTGCCTCTCTCCAAGTTCTTTAGTGCTCCATTGTCAGGACTGTAAAAAAATGCATGGCCATATAGATGGCAGCAAAGACAGTGCTCTGTATTTCTTCTGCTGCCCTCTCATGCACATTTTTGCAGCCCAGATATACTGGAACTAGCTTAAGTTTGAATAGATAGCAGTAGCATGGAAAGCAACAATCATATAAACAGCAACAGGTAATGAGGCTCTTTTAATATTGCCTCAGTTTTCATTCATTAATCAAGCTTGGAGGTATCTCCTGATGTGATGAGATGTGGGAATGGAAAATAAATGTCTACTCCATTTTCTCCTTCCTGAATGAATCAATCTTTTACTGCTTGTTATCAATCCATTAACTTAATTTCCCCTGGAAAATATCTTGGATTCAGTGTGAGAATACAATAGGGAGGAAGAAGTAGTTGGAATTTTTGAAAATCCATTTACTACAAAGCAGCTGTCCCATATCTGAATTTCCAGTCTCTTTTCTCTTACTCCCATCCTTGGTAACTTTTGCTCAGGACCTCTGAAAAATTGAAGAATGAATTCACATTAATACACATGTAAACTGAGATGAATTAATGTATCCTGATTTTTATTCTTGGAAATCTGGACAGTCTATCTAGATCTGATAGAAAGTGAATAAGGAAGATGGATGATATAACAGGTAGTGGTTACAAGACATTAAAAAAATAATGAACAAATGGGGTTAGAATGGTGTCCTTGAAGAAAGCTCTGGGTTTTGAGAAAAAATGCCATCTTAGGCAGGATTGTTCGATTGACAGGCAGGGAGAGTCTGTTTCCAGCATGGGTTCAGCATGGTAGAAAACACAAAGTAGGACAAGAAACAAAATCAGGTCCCCAGGATTTTTCAACATGCTTTCACATTACTTGCATAATTTACTGACAAATTCGTACTAAAGAACTAATTAAGAAGGAGTCCATGTCTTAAATCTTATGTTCTTCTTTGGCAGCTTTTACCAGCCTCCAAAATGCATGGGGGCTTTAGTTACCATAATAAATTGAAATCAATCACATCTGGAGGGCAGATTAGTAAGCCTGTTCAACAAGATAGCAGATCGCTTTGTCAGGGCAGCTTTTTAATGGAACCCTAATCTCAAAAATGGCACTTTTTTTTTTAATCAAGGCTTCTAGTATCACATGATTAGAGGCAAGGGTGTTGCTGGCCAAGTAAGAATCTTCCTATTTAATGAGAGACAGATGCTGTAGATAAAATTTCTCGACAGCTGTAAAATAAAATTTTACAAAGTTTGTTACATGCTGTACATTTTGAAAAGTATGCACAGTCTTTTCTAACCCAGTCCTCTCCATTTTGTTGACCTTCAACTCCTGAATTAGATACTAGTATGTGACCGTTACAAGGACTGCACTGCCAGATTAGGCTCCTATACACATACGAAGAATCTGGAATCCAACTACTTGTATCCAGGCACAGTTGTCTTAATGTTCTTACTTAGTTACTGTTTGCACTGAGACTTAAATTTTTTTGTCTTCAAAGCACATGGTCCTCAATTACAAAATCTGCATATCTTTTGGATGGTAATGTGGGAAGCCACCACACTCCTAGAAGAAATGAAATATTTTGAGGAATATTTTAAAAAGGCAGGGTAAGATATTTTCCTTAAAAGAGAAATTTTAAAAATCTTAAGGGAGACAGAAATTCAGAGTACCAGCCCTCTGCCCCCAGACAGATACTGAGCTGGGGCAGCTTTTAAAAATGCAGATTTGGTCATTCATTACTGCCTGCAGCAAAGTCTGAACAAATTAGCCCTCACCCAAGAGCCAACACATGGGAAAGCCATTAAGCCATTGTTATGTCCCTGGACCTTGAAGAAGTTCCCACCAAGGTCCGTTCGTGCTGCGGGGGCGGCTGCCCCTCCTCATTGGCTGGGTTTCCCCAGCAGCCTGCTATAAAAGCAGGCTGCTGGGTCCAGCCCTTGAGCTGTTCGCTGCGAGCCAGTCCCAGGCTGAGCAAGCACGTTCAGCCCTTGTAAATAAACCTTGTTGCACTAAGCCCTGGTTCAGCCTCTTATTTCCCATACCTAATACTGGCGACGAGGATGGGATGGCTACCAGAGGCAAGCTGCAACGCTGAATCACTAATATGCTGATCTGCAGCCCAGAGAGAGAGAACGATCAGCCAAAATAGGGCAAGCGCTGACCGCAACCCAGAGAGAGCGATCAGCCCGAAATGAGAACGAACGCTGAATCACTATAACGCTGATCCGCAGCCCAGAGAGAGGGCGGTCAGCTAAAATAGGGCAAACGCTGATCGCAGCCCAGAGAGAAAGCGATCAGTGAACAAGCCAGCGAGAGTGAGAAGCGCTGCGAGCCGCAGCCGCTCGTGCCGTTTAGGCGCGAAATTCGAATAGCTGTCAGCTGAAGCACATTCAAATACAACACAGCGTTGTATTACGAAGTCACTAACGCCCACACAGGCGCGAATTTCAAAAGACGCTACCAACGACCGTTGCAGTCTAAACACCTTCTGATCCCCAGAGAGAGAGAAGGGAATTGCGAAATTTCACCAGAGCTGAAGTCACTTGCCTAGCACAGGCACTAAACCTCTACTGCTACCCCAGAGAGAGAGAGCACTTGCCTAGCACAGGCACCAAACCTCTACTGCTACCCAGAGAGAGAGCATTTTTTCCCCAACAGGTTAACCAGCAGACCTACAACATGAACGCCAATCCAGCCTTCCCAGCATTCAAGCCAGATGAGGAGAAGTGGGAATCATACAAGAATCGATTTAATTATTACATCGACGCCATCGGATTGGCTGAGGCAGGGGAACACCGAAAGAAAGCACATTTCCTGACCTACTGTGGAGCCATCGTTTTCGATACAGCCACAGCTCTTGTGGCTCCACGTGAGTTAAAAAATGTCCCCTGGACAGAACTGTTAGAAATCCTTACTAACCACTATTCTCCTAGACCTTCACAGATTGCCAGACGTTTCACCTTCAGAATGAGGAAGCAGGGGGACAAAGAGAGCATCAATCAGTACATGGCTGCTCTCAGGACTGCAGCACTCCATTGTGGGTTTGGCAGCTACCTTGATGACATGCTCCTAGACCAGCTGGTCTGTGGGGTCAAGGACCCGCGCCTACAAAGACGGCTGCTCGCCAAAAAAGACCTTAACCTCGCTCAAGCCATCGAGGAAGCCCTGGCAGAGGAGCTGGCATCTCATTCAGCCACCGAGATCCAAGGTTCTGTCACCAAGCAAACAGCAGTTTCCGTCCACTCAGAAGAGGTGATCAATGAGGAAGACCCGAGTGACGAGGCCGACATTCACCGCCTCACAAACGCCAGGCGCCCTCAGGTAGGAACCAGACAGGATAACACTGGGCCATCCAAGCACATCACGTTGTGCCTTTCCTGTGGTGGACCCCACTTGAGGACCACATGCAAATTCAAAGGAGCCACTTGCAACAACTGCCATAAGAAGGGGCACATTGCAAGAGTATGCCAAGCCTCACACAACGCAGCACAAAGGGCATCTTCATTCGCACATGCCGGACCCAAAAGGCAAGTATTAAACTGCCGCACTAATCAAACTTGCTATTCTATTAGTAAAATCTCTCTTTCCGTCTTATTAGAAGGTAAACCTTGCAACATGGAGGTTGACACGGGGTCAGCGCTCTCCATTATTTCCTGGAACACCCTCAAGGAGCTTCAACCCAGCCTATCAAGAAGCCGACTCCAGAAGTGCCAGCTTAGCCTAAAGGACTACCAGGGGAAGACCATTCCTGTAATCAGCAGAGGCAAGTTTTTTGTTAATTTTAAAACCTTTAAGGGCCACCTACCTCTAGTGGTAGTGAGCGGCAACCTCCCTACACTTTTGGGACTTGATTGGTTTCCCCACCTCGGGTTAGGTCTAACAGGAGTCCATGCTACCTCAACCTCTGACATGGACTCCCTGTTTGCTGATTACTCAGACGTATTCAGTGATGAGTTAGGGTGTTATAATGGCACCCCTATCTCATTTTCAGTCGATCCCCAGGCAGTCCCAATTCGGTTAAAACCTCGCAGAGTTCCATTCGCCATTCGGCCTAAATTAGACCTTGAATTAGATAAATTATTAAAACAAGGGATCCTGGAGCCTACAGACTTCGCCAAATGGGAGACGCCCATCGTCACACCCCTAAAAAAAGATGGTAGCCTGAGAATTTTCTCAGACTACAAGACCACAATCAATAAATTCTTGCAAGTTAGCGCTTATCCAGTACCCGTCATTCAGCATTTATTACATACTTTTGAACCTGGCACTATCTTTGCCAAATTGGACATGTCTCAAGCATATCAACAGTTCCCTGTTGATGACCAAACGGCAGAACTTCAGACCATTGTCACCCACAGGGGTGCTTTCCGGTGCAAGCGTCTCCAGTTTGGCGTAAGTGTTGCCCCAGGCATTTTTCAATCCCTCATGGAGCGGATTTTACAGGGCCTTCCTGGAGTAGTACCCTACTTCGATGACATCTTAGTCTCGGCCAGGAACAGACCCCAACTCTTCCAGAGAGTTAGAGCAGTCCTGGAGAGGTTCAGGCAGCATGGCCTCAAGTTAAAAAAAGAAAAATGTGCCATTGCCACTAGACAGGTGGACTTTCTGGGTTATAAAATTGACGCCTCAGGCATTCACCCCCTGGAGTCCAAGGTTAAGGCAATACACGAGGCACCCACTCCAACCTCCAAAGCGGAACTGCAGGCCTTTTTGGGGCTCTTGAACTTTTACGCGTCGTTCCTGCCCCATAAAGCCTCTGTGGCAGAACCCCTCCACAGACTTCTGGATAAAAAAACGGTTTGGCACTGGGGACACAAAGAAGACTCCGCTTTCCGCGCAGTCAAGTCGCTACTCACATCAGAGGCAGTGCTTATCCAGTTTGACCCCAACCTCCCATTAGTACTGGCCGCAGACGCATCTCCTTTCGGCATTGGGGCAGTTTTAAGTCACAGACTGCCCAACGGCTCCGAGGCCCCTATCGCTTTTTTTTCCAGGACGCTCTCTGCAACAGAGCGCAATTACAGTCAAATTGATAAAGAAGCCTTGGCAGCTGTTACAGCGGTGAAGAAATTTCACGAATTTCTCTTTGGCCACTTTTTCGAGCTAGTCACCGACCACAAACCGCTTTTAGGGTTACTAGCAGGTGACAAGCAGACCCCTCAAATTCTGTCCCCCAGAATGACCAGATGGACCCTTTTCCTAGCAGCATACTCGTATAGACTTGTGCACCGCCCGGGTAAAACATTGTCCCACGCAGACGCTCTTAGCCGCTGCCCCCTGCCTGACCCAGCTGAAGACCCTGCCCCGGTCAACGCCATTTTTGAAGTCACCCAACTGGACCTCCCAATCACTGCCCTTGATATTGCCAGTAAATCCAAAACGGACAAAACGATCGCCCAGGTACTGGACTGGGTGAGGAGGGGGTGGCCGGGCAGTGACATTGAAGCTAAATTCACGCCATTTAAGACCCGCTTACAGGAACTGTCGAGCTTACAGGGCTGCCTGCTATGGGGCACTCGAGTGGTCATCCCGACATCTCTGCGTACCCGAGTGCTGGAGGCGTTGCACGAAGGCCACCCTGGCATCGTCAGAATGAAGGCGTTGGCGCGAAGCTACATTTGGTGGCCCGGCCTTGATGAGGACATCAACAAATGGGTAAGCTCCTGCCATCCCTGCCAGGTTTCCCGTCCATCCCCTCCAATTGCCACCCCCACCAAGTGGGAAAGTGCCAACGCACCCTGGTCCAGGATTCACATCGACCTCGCGGGCCCATTGCATGGCAAAATGTTCCTCGTGGTCGTAGACTCTTACTCAAAGTGGATTGATGTGGCACAACTATCCACGACCACTTCACAAGCAGTCATCAAGGCATTGACTCGCCTGTTCGTAACGCACGGTCTACCAGACTCCATTGTTTCCGACAATGGTCCCCAATTCGCGTCAACCGAATTCAGTCGTTTTACGGCCAACCTGGGCATTCGTCACATCTTCACGGCCCCCTTTCATCCTGCCAGTAATGGGCTAGCAGAGAGAGCTGTTAGGACCACTAAAGAAGCCCTGGCCAGGTTCAACAAGGATGACTGGCACCACAAACTATCCTGTTTCCTGTTAAGCCAGCATTCAACCCCTTGCACAGTAACCAACAAGTCCCCGGCCGAGCTTCTGATGGGCAGACGCCTGCGAACTGTATTGGACAGGCTCCACCCACATTACTGCCCTGACTCTCCTCTCGCTTCCACATCGGGGAGTAGGCATTTTGTCTTGCAGGAACCCGTGTTCGCGAGAAACTTCGCTGGCGACCCATTGTGGATCCCAGGAGAAATCGTAGCCATCACAGGACCCAGATCATACCGGGTTAAGCTGGAAGATGGCCGGGTCTGGAGACGACATCTGGACCAGCTTCGGAGACGCCAGGGCACCCTTGTCAGCCGCGACTCGGGGGCACAGACCGGTGAGAGTCCGCTGCAACTTCCACACAGCGACATCGACTCCGATGACCTGCTAACGTCTCCAGCCGGACCAGAGAATCCAAATGATGACTGCGGCGACCTAGCGTCCAACCCATCCGAGCCAGACGGCGTGAGGACACTCCCAGCGTCCAGCCCTACTGACCCCGGACCTACTCCGACCGAGGGTGGTACTCGGGACTCATCATCGAGCCAACAGTCGCCAACGGACTCTGATCCACTGAACAGCACACCAGAGTTGCACCGCTCTGGGCGTCAGCACAAGCCTCCCGTATACCTCAAGGACTATGCGTGTTCGCATCTGGGGGGAAGGGGTGTTATGTCCCTGGACCTTGAAGAAGTTCCCACCAAGGTCCGTTCGCGCTGCGGGGGCGGCTGCCCCTCCTCATTGGCTGGGTTTCCCCAGCAGCCTGCTATAAAAGCAGGCTGCTGGGTCCAGCCCTTGAGCTGTTCGCTGCGAGCCAGTCCCAGGCTGAGCAAGCACGTTCAGCCCTTGTAAATAAACCTTGTTGCACTAAGCCCTGGTTCAGCCTCTTATTTCCCATACTTAATAGCCATAATAGGAATTATTGTATCACCCTCCAAACTTCAACCAAACTTAGCTCAGTCAAAGTTCTAGGATTTGTACATGGCCCCATGGGAGTCTGACAACAGCCAATAGAAGATATAAAAGTCTCCCACTCTCAACTCCATCTGGTCAGCTGCACAGAATTACACATGCTTCGTGCTTCTGCTTCATCGATAAACGGACCCTCTTTCCAATCAGCCTCTAGCCTCCATTTTGTCTCCAGTGCCTTTCTCCCGGGTTGGAATTAGACCTTGGTATTTCTTCCAACAGTTATATATACATGTGTGCCTGGGGAGTTACATGTGCATTAGTCTATGGAAAGATAGAGGCTGGGTTGGGGTTCATATGAGTGATTATGTAATGCATGTGGGAATGATTTTGAGAAGCAGGAAGAAGAGCCACAGATGGGACAACCAGCATGCAAAAGGTTTCTCATCCCATAGAAGGAGGGATGATGTGGAGAATGTTTCAGAAGGGACCACCCCTAATTTTCCAGAGAGTAGAGGAGAAGATAAATACCTCTGGTTTTGCAAGATACTGTTAATGTAACATTATAAAAAGATGGAGCTAGCAGTCCTGGCCATTACTGTTGTTTTGAATACCTGACCAGGCTAAAAGAGATTACTTCCCCAATGTGGCACATGTAGAAATCTAGACTACACGGAAAGCACCCAAGATGATCCTAAAGTTTCTTTTCTTCTTCTTCTGATTATAGTGGGAATCTTGGAAATAAACATGCAAACCTATTTTTAAAGTATTTGAGATGCAGATGAAAACCTTTGGCAGAATGGGTGTGGGAGGATTATTCTTTCTCCCTTTTCTTTCTTGAAACTTCATCAGATACTACAGGAAAAGTAAATTGTTAATTTCAGGATACGTATTCCCAAAGGTGTTCAGTAAAAAGCATGGTGATATCATGCATGTGATGTCACTGAAGCAAATTACATAATTTACAAATGCCATTATTTATATCATATGCTCAACAAGATCATTTACCCCTGCTCCTCCCAGCCCCCAACCAGTGGATGCCTAAGGAGAACGCTCCGTCTGTAATCTTTACACATACATACACACACCATACTTCCAAAATCTTACTAAAATCTCTAGTAGGATAATTTTTTTCCTCTTCAACACTTTTCTCAATTCCCTTGTGCAGTTTAGGCTCCCTGAATAGAATAACAGAAAAACAGAGTCTTCTACTCCAACCCCTGCTCAACCCTTATACTATTTCAGAAAAAGGGTTGTCCAATTTCTTCTTAAAAACCTCCAGTGATGGAGCAGCCACACCTTCTGGAGGCAAGGTGTTCCACTGATTTATTGTTCTCACTGTCAGAAAATTTCTCCTTAGTTCTAGGTTGTTTCCTTGATTAGTGTCCATCCATTGCTTCTTGTCTTGTTCTCAGCTGCTTTGGAGAATAGATTGATCCCTTCTTTTTTCTGGTGGCCCCTTAAATATTGCAACATGATATCCTGTCCCTCCTAGTCCTTCTTTTCATTAAATTAGACATGACCATTTCCTGCAACCGTTCTTCATATGCAGTCCCCAGTCCTCTTTCTAAGCCTCCAATCTGCCAACAGTGTAGCTCAACTACTTTCAACAGTCTGTGGGTAATTCATAGAAATTCATGTATTTGCACCTTAATGCATTTGGGGTCTCAAAATCTGACCCCAGGTGGTTTGCTTATTGTAACTACAGCTTGAGTTTGGTGGGGAGGATCCAAGGGTAGTATTGCATTTTTCATGAGGTACTTGGGCCTCAGACAATGGCCAGTTCTCCCTCCTAACTAATTTGCAAAACACATGCATTTGCATATTAAAATACCACTTGCTTCATTTACTGGGAATGTTAGACACTTATTATATTTCAGCTCAAACACATATCTAATAGTCTGCTGTCCCCAATAAGCAATTTAAAGAAATGCTGGTAGAAGAAGAATTGGTTAATAAAGTCCTTTGCATGCAACACTTCCATGTAATTTACTTTTATATCATTTCTCCAGGGAGACAACACAAGCTATAACTATGCAGCAAATATTTTTAATGGTTTTGGCAAGGGCTCAGAACAGAAGTACTTTACCTTAAACCTCTAGTAAGCCATATTTCAAAGTACTGGCCTGGGAGGAAAGTGGTGATGGTGGTGGGGACAGGAGGCAATCAGTGGATGGAATTTTAAATGAAGCATAGCTAATTCAGGGCATTATCATCAAAAGAACGGCTGGTGAAACTGTTCAACATGACTAAGCAGTGTATTGTTTTGTCTTCAAATATAATACATAAGAATAAGGGGGGGAGATAATTAGGTAGGCAGAGGAAAATCTGACTCATTTGATAATGTAAAGAATATTTGCACTTGAGCAAGAAGACCTGAGGAAAAGGCAATGTCTTAGAACTTCAGCAAATAAACAAAGAAATAAATCTGTCCTATAATTTCAGATATCTTCAAAACATAAAGATTTTTTTACTCCCTAAACCAGAGGCTTATTCCCTAAAACAGTGGTTTTGTTTACCATACTTATTTCAAATATTTCTAAACCCATGACATGCGAACCATTCCTAAGTGACTAGCCTAACTAAAATGAACACATTATTATATGCAACAAAATAAAACCCATACAGCAATACCTCATATAAAAACAGCATAACGGCTGCAAATCATACAGTGGTAGCCTCATGCAGTGTCAGATTCCTGGAGGAACAGAAAGCAAGGCAAAGTATATATTTTAAAAATTGAGCATGAAAGCAGAAGCTTGTCCCCTGGAGCAATCTTCTGTTGAGATCTCCTTTTCTGATTTAGGAAATTGCATACATTAGTCAAATGAGGATTAAGATAATGAAGAGAACAAGCTCTCCTCCGATGGAGATAGAATGGGGTTGTGATGTGATACATGTACTTAATCAAACCTTCCCCAACCTAGTGCCGTCCAGATGGGGTGGATGACAGACAGTTCTCAAAATCCCTAGGAGCCTGGCCAATGATTGGGACCCCAACATGTCCTAAGGAAGATAAGCTTCTTCTTCTTCTTCTTCTTCTTCTTCTTCTTCTTCTTCTTCTTCT
>NW_020769314.1:15339672-15382400 GCF_900518735.1 Pseudonaja textilis
TCTTCTTCTTCTTCTTCTTCTTCTTCTTCTTCTTCTTCTTCTTCTTCCTCCTCCTCCTCCTCCTCCTCCTCCTCCTCCTCCTCCTCCTCCTCCTCCTTCTTTTTCTTTCATATCCATCATTGGACATTGGCAATCATGTTGGTGAACCTATTTTTATCAATAGCTGCATGAAAGAGTACTGCTGAGTTTTGTCCAAACCAGTTCCTTAGATTTTGAAGCTTGGAGGAGGTTGTACATGGCTCCCAGCATTATATCGCCCTTCCATCAGACTTACTGAAATATGTTGTGTGAACTGCAAGGTTATAGCACTGTAGCTGTAAGGAGAAACAGATTCCTATCATTAAAGAGAAATATTCACCATTTTCTCTTAGTCTAAGAAAAAGCCACTCAGCCATGGCAGGCACCGGCTTTTATAGTTGGTGCTGTCCAAAGCTTCAGCCACTGACAGGACTTTGTTTTTCCTACCAGTGGCTAGGCCAATGAGTGGAGTCTATTAGATGACTCCACCCCTTGGCCATATTTGGTCATATACAACACCCCTCCCCTCCTAGTTAGTGTTCCTCCAATCAGCTTACTTACACGTATGTAATCGTGTAAGTAGGCAGGGTTTCAAGACGTGCGACTGGACCTGCGCACTTCACTTGTTCCTGGAGCAGTGGCCCGAGCAGATGGGTCTGCTGCTTCTCTGGTCCCTGCTAGTGGAATCATCTCAAAGCTTGTTACTGGCACAGCAGGGACCATGGAGGCCTCAGAAGGACTCTGCGGGACTTCCTCTTCACAAGATAAGTGTCTCTGTTGTTGTTGTTTGGGGGTTTGTGCCTGCAGGGTTGGTGTTTGTGGCCTGTTGTTCGATTGTTGCATGTTGGGTGATTGGCCAGTTGTCTGTGCTCAGGACCCAGCCCCGTAGCTGATCAATGTGTCACTCCCATAGTTTCCCTTCATCTGTCTCTACTCTGTAGGACCATGGCCCTGTGTTTTCTATGACCCTCACTGGCACCCACATTGGTCCCCCAGTGTAACTGTGTGTGTAGACCGGGTCCCCTATTGTGAATTGTCTGCATTTCCCTGTGGAGTCTGGGGGTGGTTCTGTGCTGTAGTTGGGATGGACCTGGTCTGGTACAATCTGCAGCTGCCAACCCATAAACAGTTCTGCCGGGCTGCGGTGTGTTGTAGTGTGGGGTGTGATGTGCTGGGCAAGGAGCATTTTGTCAATCCTCTCCTGCCAGTCCCCCCAGCCCATATGCTGTAGCATTTCCTTAGTGGCCCAGACCACTATCTCTGCTTGACCATTCATGGCCAGGTGAGCCAGCACTGATTGTGCATGCCAAATCCCCAGTTCAGCTAGGAAGGCCTCAAACAGTTTTGAAGTGAACTCTGGGCCATTGTCTGAGACAAGGACATCTGGTAGTCCCTGAGTGGCGAATAGGCACCTGAGTGCCTTTATTGTTGCTTCTGATGTGGTGGATTGCATTGGGTTTACTTTCAGCCACTTTGAATAAGCGTTGACGACTATCAGCAATGTCTGTCCCTGGCAGGGCCCTGCGAAATCGACATGTATTCAGGCCCATGGTGTGGTGAGTGTTTCTCATTTTCTGGGTCTCGTGGCCGGGGTGTTGGCCTGGATTCTTGCCAAGATGTACAAATGGTGACCCAGGTTTCTATCTCCTTGTCCATCCCCAGCCACCATATATAGCTCTTGGCTAGGGCTTTCATCCAGACTATTCCAGGATGGCCCTCGTGAAGTGTCTCTAACATTTTATTTCTTAATGCGGGGGGATAACTACCCGTTCCCCCCATAATAGACAACCCTTCAGTACTGACAGCTCAGCTTGCCTATTTTGGTATGGTTTGTATTTTTCCCCTTGTGTTGCCTCTGGCTATCCCCTCCACACCCAGTTCGAAATCCATGCCATAGTTTTGTCGCGAGCAGTGAGCCTCACGATCTCTGAGGACTTCATTATCCCAGGCCATATGATCTCTATTAGTAGCACTGTTGTGGATGGCGCTGGGTCTTTGGCAGTGTCTGGAAGGGGGAAATGGCTGAGGGCGTCATTGTGGGCAATGTCTTTCCCTGGCCGGTGGGTTAATGTGTAGCTGTATGCTGCTAAGAATACTGTCCATCTCAACATCCTAGGGGACAGGATGTTCGTTGTGGGTTTGTCGCCAGCAAGAATGCCCAGTAAGGGTTTATGATCAGTGATGAGGTTGGACTGCCTGCTGTACAGATACTCGTGGAAACGCTTTACCCCTGCAACCACAGCAAGCGCTTCCTTGTCGATTTGGCTGTAATTTCTTTGTGTTTTAGATAGTGTCTTTGAGAAGTAGACGATAGGAGCTTCAGTTCCATTTGGCAATTTGTGGCTGAGGACCTCTCTGATACTGTAGGGGGAGGTGTCACAGGTTAATGTTAACGGTAGCATCTCACTTATTGGATGAGAACACTGTCTGATGTGAGATGCTTTTTATTTTTTTAAATGCTTCAGCCTCCCACTGTCCCCACATCCAGCTCACTGTTTTATTGAGCAGCCTGTGGAGTGGTTCCATGATGGTCACCTTCTGTGGCAAAAATGCATTATAAAAGTTCAGCAACCCTAGGAACGCTTGCAGCTCGGCTTTGTTTTGTGGTGTGAGGGCTTCCCTTATCATTTTAAGCTTCCCGTTTGTGGGTCTGATGCCTGCGGCTTCAATTAGGAACCCCCAAAATTTGAGCTGTGGTACTGCTATGTGACATTTGTTTCTTTTTAATTTCAATCCTGCCCCTTGGAACTTTCCCAGGACTGCCCTTAGACATTCCATCAATTGCTTCCTGCTGGTAGCTGAGACAATTACATCATCAAAGTAGGGTATTACTCCAAGGATGTTGTGCAGCAACCACTCCATGATATTCTGGAACAGCCTGGGGCTATGCTTACACCAAATTGGAGTCTCTTGCACTTGAATGCCCCCCTGTGCATGATGATGGTTTGCACCTCAGCAGTAGCCTCATCGACAGGCAGTTGCTGATAGGCCTGGGCCAGGTCCAGCTTAGTGTATATAGTCCCCCGGCCCAGGGAGTTTAGGATGTGCTGGACTACAGGCACTAGGTAGGCACTTTGCTGGAGCACTTTATTAAGGGTCATTTTATAGTCAGCACAGATTCTTATCGATCTGTCTGGCTTGACAGGAATCATAATCAGGGTCTCCCATTTGGTGTGATCTACTGGTTCTAGAGCCCCTTGGGCTATTAATTTGTCCAATTGTTCCTCAACTTTTGGTTGGAGTGTGAACGGGACTCACCATGGTTTGAGGCAGACCGGGGCGATATTGGGGTCTAAATTAAATGTTATGGGGTCCCCGTGTACTTGCCCAGTTTGTCATTGAAGACATCACTGAATTCTCGTTCCAGTTCCGTGATGTCTCTGGTCCATCTGGGAGGGAGGTTGTCTCTGTTGCATGGATGCCGGTGACACTTATCTGGAGTGGCGGGAACCATTCTCTGTTGAGCAGGCTGGGTAGGCTCTGGTCTACTATTGTGAATGGTAGACTTCCATGGAAGGTGCCATACTCCATGTGTGCAATTTTTTTTCCCAGGACCGGTATGCGATGGCCCTGGTCGTCTCTTAAAATAATGGCTTGAGGTTCCAATTGGTTGCGTCATTGCCCAGGTATGAGTTTTTTAAGGGTGTCCCATGATATCATGGAAATGTAGGACCCTGAGTCCACTTCCATATGGCAAGGCTTGCCCTCAATTCTGACCATGGCTATTATTTTGTTTCCTTCAAAAGCATTGGTGCGCTTCACTCTGGCTTGTGTGTAGCCCACGAACATGAAGTGGGCTTCCTCTTCCCAGGGGTCTTCCCTCTTTTTGAATCTCCCACCATGGCTCTTCTGCCCTTCCCCTTGGTGGCCATGTTGTTTCACAGGCGATGCGGCTCACCAGTCCTGCTTGCTCGTCGGTTGTGCTACACAGCATACCTCTGCGATGTGGCCTCTATGCTCGCATCTCTGGCATACGGTGTCTTTAGAATGGCACATGGATTGGAGGTGGTTTCTGCCACAGCCGCCACACTCTTGGGGTCCTGGTTTCCCACCTGGCTTACCGGACCTCAACTTATGTACGTCTCCACCATCATCGTTGTTGCTGGAGTCAGAGGCGAACTCGCTGGGCCATGGCAGGTATCCAGTCCCGGTTGCGTGGACTCTTCCGTTCCCTTGGATCCATGCTGCTGAGTTGTCAGATGATTTGGCAGCTCTGGCTTCATTGATGGCTTCTTGGAAGGACACATCCTCATGGGCCAGGAGTTTCTTTTGTAGTGCGGGATCCTTTGTTCCTAGGATGATCCAGTCCCAGATCATCCCCTTGGTATCTGGGAGTCTGCAGTTCTTTGTGATTCTCCTTAGATCTGCCACGAATGAGTTGATCGTCTCTTCCTCTCTCTGGCTCTGCATGTAGAAATTGTAGTGGCTGGCCAGATAGGAGGGAGACGGGCTATAGTGCCTACAGAGGGTATGCTCTAGCTCGTCCCAGGATACAGTCTGTAATCATCAGCGACCAGAGCATTGGCCATTTCATAGATCTCAACGTCACAGTACATTAGGAAGAGTGCCCTTTTTTGCACATCAGAGGCTGCTTGGGGTCCATTTACCTCTAGGTGTAGGTTAAATCGACCCATGTAGGACGACCATTTCTCCTTAGCGGGATTGTAAGGGATGGCCATTGGGTGGTGTGCCAGGCTGGTCACATGCTGTGCCATGTCATCGGTCAATTGCGGTTGAAAATGGCGCCGACCCCATGAAATGTCCTTTGTTCTCTCTGCAGTTCAGGATCCCACCTTCGTCGCCAGTGTTCGAGGGGTCCACGCGGTAAAGAAGAGGCAGGATGTGGGGAGCCTTTATTTCTCTTAGTCTAAGAAAAAGCCACTCAGCTGCGGCAGGCGCTGACTTTTATAGCCGGCACTATCCAAGGCTTCAGCCACTGACGGGTCTTCATTTTTCCTGCCAGTGGCTGGGCCAATGAGTGGAGTCTATTAGCTGACTCTACTCCTTGGCCATATTTGGTCATATACAACAAGTGCCTCATCTAAGTAGTATTAAGGAGAATGGAAACATCAGCTTTCAGAATCTTAAAATGCATTTACATAAGAAGACTGAAAAATAAATATTTTAAGAAGGAAAAATACTACAAAGCATCAGAATTGAATATATCTTGATCACTACATAAAAACAATCCAATGGAAGGAATATATCTGTGAGAAAGAAAGAGGGAAACCTTGAATATAATGATATCGAATATGGGCAATCATCTATGCTAAGTAATTAGCTTAAATAATTCCAGCAGTGTGGAAATTTTTGATATAAAGAATTAACTGATGCAATAAGAATATGATCATGCATTGAGTTGGTATTTTAATATAGATCACATGAAGGATGACTAAATTACTCACTCAGTTCTGTACAAAGTGTTATTTTTTGAATAGTCTTTGATTTATGACCTAATTGGTTGTAAGTTGTGGCAGTTGTTAAGTGGGACACCACATGACTGCCCAATTTTATAATCTTTTTTGCAGCAGTCATTAAGCAACACTCTGGTCCTTAGTAAATCCATTGTTCCTGGGGTGGGTTTTTTTTGCCAAAACTAGACATAAACCAGTTTCTGGCAAAAAAAAAATGTGCTAAATTGCAGTCTTATGATTAGAATGCTGCAAACAGCCATAAAGGTAAGCCTCTTGTCAACCACCCAAAATGTGATCATGTGACCATAGAGACAGCTGTCAGAACTTTGAAAGTAGATCATAAGTAGTTGGAGGAGGGTGTGTTGTAACTTTGAACAGTTGCTAAATGGTCAGTCGTAAGTTGAGAACTACCTGTACTATTCCAAAACTCCAGCTGTGGACTGAGAAATAAACATGGGAAGCAGATTGAAAAGAATGCTAAGGATTGAAAACTTTTTGTCTCAATGCAAAGCGAACCAAATCCAGAACACAATCTTTTCTGAGTCATTCATATAGTCATAGACAAAGATGGTAAAAGGATTAATGCAGAGTCGTCTGCTAAAGTATTCAGACCAAAGAAAGCAGATGTAATGTCCAGTTCCACAATGTTGGCCAAGGTACAAATAGTGTTTTCATCTGTAAAAAAAAATTGTACCTGCTTATGGTGCTGGGAAGCAAGATATTTCTATGGTGGAAATTTCTATGGTGGAAGAGGGAAAGAATGGGAAAGGATTCCCCCCCGCCCCCCGCTCTGTTATGCCTGATTCTCAGAGACTTCTTGCATTTTTGGGGGTGGGGGGGAGGATTTTCAGAAGTGATTTGTCATTGCCTGCTTCCTAGGGCTGAGGGAAAGTGACTAGCCCAAAGCAGTCTCTCACAATCCCCTGTTTTCTGGCTGGATGCCGTAAACACTACACAAAATTGAATCTCTGGGAAAGGCTTTATGAAATAAAATTTTAGAATATTATTATGAATGTCTTGGCAGAAGTCCTGGATTTCGTTCTTTTGCTCAGATAATTATCTTAAGATAATTCTTAAGAAATGTTAATGATGCTGAATAAGTCAAGCCGCTTTCTTGCCAACATTGTCAATAGGTTGAATTTAATTTGCAATTTAGAGTCCTTCAGGTCTGTGACTTTACAGTTCTTGTTTCATTTCAGTAGATTCAATCTAGGTTTTAAATTAGCAATGAATCCCCAAAATGAGAATATAACAGCTGGAGATATTTCAGAAGGTCCATCTTCAAGGTAATGTTGCATATATAATATTCACTGGGAAGGGAGGGGCATTTATATATGCAAGCTGAAATGGATATTTTGAAACTTTGCAGCTTGCAGTCATGCAGTCATATTCCATACATAACCTGTGGTGTTTTGTTTTTTGTTTGCCTAGGTTAGAGGTCACTTATATTATCAATACTATGTAGAACTTTCAGAATAAGGTCACAGTTATAGCACGCTGGAGACCTAGAGGAGCTTTGAAGTTCAAAAGCATTCATCTAACAAATTTGAAGTCCTATCCTAGCTAGATTACATTTGTTGGAATTGCGCTTAAAATTGCTACCCCAAGAGCAGCCTTAACATTTCTTGAATTTCACTGCAGGTAGTTCTCAACTTACAATTGGTTACTTAGTGACCATTTGAAGTTTTGAAGGATTCCCTCCCCACCAAAAGCTACTTATGACCTAGCTCACTCTGCCATCATATGACCATATTTTGGGTGCTTGACCATCAACTCACATTTACAGCTGTTCGTAGCACCTCACAGTCATATGATTGTCATCCAGTTTCTAAGAAAAGAACACCTGATAGCGAGTGAATAATGGGTTTGTTTTATAACCACCACATTCATTTCATGACCATTACAAAAAGTTGGAGTAACTGGACCTGATTTTCTCTAGTCAGAAAATCAGGTCACGCTAGTGATGATCCTCTTTACAACTGTCATGGCTTACAGCCATCATTTTCAGGGTCAATTATCATTTTAAGTCAAGGACTTCATATCCAAGATTCAAGCCTTGAAGGAGGAGAGTCTAATGTTGAATTGCCTTACGTATTTCTCCTTCACCCTTCAGGCTTACTCTTTTTGCTCTTTAATAATCCCACTATCAAAACCTCTGTGAGGGCAGAATAGGAACAAGACAAGGGTGCCCACTATCACCTCTGTTGTTTGTGTTAACTTTGGAAGTGCTAAATAGAAATATTAGTGATGAAAAGAATATAAAAGGGATGAAAATCAAAAAGGAAGAATTTAAGTTGCAAGCATTTGCAGATGATCTGGTCTTTATTTTAGAAGACCCACTAGAAACAGCATCAAAATTGATAGAAAAGATAGAGACATATGGAAAGGTGGAAATAAACAAAGATAAGACAAAGATCTTGACAAAGAATATGCTATCAAGACAAAAGGAAGAACTGGCAGACCTACTGAAAATTCAGGTCATGAATAAAATCAAGTACTTGTGGATATACTTGACAGCAAGATGCAGTACACTAAAAGAAAATAATTATACCAAACATAAACAGCAGATAATGCAAGATTTGGTGAAATGGGAAAATTTACAACTGTCATTAATAGGGAGAATATCAACAATCAAGATGAATATATTACCCAGAATTTTATATTTGTTTATAACAATTCCAATTAGGATTCCAATTATTTGTTTCAAACAATTCCAATTAGGCTTGGAAAAGACTATTTTGAAGATTTAAATAAAATTGTGTTGAAATATAAATGGCAAGGTAAGAAAGTGAGAATAAAGTGAAAACTTTTGTAAGATTCTAGAATAAGAGGAGAATTTGGTTTGCCTAATTGGGAGTTGTATTACCAAGCTACAAATTTGATGTGGGTTAAGGAATGGATAACATTAAGAGATACTAGATTGCTGACATTAGAAGGACATGATGTGTTGTTGGGGTGGCATGCTTTTTTATGGTATCAAGGAACTAAAACACAGGGTACATTAGAAGACATTATATATGGGAATCTCTGTGGTTAAACTGGGAGAAGATTAAAAGACAATGTTATTTGAAAATTCCAGTCTGGCTATTGACTATTGAAGCATTTTCTTATCCTATAATATACAAAAAGGAACAAACAGTTAGATATGGTGAAATATTGAATGAAAAGGGTGAAGTTAAATCTATACAAAAACTAGAGGAACAAGGTATAAAGATGAATTGGTTTTCCTATGCGCAAATACATTCAAGGTATGATAAAGATTCTAAAACAGAAGGTTTCTATGATAAACTGACTGATTTAGATAAGATTTTGACAGGTGCTGATGAAAAGGTGATTTAAAAATTGTATGGATATTTATTAGAAATTAAATTAGAAGAAGAACAAGTTAAAGAAACTATGATTGCTTGGGGGAAGAATTTTGGATATGGGATTGATTTAGAGAAATGGCAAAAATTGTGGTCTCAAAATTATAAAATGACAATGTCAACAGCAGATAAAGAAAATTTGTATAAGATGTTTTACAGGTGGCATTTTCCTGTGACAAGAATAGCAAGAATGTTCAAGAATAAATCCAAAAAATGTTGGAAATGTCATCAGACACCTGGCTCATATTACCATATGTGGTGGACTTGTGCGGATGCTAAAAAATACTGGACTAAAATCCACATGTGGTTGGAAAAAATGACAAAAAAACATATAGATTTGAAATCAGAGATATTTTTATTGGGAATTTTACCTGAAATATATAATAAAGATTTGAAATACCTGATTGTAAATGTATTAACAGCGGCTAGGATTGTATTTGCTAAAAACTGGAAAAATGAGAAGATACCATCACAGGAGGAAATCATAAAGAAAATATTGGAATGTGCTGAAATGAGCAGATTGACATTTGAAATTAGAGAACAGGATGATAAGCAATTTTATAAAGTTTGGGATCTATTCTATCAATGGTTAGACAATAAAGTATAGTAGCGAAATATGTAGACTTTTAGAAAATACTAAATATATAAGGATGTATTCTTTCCTTATTATATCTACAAAATGATTTTAGGAGAGATTTGGGATGGTAATATGAATTTTCACAAAACAAATTAAGTAAAATAAGATTATTTCCTAACGCATGAATGAATAAAAGTATAGTCAAATGATTGATTAATAATGATACCAATGTATTTAATATTGGATTGAAAATTCGAGATCATATACAATGTAATTGTAATTGAAGACTACGAAATGGAAGCACAAAACAATTTGTAAACCAACCGGCACACTGTATGTACATATATGGAAGATGGCCTGATGTTTTTATGTTTTGTTTGTTTATGTTTATTTTAAAAACCAATAAAAATTTTGGCATGCTTTTCTGTGGTATAAGGGAACTAAATCGCAGGGCTATTTTAGAAGGCATTATATAAGGGAATCTTTATGGTTGAATTGGGAGAAAATTAAGAGAAAATGTTATTTGAAAATCCCAGTCTGGTTATCAACTATTGAAGCCTTTTCTTATCCTATAATATATGAGAAGGAACAAACAGTTAGATATGGGGAAATATTGGATGAAAAGAGTGAACTTAAAACAATGCAAAAACTAGAAGAACAAGGCATAAAGATGAATTGGTTTTCATATGCGCAAATACATTCAAGGTATCTTATAGATTCTAAAGCGGAGGGATTTTATGATAAATTGACTGATTTAGACAGGATCTTGACAGGTACTGATGAAAAAATGATTAAAAAATTATACACTTATTTGTTGGAAATTTTATTAGAGGAGGAACAAGTTAAAGAAACGATGATTGTTTGGGGGAAGAATTTTGGATATGGGATTGATTTGGAGAAATGGGAAAAATTGTGGTCTCAAAATTATAAAATGACAATGTCAACAGCTTATAAGGAAAACTTGTATAAGATGTTTTACAGGTGGCATTTTCCCCCGACAAGAATTGCAAGAATGTTTAAGAACAAATCTGAAAAATGTTGGAAATGTCATCAGATACCTGGCTCATACTACCATATGTGGTGGACTTGTGAGGACGCTAGAAAATATTGGACTAAAATCCACATATGGTTGGAAAAAATGACAAAGACACATATAGACTTGAAACCAGAGATTTTTTTATTGGGAATCTTACCTGATATATATAATAAAAATTTGAAGTATTTGATTGTAAATATATTAACAGCAGCTAGGATTGTATTTGCTAAGAACTGGAAGAGTGAGAAAACTCCATCAGAAGAAGAAATTATTAAGAAAATATTGGATTGTGCTGAAATGAGTAAATTGACATTTGAAATCAGAGAACAAGAAGATAAACAATTTTATGAAGTTTGGGATCTTTTTTATCAATGGTTAGATAATAAAACATAATGATAGAATATTCGATTTAGCATAAAAAAAATTTTTTTTTCTTGATATTATCTTTATAAAACATTATCAAGGTAGATTTGGTATGATCTTATGATTTATTGCAAAATAAATTAAGCAAATTATAGTTATCTCGTTAAAATATGAATTAACAAAATTATAAATGATTTTTTTTTAGTGATGATATTAGGTTATACAATTATTGATTGGTAATATGAGCTATTATGTAATATAATTATACTAGTGACTAGGAAATGGATGCACAAAAAAAAGTGGTAAACCAATCGATGCACTGTATGTAAATTTATGAAGAGGGATATTTTTATGTTTTTTGTGTTATGTTTATGTTTATTTTGTTATGCTTGTTATTAAAAAATAAAAAAAATATTTAAAAAAAAAACCAATAAAAATTTATTAAAAAAGAAAAAACCTCTGTGAGGGCAGAGGAGAAATGAGACAGGGTCAGAAAAAATGGGCTCGAGGATCCGAATATCACAAACCTCCCTGGCTTCTACCATTTGCAGGAGACCTAATTAATTAACATTTTTATACTCTAGTGATATATGACTCACTAATGTAGTAGTATAAGAAACTAATGCTGCTAACATAACTTGGGTGTTACAATTAGCCTTATCTAACAGCATAGACATAAATAAATGTAGGCAAAGTAAGACACTTGATAATTTCTTACATATGATGCCAGGATAACAGAAATGTGAAGCAAAGCAAAGGATCCCCAACATGCTGAAAACAGCCTTTTTTCCAATCTCACCCATACATTTACTAAGAGCACCAAAATGAAATTACATAACATATAGTGTTAGAATACTAAGTCCAGCACAATTCAATTAAACAGTGTTTTTCAGTCTTCTGAATCCAGCATGCTCACTCAGGAATTCTGGGAATTGAAGGGGAGAGAGAGAGAGAGAGAGAGAGAGAGAGAGAGAGAGTGCCATAGAGGTCTATGGGAATTCTCAGTCATTCAGGTCATGGTTGTCCCAAAGCTGTCTGCAAGGAATACAAATCCTTCCATTTCCCCCATCCAGTCAGAGCTGAAGAAGCTTCTTGGATGAGAAATGAAACATCTTCAAAGAAAAAAGTCCAGCTGCCTCTTGAAAAAAGCACCTTTGGGACTGCCATAGAGGAAACAGTAGTAAATATGTTCTGAAGGGCAAGATATGGAGGGGTTTTACTAAACACTGAGTGATATTAGTATCTCTCCAGTCCTAACAGCAGGGTTTTAAATCTGAACTTGTCTAAATATAGATCTAACCTTATGTTCCTCTTTGCTCATATCCTTATGGACTGAAACTGCAAAGCACTGCATTTAAGCAATACCCTTGGCTTTATTCCACAGTGGCGTATAAAATGAGAGGTAGGTCAAGATATAATGGAAAGCTAAGTAAGAAAGCAAGGTAATATAATATTTAGAATAGCCTCTTCAGGGAAGTTCATTGCCCAAACATTGGCAGTTTTATTACAGAGTTTTTGCAACTAATGGTCTTTAAGGTTGCAAATAGTCAGTAACCTTTACTGACTGCAAATAGACATTGTTTTCAGTAGGCAGATGTAGGACTGCATTAGAAACCTATATAAATTTTTTGAAAGAAAATCCTGGAAATTGCAGTGGGGCTTATTTTGTCATGTGAAGAACCCAACAATATTGAAATGAGAAAGATCTAGAGTGAAGAAAATGCAAAAATAAAGCTAAAAATGAAAGGCAGCTGGAAGGAAAAATAGAAAGTCTTTGGTGGCATCTCATGGACATTGAATTTAATTTGCACCTCACCACCTGCCTCCCACTGACACACCCCTTGAATTCCGTGTATGTTGAAGAAAGATGTAGCTATGTATCTTTCCCAGCCCACCAAAAGAATTTTGTCTATTGAAGGAGAATACAATCTACAGCTTTATAGTCCCTGGACTAGGATCGTACAGTTACTGGATTGCTTCCTAAATTATTCTCTAAAGGACAATAGAAAGGTAATGTTTTAAACAAACAAAGAGGGTGCTGCTGCTAATATTTTCAACAAGGCCCTTTGCAGATTGCATTTTAGTCCATGGACTGCCTTGAATTCTTTCAAAGCATAAACTCAACAAAGATACACTATCCTTGGAGACACAAGGACTGGGGCAGCCCCACCGAGTCTTTTGGCAGCTGCAATAGCTTTGCACCTTGCTGAATGATTTGCCTAGCCCAATAGTAAAACTGAGAAATGTGTAAACACAATCAAGATGTGGTTTGCTGGAAAAGGGAAACACTGAAAATAAAGGTACCCTTTATTCCAGAGATATAGCCGGGGGAGCTTATTTATTCACCTTTCAAAATGTCTAGGTTGCTTCAGTTGCAAACTTCTAATTATTTGACAATGATAAAAAGACAACAATAAAGCATAAAACACAGCACCTAATGCTAAAAGCCATATGATAAAAGTGAAAAATACACCAAAGGGATAAAGCAACATAGTCCTATCAACATCCCAATAAATTATGAAACAAAAGCTTAGTGAAGGACACATATTTTTGTTTTACTCTTGAACCATAGCATTGGTGGGGAGGTCTAAAAGTTAAGTTGATGGTTGTGACCTGTCCCTTTGGGTGTGACATTAACATGTGAATAAATGGGGCAGAAATGTAATCACCTGGTTGCCCTTGCCATCTTGATTTTTTAAAACCAGTAGATGCTGCTCCTCTTGTATAGTAACAGGGAGGAGTATGGTTACAAGGATGAGGGGAAACTGTCCATTTAGATAAATCAACCCCCTCCCCAATCACAGGGATATGGGAATTGGCTACATCTCTATGTGAGCTGAATGGGGCCAGATTCTACACAAGACATGATAATTTTTTATAATCAATAAAGAGAATAGTAATATGAAAAAAATAGTTCTAAAATTATTAACATACTATTCTGAATCAAGCACACAGTGCTATGCAACTAGAAGGAAGACTTCAATTTATAAGCTTATAAATTCAATACCAAATTCAGGCTATATTTATGTAAGGTTTGGGGGCTTCATTTCCACTATACCTAACATACAAACAGTGACATTAATTTCAAACCATGATGATGTCAAGACACATTTGTGTCTCATCTGACTCAACTATATAACAAGATAAAGACAAAAACAAAAAGACAAGAACACAGCCTCTCTAGCAATAAATGCCCAGATAGACAGAGATTGATGCAGATAAACAATGAAGCATAATATAACACCCAAATCAAGAATTACCGAGAAGAAAGCAATGTCCCCCTCATCAACCTGGCAAGGCAAGTGATCTTAGGAAGTAAACCTCAGACTCACTAGCATTGATGTTACCAAATTGAATAAATGTCTGTAAGTAATCAGACATGCTCAGAAAACACCAATTTCTCAACTACATAAGCCATCACTTTTGCATGATTATATCATAACATACATCGCAATCACCTCCACTGAACCTTTGTGGACATTCAAACATGTAAGCTGCTTCTTAAAACTCTGGTTGCTCAGAAATGCATCTGTTGCAACCAAAATGATGCAAACAGAAGAACAGTTTAGAAAAAATCTAAAGGTCAGAGAATTTACACATTCCTAATTTTCTTTTCCCCCCTTTTCTGTTTGGTATCTAGATATTAAATATGTTCTCGTATGAATGACGACTTACCTGACAGCAGATACAGATTAATAAACCACATTAACTGGACAGAAGAAAGAAAGACAAATAAAATTACATTGAAAGAAAAATGTAAACAGTTAGCAATACAACAATTACAACAGGCAGACAGGCAGGCAGGCAGACAAGCAGACAGACAGACAGACAGATACCTCTCAATGTATATTTATCTACATATTTGTATATTATATTTTACACAACAGTTTCAATAAGGACAACATATTTCATGTAAGTATCCAATCACAATCTACATCTACATGCAACTCATTCATAAAGTTGCAATTAGTTAATTCATAAAAGTTGTAAAATCAGATCTTCAATGCGCTAATTAGAATTGAAATTTTATCTTTCCACTGTAGAAGGATCAAGACATTTAACAAATTGTTAATTTTAGTTACTTAGACTAAAAACTTTTAAACTGGATTCACATTTGTCCAGGAAAAACTCCTTTTGGAAATTCCCATCAAAGGATGATGGAATGTAGTTTTCCTCCTTCACTATATATCTCTACATCATATCCTTCTCTCTTTCAAATTTCCAATTTTCTTCTGATAGTATAAGATTTTTAAGTGCATAGGGGCATACATTGCAGGAAAGAGACCGAATAACAAGTTAATCTTTCTCTATGTCTTGTGAAGAGAACGCCATTCAGGGAAATGCTGAATCCAGCCCGATGCATGTTGACAGAAGTTCGCTCACCGAACCAGTTGTTAAACCGGTTGCAACACACCACTGCCTAAGATGCATATTTTGAACTTCACTTAAAGACATTGTAATCTCTTGTATTTACCACTCTACCTTGGGTTCTCAATCACTAAAGCTGTGAAGAATTGTAATAATGCTTAAATAAGAAAAGGAAAAAACTTTCCCTTTTACATTATGCCTTTCAGATGAATGACATGGTATCAGGACATGGTATCAGATCCATTCAAGGTGGCATCTCAAAATATGTCCCTTCATCTCCCTCCTCTTGATTGTTTCTGTATCAAAATGTTAGAAAGGGAGCAATTTTCTCAATGAGTTAGGAAGATATAACTGCAAAGAGCAGTAAATATCTCAATTATTAACTTTTAGTAAAGTCCTGTGAAAAAAGACACATGGGAAGAATTCTGTCAAGTCACTCAAAAGAATTAATGTCCAAGTGTCTCGTTGAGAAAAAGTGAGAAAGCAGAGGCCACCCTCATTTCCTTCTAGAGTGAAAGATCCTCACAGTTATGGCTCTGAGAGGGTTCTGAAATCTTTATCAAGACCTCATAAGCCGGATCTATTATAAATGATTTGCACAGCTGTTATCTTGGCCTTCCACTGGGCATGAAATGGATGTCAGAGAAAGACTCATCCCTTATCTGTGGTTTACACAGCTTGGGTTTTCAGCCTGACTGCTCTTCACACACATACACACCATCCTTTCTTGTCCACATCAAGTTGCACAAAAGAAAATGTAAGTTTTTAGGGAAAATGGTAATAATGCTTATTTGCAGTCTTTCTTTTCGGGTTCCTTTTTTTTATCCTTAAGAATAAGCTGTAATTATAAGTGGGCTAGCTATGTATTTACTGTTTGAAAAGCTTCTGGTGGAGTCTAATTAATCCCATTGTGGATGCTAATGTGAACAAAAACTAAATTGCAAAGGTTGTTTTGATCTTTGATTCAGTTAATATTATTGAATTTTTTTAAAAAAAATGGACTGTATTTACTCATACATTTAGGTGAAGTGGAAATAATAGGTTATCTGTCTTAGTCATAATTTTGTGATACACTGCATTCATTGTTAATTTAAGGACACAGTATCAGTTATTCTCCCCCACCGCACATTTTGGCTCAAAGCACAACCAAAGGCCACTTTTACCTCAAGTATGTTCATACTATTCTATGCAAACTAAGATCTCTAAAGACTACTTTATATGGCAACATATTGCACATTATACTAATTAGAGAGTACTTGTGGTGCACTGATATACCCAGGGTGCTAAAGATAGGGAAATAAATTTAAGACATGCAAATGATGGTATGTGGTCCCATGTGAAGAAAAAAAATATTGAATGAAACACACACAGCTCTATCTAAGAGTGTGCTCCTTACTCTTAGTTATATCAGGAGAACCAACAGAAATACATTAAATTCACTGGGAAATGATTATTTAAAGAAATTGTGTGGTAAAACAAGAAAGGACAGGAATGAATAGAATTTAATCATGAGATAAATATATAAATGAAAGTGAATGGCTCAAAACCTGTGATTGGACTCTATGGCTGGATCTTCAGAAAGCGAGAGAGGAGCTATAGATGAAGTGTTCTATAAGCTATAGTAGAATCAAGGATAGTTTTCACAGAAAGAAACATGTGGAATTGCTCTTTGTTTACTGAGATTCTAGTTTGCTTTAGGGTTGTCCCTTGTGGGGGAAGGCCGCATTTGTAAGATAGTTGAGTATTGGAAGAAAATTAAAACTTGGTTGGAAGAAATCACTAAAGAGCAGATCGAATACAAACCAGAGTCCTTCCTACTAGGGATTTTTGATAAGCAAATCTCCAAAAAAGCCAAATACATAACAATACACATTTTAACAGTGGCCAGATTAGCCTTCGCTCAACAGTGGAAACAACATCAAATTCCATCAGAAGAAATGATTATTGAAAAAATCTCAAAATGTGCAGAAATGGATAAATTGCTTTGGCGCTAAAAAACAAAGACAGTTCACTATACTACGATAGCTGGAATTGTTGGTATAATTGGATTGATCAAAGATAAATTATATATCATAAGGCATAAAAGAAAAGTATCAATCTATAATAACAAGGTGGCTATATAAGTTAAAAACAGGTGTGGTTATATGACACAAGTTAAGGTTATGAAAACGAAAGAAGATCTTGCAAACTGTTAAAATAAGAATACTTTTTACTTTGTAATCTCTTTCTTTCTTTCTTCCCCCTTTCTTTTTCTTTCTTTTCTCAAAATTCTTTCCCTCTCTTCCTCTCCTCTCTTCTTTCTTTTTTTTCTTTTGCTTATTTGTGTATGTATTGTGATTGGTTTTAATTGTAAAAATTAATAAACTATATTTATTTAAAAAAAAGATAGTTGATCTGCAATTTGAAACCTTCCTATAGCAACCATATTATGGTTGCTGCTGAATGGATGGATGGAGGTGATGATTGAGAATACTTGACCAGGTTTACAATGGTAAATCATGCCCTTATCACTGAGCATACAGGTTTCTACATGGTCTCTTTATGGTGCTCACTTGAAGATTATCCAAAAAGTACAGTTGATACAAAATGTAGTGGGCCACCTTTTAACAAGTTGTACACCCTTGAAGCACCTGCATTAGTACTTAACACCTTGCATTAGTTACTAGTGGGCTTCTGAGTAAAATTCAAAGTACATCTAGAACTGTACATGCCTTGGCACCACAATATCTTCAGGATCACCTTCTCCATCCAGGGTCAGTCATCGCCCCAGAAGGGAGCTCTTGGTTGATTGACATATATACTCAAATGTTTCTGAAATCAAAAGAGTAGAAGCCAGCATATGGGAGGAGTTTTTTTAAAAAATTAAAATAAGAACACTATGGAATAGAATCCCTGTTCTATAGTATCAGATAGGCCTCCAGGGCATTATTAAGACTAATCTGGACAGATTTGGATTGTTGACTGTCACTTTTCTGTCTGATTTTGGATTTTGGATTGTAGTTGTTAATACATTGGAAACTCCCTTTATCTTTAATCCTAATCATAATAGTTTAGAATATGATTGAAAATGTTCCCCAATGAGTGAAATGTAGAGAAATTTTAAGAAATAAAACATTTAAAGCAGCATCTAACAATTCTTGCCTTTTATAGAAACAAACTCTGTGGAATCTCTGCTAAACCTAAAGGACTGCACAATGAATTAAGGGATTTAATTAAATGAAGGGACTTAGCTATCTTGAATATTGTACTGAGAAAAAGTTTATCTATTGATCTGAAGAAAGAAAGGTATACTGCAGGCAGATTTATCTTTTGTCACAGTAGTGGAACTATTCAGCTTTTTCAATAAATAAGCTAATAAATGTAATTATTTTAAAATTATTTTTTGTGAAATGTATAGTTTTTTGTTTTTGTAACTTTTTAAAGCATTTTTATGCAAAGTTTGTGTGTGTGTTTGCATTGCAATTATTTATGCATTTGGTTACTTTTCTTTTTGTGCTATTATTTAAAAGTAGTAAAAATAAATTTAAATTTTATTTTTTTAAAAGTGTAATATATAGTGCAATTCATTGCTTCATACAAATATCTTCTGTATGCCAACGCTCCCCACAGACTAATTGTTCTAAGCATTCTCAAAGTGATAAAAATCTGTTTGTTGGCCTGTTTCTACTTTGTCTATTTTTTTTCCTGACGAAAGGCCAATCAATATTTATGGTTTACCCTTCTTTCCAGAAATACCAGATACACAACTTGTCAAGTGGAAATGAATTTGGCAGCATGATGTGGAAGCAGGGTAGTTGCAAAGGTTGTTATGGATTATTTTATCAACAATGTGAAGGGTTGACAAATAAAATAGATACTATCCTAAGTCATTAGTGTGAATGAACAGAATTTTCGCTATAAAGGCAAAGTTTTATTAGGATTAATACCTGGTTTCCAGGTTATTGGCTTCACAAAACTTCTAAATTCTGTAATATAACTCTCAGCAGACCAAAAAACAAAACAAAACATTTTGTGCCATTGTTCCATTTCTGCCAAAGCATCAAATAGGGTTTTAGTACTTTTGTAATGGGATTTTTGCATATTTCAAGAGTCTATTCTCTGCTCCAAATATCGATGCAATCTAGAGAATTATTGTATTGAAAATCAAGAGGATAGAAGAATCTACATCTACTTTTCAACTTAAAAAGTTTATATGCAACTTAAAATGTTTATATGTTGCTGAGATGCACATAGTATCTAAAAACAGAATTATTTTTAAAAAGTTATTAAAATAGTAAGTAAACAGATAAAATGTTTAAAAGCCAAGGTTTTTTTTTAATTTACTGAATAAAATAGATCAATATACCATAAGTGTGTTACCAAATAGCAGTTAAAGTTTTCCATGCCCTGTAAACCTATCACTCCAAATTAAAGAAGGGAGAGTTGGGCCTTTATAACAATCTTAGCATGTAAGGGAGCTTTATACTTTTAGGGGTTTCATTTTCCAAACCTCTGGGGACTTATAAAGTAAAACCAGAACTTTGAATGAATTTGGAGATAAGCCAATAAAGATAGCATCATTGTAAGTCATATACTCTGAGAAACACATCACTACCCGGAGTTTCTTCTTCTATTCAGATTTCAAAGTTGATCCCTTATAGAGTAAATCACAATGATTCAAATCTACTATAAGTGAGATGTCTGTGGCCACAGGCAAGTATCTTTCTCCAGAAATAGGTGCATTGGTGGTGCAGTGGTTACAGTGCAGTACTGCAGGCTCCTTCTGCTGACTGCCAGCTGCCTGCAATTTGACAGTTCAAATCCCACCAGGCTCAAGGTTGACTCAGCCTTCCACCCTTCTGAAGGTGGGTAAAATGAGGACCCAGATTATTGGGGACCATAGGCTGACTCTATAAACCACTTAGAGAGGGCTGCAAAGCACTGTGAAGTGGTATACAAGTCTAAGTGCTATTACTATTGGTGCAAAATGTTGCTAATTACTCAACTGACCTCTCCCTGCCAAATACAAGCCTCTGTGTTGAGGTAATTCCCCGTTAGGAGAATGAGCGCATAGAGGGAGACATATTGAGAGAAGTGTTGAATAATACACACAGAACACATTTGGTTTCAGAAAAAAACTATCCTGTAATCTGCAACTCTTACACTGCAAAAACATATGGACTACACAACTCGATCAGGGCAAAACAATAGATGCAATCTACAGACTTCTGTAAAGCCTTTGTTTCAGTGGTACACGACAAACTACTCTTAAAACTAAAATCTTATGGTATCTCTGGACACCTGCATAACTGGATAGAAGCATTCCTGTCAAATGGACAACAAATGTTCAAAATTGGGAGTGTCCTATCAAATTCTGTACCTGTCAATAGTGGTGTCCCCCAAGGCAGTGTTCTAGGACCAACTGTCTTCATACTCTACATAAATGACCTCTGTGATCACATTAAGAGCAACTGTGTTCTCTTCGCTGATGATGTAAAGCTGTTCAATACCACAGACAATACTTCAAAAAGATCTTGACAATGTATCAGAATGGTCAAACAAATGGCAACTTCAAATCTCAACAAATAAATGCTCTGTCTTACATATTGACAAAAAAAATCAGAAAATAAAATACAAGCTGAATAATCAAGACCTTGTTGAATATCCAAGCTCTCTAAAGGACCTTGGAATACTCATCTCTAATGATCTAAGTGCTAGAGCCCACTGTAACTACATAGCCAAAAAGGCGTTAAGAGTTGTTAACCTAATTCTACATAGCTTTTTCTCTGGTAATATTTCACTACTAACTAGAGAATACAAACATTTGCTAGACCAATCCTCGAATACAGCTCATCAGTCTGGAACCCACATTACATATCTGATATTAGCACAGTTGAGAAAGTCCAGAAATATTTTACAAGAATAGTTCTCTACTCCTCTACTCGTTGTAGAATACCTTATGCTACCAGATTTGAAATTCTAGACCTAGAAAACCTTGAATTATGCCATCTTCGGTCTGATCTAAGTATGGTATATAAAATCATACATTGCAATGACTTACCTGTCAATGAATACTTCAGCTTCAACTATGGTTGAACAAGAGCACACAATAGATGCAACAACACAAGAGCACACAATAGATTCAAACTCAAGGTTAACTGCATCAAACTTGTGATTGCAGGAAATACGACTTCAGCAACAGAGTGGTGAATGTCTGGAATACTCTACCTGACTCTGTGGTTTCTTCCCCAAACCCCCAAAACTTTAACCTGACTATCTACTATTGATCTCACCCCTTTCCTAAGAGGTCTGTAGGGGGCATGCATAAGCGCACCAACGTGCCTACCATCCCTGTCCTATTGTTTCTTTTATTTTTCTTATATGTACCCATTTCATGTATTCATAGCTATGTATATACTTATACCTATTATCTTGTAAGTGATTGACAAACAAAAATAAATTAAAATAAAATAAAATAAATAAATCCCTGTGTTGCTGAGATAGAGTGACTCACCCCAAATCATCCACAGAGCTGCATAGTTGAAGGTGGATGTTAACCCAGGTCTGCTCAGTCTAGATCTCATACTTGAACAGCTGCACCATGCCACCTATCACAGTTTATTTTGGTTTCATAAGGTATTTTGGTGCCAAAGTTCAGTTATGGAACGTGCTTCTAAGACTGATTTTTACAAAGAAAATTTTCTTTTTCTCCCCTGTGTCATATGCACTGTTGTTTCTTTATATGTATGATTTTGTACATGCCTCCCTAAAACTATATTTCGCTTCTGAAATTCACTCTGAATCATGAATGGAAATGGGTTGAAAGACTTTTTAAACAATATTTCATTGTAGTTGGTAGGACTTTACATCTTCCAGTGATGAATGTCACCAATTTAAACCAATTATGTGTAGCCAACTAACTAGTATTTTGTAAACTTCCAGGTAGGTTAGTTCATAATGACATGAATTGTCCCAGAAAGGGTATTTCAGCAGCAAAAGACAATGAAAATTAACAGAATAATATATTTTGGCTTGTTACTTATGAATATGTGATGGAGAAAATAGATCTATCTTTTGATGTGACTAAGATCAAACCAAGCTCCTCCCTTTGTCTATCCTATGAGATCCACACTGACTCTTCCTGAAACCAGACAATCCCTCCCTACAATTCCATGTGAACCAAAAAATAGAAACCTCCCTGGTCCTCTCACATTATAGCTCTAGAGCAGCATAATAATTTGTATGATAATGTGAGGAGGAGGTTGTGGTGGTGGTGGTGGTGGTGGTGGAGGAGGAGGAGGAGGAGGAGGAGGAGAAGGAGGAGGAGGAGGAGGAGGAGGAGGAGGAGGAGGAGGAGGAGGTTGAAGAAGAAGAAGAAAAGAAGAACTGGAGAAAATAATGCCTGTGAATAGCAATAGAAAGATTGTGGTGAAAGAAAATAGAGGTAGTATCAATGGTAATAGTGCTTTGGGTATAAACCCAAAGCAACTGGAATACCACTTGAACACCATTGGCAGATTGACAAATTCACCACCAGTCAATTGCAAAGACCAGTTTTATGTGGAACAGCTTACATTCTACAATAATACCTTTTATATTAGTAAACAGGATCTGTCTATCCCAGATCCTTGGGAAGAACTCAGTAAGTGGACAAACATGCCCATTCCAATGTAAACATCTAACTGTGTAACCTGTACTTGAGCTAACATCAGGTACAGGCATAAGGACCTGCCTTAGCTTCTACAAACAAGCCAACAAATCAGATCCTTAGGATTTCCTGCCTTCTAGCCCCTAACTTCTATAAAATGTTTTGCTTTTCTATTTTGGGAGGAATCCTCTTCCTTGTAATGTGGGGACCCAATGATTCTTTCGACAACCATGCTTCTTTTTCCTCAGTGTTGAGCTCTATACTTCACTCTTTTCCATAACAAATATTAGAAAACCTTTCTTGATGACTTTTTTATAATGATTTTGAAAATAAAATGTAACATATAACAGAGATAATGATAATACTCGTTAAAAACAGTGCATATCAAAAATTCCAACACTAGTTAGCAACCCTACCTTTGTTAAGTTGTGGTTTTCAGTGAGATTAAAAGATTTCCACTCTTCTCCTGAGTGAAGACAACAATATCATATAGAAAATAAGAGGACCTTTCTCTGTATAATTGCTAGGCAAAAAGAGTAGTACATATTTGAATGGATAACGTGAACATTAAAAGAGCTAAATTTAATAGAAGGACACAATCAGATACTTTCACATTAAAGTGTGTTATCATAGAATTATATGACCTTTTGTTGTTGATACTGCAATGCTATTCAAATAATAACACTACTACCTTCTAATGTTACTTTTATTTGATCTCACCCAAGCAGTGCCACTGTTGTGGCTTAATAGCTGTGCTGTTTGAATATTTGTTATTGTTGTTTGAAGAAGGACCATCATAATTCACACTCTTTGAATTTAAGTGATAAAAATGCATTTATTTATTATTTGCTGCTTATCTCTTTAGCTTTTTCATTAGCAGAGTTTCAGAAATATTTAATTCAATTTAATATAGAGCTTGGAGCTGCATGCAGTTTCCTTTCCCCCATATTTACATAAGAGATAAGCAGGCTGCACAGTAAATATTGAGGGTCAACAATGCCATTTATTTCCACTTCATGTCATTTTTATGTATATTCATTCATTCATTTTGACTAATGTCTACCTTAACCTAGAAAAGTAAAAGAAACTTGTCTTATATATATTGTGATATATTTCATTTTTTCCTCACAAACATATACATTTTCATATTTTCATTTTTTTCTCACAAACCCTGATTTTAAAAATACATTCTCTCTTGAAATATATATATTAAAAACATTATTTGAACTGTCCATTGTTGAGCTGTGAATATCTGGGAAATGCAAAAAGTAGACAAATAAGTAAAGATCTATACATTAATTCCTGGAATACCATATCAGGTTAATTCATATAATAATTATGAAAGCAATTCCTACATGGTTGGGAATACAAGTATGTATTTTCTATGTTAGACCCAGATATCCCATCTTCTCTACATTGGTTTCTTTTATGGGGATACATTCTTTTTCAACCTAAAGATTTTAACACCTTATTTATACTGATGAATATATTGATTTTGTCTTGAACAGTGAAACATTGGAAATTTGACACATAAAAATACAGGTAGTTCTCAATTTACAACTGTTCTTTTAGTGACCATTTGCAATTAGGATGGCATTGAACAAAGGAAGTTATGATCTGTCCTTGAAGTTTTGGTCATTGCAGTGCCCTCCATGATTACATGATCAAAATTCAGGTTTTTGGAATTGGCCCTCCACATGCCCAATTCTCTCCTCCCCTTAATCCAGCCACCCACGTGACCCACCAGCATGCACAAAGATGATCTGGAGGCCTTGGCCAGCTCTCTTCCTACTTCGCCATTCCTACTTCAGCCACCCACCCTGCCCCACCACAACTGGAAGGGCCAGTTTCTCTTCCCACCACTCCTTGGGTCCACTTACCTTTCTCTTTTTGTGCAGCTCTGACAGATGCACAGGTAGATGCAAGGTGGAGCCAGACAGCTGCTGAACGCCATGTTTCTGAAGGGTTTAGAACAGCTGGAGAAAGCCATTCTTGTCTTCAGAAACATCAAGTTTGCTAGCTTTCTAGCCAGAAAGAGGCTATTCTACCTTTCAGAATAATTATTAGGAGAGAGCCAACCTTTCCTGCCTTCCTACCCTTCATAAACATCGTGCTCGTTAGGTTTCTTGCCAGAAAACTAGTGAATTCAATATTTCTGAAGTGTAGAAAACTTGGCACAAAGAGGCCAGGTAAACTCTAGCAGTGGCTGGAGGAGAGAAGCTCAGATGCTGAAGATCTAAGCTTCTTTTCTCTGGCTGAGCACAGCAGTTCCTTTCCACACAGGGAGGGCAGGTGTCTGCTCTCCTTTGGCAAGAAGCTCTTTCACTCCATCTGCTTAACCACCTGCTTGATCACTTAATGACCACAACTGGGAAAGCTGGGATTAACAGCCGCACCAATTCATGACCAAAATTCCAGATCCAGTTGCGGTTGTAAGCTGAGGATTGCCTGTATTGATTTTAGAACTATCAGATAAAGAAGTCTCAGGAATGTACATGTTTGTGTAAATCAGCCTTGTTCAAAAATTGAAATATAATTTTTACCTGTTATAAAACAACAAAATGGAGGAGAGTATATTTGGGACTTGTATCATCATCATCATCATCATCATCATCATGAAAAAAGATGCAAGGTATTTGTTTATGGAAAAATTCTTTGCCCTAACTTTGATAACTAGAAAAAATGTAATGCACGCAGATATTTATTCATGAAGAAAACTGCTTGAAAATACATAATAATCATAATGCAGCATTATTTTTTTGCCAAATTTGTATCCAGCAAGAGTTGTACCTACTTTGAGAATTTGGTAACAATGAAGTTGAGAAACAAGGTTCATTTATGAACTTCTGCAGTGGTGGTATACTACTGGTTCGGCCCCGTTCTGACCTATTCCCTGCTTTTGAAGCGTAGCTGCTTTGCACGGCACAGCAGATTGCTGCGTGTCAGCTGCTGAAGTGACAGGGAGAGTGCAGGATTTCAGGAGGTGAGTCAGAAAGCCTCTGTGCCTGCGCAAAGTGCACATTTGCCACACGTGTGCATGCAAAGTGTGTGTGCACACGCAAAGTGTGCCCACCAAGCCATACCCACCAAACCAGTGGTAAACTAGTTTGGAACACACCACTGAACTACTGATATATTTGTCAGAGAAAAAAGAAAGGTAAATCTCAGGAAATGCAATCTGTTCAAACTGATCATGGCTTTTTTTTAAAAAAACACATTCATCCAAAGTCACATCCCCCCCCCCCCCCCCGTGGAGTATTTCTAGCTTTGAAACTTTGATACACATCACTGCAATATAACTAAGGTTCAGAATAAAATCAAAATGCAGGCAGAAGCAATCAGAAATATCCTTTCCTCCCTGACCAAAAGGCAGAGGTTGTTTGAGTTAAATCTTAATAGAAATTTTCCTTTATGGAACTCTCTGTTGAGAAGATGAATAGTATGTGAATTGAAAAGTTCCAAGCCAAGTACATTTGGCTTAGATGGAAATTAACTGAGAAGTAGAGTGCAAAGAAAAGTGAAATAACTTTCTCTCTCCCCCCCACCCCCCCATCTCCATGACCATTGCAGTTTCATGGTTTTAGCAGAAGAGGAGTTCTTTCGAGATCTTCTGTCTTTCCTTCCTTAGGCAACATTATCAGATAATTGAGATTTGTGAGATGGTGGTCACCCACTATTGGGAAAACTTTACTACTGTTAACTTTAGTAAACCTCATGTGGGAGAAGGAGTGACAGACCATTGGGGAGGAGTAAAAAGAGAAATCAGCCTAGAGTCTCTACATAACCACAAATGGAGTTCAACCTCCCCATGAATTCTGTTGACCCTTATCTAATGCCAAGATCGTGCTAACCATTTGTTGAGTAGACTCTTGTGCATAGGCATGATTAGTAATAAATCAGTTCAATTGGAACTTCATATGTGGTCCTGACCTTTTGTGTCTGACACCTCCTCCCTTTCATCTATTCCTCCCTCTTAGAACATGCGTAATACATACTATTTGTCTTCTAGTACATGAGCAAAGAAAACTAGATAGTAGCACTTTCATTTTTTATATATGATAGGAAATGGCAATAACTTCACCTTAATCAATGAGAATTTCAACCAGAATTGTCAAGATTGTGTTATAATAGCTCATGTCGATAAACATAGTTCCAATCACTTTTGGAGTTGGTTCCTCAGTTTGGCCTTTCTTGAGGGGCTGAGATCAATCATGAAGAGTCACTTTGTGGTAAGATGGACAGCAAACAAATTGAATAAATAAACAAACGTCTGATTACATTTCCACTTCCCTATACTCCAGTACTTAGGACTGAGACTGTGAGTTTCTTCATAAAGTTTTCTTTGTTTTCCAGGCTTAAGGCATACATGTTGTAACTCTGAAATTTCTCCTAGCTCATTTTTTGTGATTCTCCTCAGTTATTGAGAAAGATATGTGACAATAACAATGTATTGCTCATTGATCTGAAGAAAATGTATGATAGTGGGTAGGTTTAAATTATAGAAAGTTTTGTGCAATTATGGGGGTAAAGATTGGTTGTTGAATGCCATAGAAGTGCTATATTATCTATTATTTTATATTTTAAACTTTTACAGCCACCCACTTGTACAAAATTCTAGTTAGCCAGCAAAAATTAACAGTAAGGAATAGCAATAGCATTTAGACTTATGTACAGCTTCACAGAGCTTTACAGCCTTCTCTAAATGGTTTACAGAGTTGACATCTTGCCCCCAATAACCCGGGCCCTCATTTTACCAACCTCAGAAGCATGGAAGGCTGAATCAACCTTGAGCCAATGAGAATCAAACTGCTGAACTGTTGGAAGCTGGCAGTCAGCAGAATTAGCCTGCAATACTGCATTCTTACCACTGTGCCACCATGGCTCAGTTAAAGAAAATGTCAGTGGTCATATCTGGGTGAGAGGTTGAAATAGGGAACCAAGCTATTGGATAACATTCAGCCTCATTTGTGGGTATCCCCAGGACTCACACTCAGTTCCTATTGAAGGACCCACATTTTCAGGATTTTCTTGAAGGCAGGCTGTGTGGATCTCCAGGGCAGCAACAACGATGGAACTGTGTAGATTTCCAGGTGCAGCAACAACAATGGAACTAACACATGTGAGAGCGAATGGAATGATTCAAGAACTGAATAAGAAGTACACCTATTCCTCATTTAGCAACCATTTACAATACAGTGGGAAGAAACAATAACAAAAAGTTCATTTTCCAACCAATGTATGCATTTATGACCAAATTTTGTGCATCTGACAACAATGCATGACAGGGTGAGAATAACATTGGTGTTGCTGCAAAAAAAGAATTTTAAGTGACTGAGATAGTACAACATTAGCCTTATAAGCTGCCTTGAATCACCATGTGATTCAAGTTCTCAATAACTTAAGTGGCAATATAAATTTTCTAAATAATATATATATATATATATATATATATAAATAAATAAAACCAGCAATCTTTGAAGCAATCTTCTTTGTCTCTCAATCGTGTTCAGTGAGTGACCATTTCAGTTAATGGCCTGGTTGCTAGAATCATTGCTGGTTGCTAAACAAGGAGTGGGTGTAAAAAAAGAATGAGTGATGGAAGTTTACTGAGATGATTTGGTGGTGCAGAGAAAACAAATATATGAAGGAAGAATGGAAGTATCATGAGAAAGGAGGACACCAAGAGAACTGTAGTTGAACTAAAGCTGATGAGACTTTTAAAAGTAGAGAAATAAGAGGTACTGTACAAAATGCAATATATAATTAGGTTTATAGACATGGTGGAAATAACAGTTTGCAGTGATGGAAAGACATTGAGAAGCATAGTAAATGGTATTTAGTTAAGCTAGTTTCAGCTATGTTTATTATTTCTTTTTTTGTAACTCATGACTCTCATTTATTTTTATGTATTTATGGTTCCAGTTTATAATTTTTGCTATTCTTATGCCCTCTGCATAACACTGTTTATTCTGAAAGAGAATAATGTGGGTTTCTTATGTAGATATTGACAATTAACAGTACAGTGCATTCAGAAAGTATACCCTCACTTTTGTCAATTTTGTTTTGACCATAGGTCAACTCCAATCAAGACATAGAAATATGTCAGCAACAATCAAGAGAAGAGGGAGGCACCAGAGCTAAATTTCAAGTGATGTTGCTAAATACTTATGCAAAAACGATATTTCAGTTTTTTTCTTTTTAATAAATTTACAGACATTTCTAAATTCTATTTCCTGTTTTGTAATTATGGTGTAATAAGTGTAGATCAGTGAGAAAAAATGAATTTCAACAACTGAGTGTTCCAGAATAACAAAATTGACAAAAATGCAGCTGCAGCATAACAAAACTGACAAAAGTGAGGGTCATCTGAGTAGTTTTTGAATGCACTGTGAATGAGTAATATGCATAATTTATCTTTCACTCACCTTACAAACCTGAAGTAAAATTTCATACCCGGGGGAAATATTATAAGTTGTCCAGAGTTACCATGTGATAAGATGGGTGTCCAATAAATTTAATGAAAGAAAGAGAAAGAAAGAAAGAGAATAAGAGAGAGAAAGAAAGAGAAATAATTTCTCAGTGGTGCTCATTCATTCTCAGTCAATTCATATGTAAAAATAAAATCATAGTAAATTTGAAAATCAGCAACATTACTATAAACTATTTTCAGATGACCAGGTATATATAATATTTAATCACCCAAGGGTCACTGATATTTTCAGCAACCCCCCAAAAGATTTCTGGCATTGCTTAACTTGTGTGTTTGCTGAGGTGATGCTTAGCCTCATAGAGCATCTTACACCTTGACCTGCATATCTGTTTGCTCAATGTTGCAAAACATAAGTATGTAATTAGAGGGAACAATATCAAATCTGAAGTACAAAAAGATCAGATCATCCCATTTTAATTTACATAGAAGTATATTTTTAAGGCACTTGAAGAATTAATTTAGCAGGTGTTCATGAGTTGTAATTCTTCTACAGCTTTCACAATCACAAGGCCTTTTTTGCACAATCTTAACAAATTGTGGTAGACCAGTATTTCTGCCACTGATGGTTTTGCAATGAATAACATGAAAAATGAAAATATAATCTGAAATCCAAAACAGAGAAGAAGAAAGTGATGATTTATAGCATCTTTTCTGCTGCCATTTCCTATCTCCAGAGCAAGTGTTAAGAATTATCAGGGGACTAATCTTCCTACTGTCTCTAACCTATCTAATATTTCTCTTCTAGTTTAAACTTTATTTGCAAATGAAGAACTAATGCTGCATGTAGGAAGGATTTCCTCTGAGGCTCCAGTCCTTTATGGAAGGTGGTCAAACAACAAACCACCTTATAGAAATCATTAAAAGTTTACATGCAATCTATATGTTTTAGAAACTTTAAAATGTATGTATAAACAAAAAATAATTTCCTCAGTATGGCTTATAGAAATCATAATGAAATTCAATTAACAGTTAACATTGTGCTTAGAGTTTCCTGAACAGCAAATAGTATGATTTTGCTTCTTTAATTTCCATAAGATTCATCTATTCTGCTTCATAACAAAAAAAGATGTGACCTTTTATACTTGTCTTTGTTTAAAACTGCTTAGGCAAGTGATGAATACTCAGGGAGGAACATCCAAATATTCTGACAGATTGAAAAAGAAAGTGAAAAACAAGGCAATGATTAGTTTTTCTTCCCATTAGTTTTAAGAAGACATGGCTTTCCCAGATCCTCAAAGATATTTTAATAATCATTCATATATCATAATTCTATACTTGAGATGACTAGTGGCTGGCATGCAAAATAGATACTATTACATAATAGTTTATAAATACCGGGTAATAAAAGTCATACATGAAACTTGCAAAATCAGAAGTCTAACTAAAGAGCAGACAAGTTAGTGTGCTTCAAATGTTTTAAATAATAATTCTTATGGATTGTTGCCATTATGCTAGCTCAGCGTGGAAGTGATCAAACCTAGTACACCTGGAAGGCATTAATTTGTGTATTCCACTTCAGGGCTGGCTTTAGGCTAAGGCTCTGCCCTAGGGCGCCAAAGCTGAAGGTGTAGCAATGCTGCCATCCTTCCAAATCCTTCTAAAAATGCAATCTTCACATTAGCAGGAACTGGTACCACATATACTTCAGCATGCAATGTTCCTTGCCTAGAAGTTAGAATGTTAAATAGTAACGAATTTGTTCCAGATAAAATGCAGGTGCAAGTTTTACCTTGGCATTTATCAGATAAATTGAAATACAAATCTGTATTTAGTGCTGTATCGAAGTACATATCTGTATTTGTAAGTGCTGATGTAAGCTTATTAATTTTATTAAAAGTGAACAATTGGTGAGGAATGGCTGCTTTAACATCATGTCATTAAGACAGTGATAACAGTCCATCTATTGTTATGCTTGTATGGTTCCTGTTTTGTAGATAATTAGACTTACATATTACCTTATCAATGTATAGGTGCAACCTATGAGAGCATTCAACTAATTACTCTGAATAATAACTCTGCAGAAAATGTTGCTTTTATGAGGATACTTTTGAACAGATTACCAGCAGTCACATGTTGCTTCATTCCTTTGTTCACATAGTGGGGATGCCAAAGTCTTTTAGAAGGTAAGCTGAATCTGTTTGCTGAATGGATACATTAATGCTAATCAGTTCATTTTATTCTGACAACTTGCAGCTTTCTCTCAATATGGCTTAGAATTCACCCGAAAGTCCTATCTAGAAGGCTAGAGTAATTCTACTCTTTAAAGCATGTTTAGATATTTAGATTATTAGAAGCGGAAGCAAACAGTTCTGGGATTTCTTATGCTAATGTCAGCTAATGCACACATGCAGATTCTCTGACTTTAATATTTGTTGCATTTGCATTATGATTTCAAGTCACCATCACTGGCTAATACAAGAAGAGACATAGTGTATTGCAGCACAACCTTGACAGGGTGATGAGAGAGGTTGATTTGGAACCAGGGATCAGGAAGAGACAAGTTCCTGGAAATAGGAAAATGATTCTCTGCACAACTTCATCTCTGCAAATGAAAAGAGAGCCTTTTGTGCAATCCCAGATATGTTGCATTGAGCCAGAAATAGATTGGCTCAGCTGCCAAACACAGATGGCAGTGTGAGATCATGCAGGGGCTATGTGGCATGCACCCCTTGTGTAGAAGTGCCATTAGTCTTGAAAGTGCAAATAATACCAGTTTGTTGATGATGCAGACCTTGTGAAATTTTACAATTAAAGGGGGTTGAATCATTTCAGACTGTCTCCATTGCTATGAAAGAAAGGGGCATTGTAGTGTTCAACTAGGGCTTGGTTGTCACAAATGGATTCTCTTCTCTTCGTGAATTCCTGGTTGTAAATTATAGCTGGTGACTAATGCTGATCCTTGACTTCCCAAGAGAGTGAGAAGGGATTTTCCTACGGATTACTGGGAATTGCTAAATTTCTTCTGGCTATTCCAGGAAAATCTCCATTCATGTTTCAGCCTTGCATGGAAGGTTTGTGTGTTGAAGGAAGAGGGATAATGTTCTTCTTTGATCCAACATCATCTCCCACTGCCTAGACCAATTTTTCTCAAATTTGGCAATTTTAAGATGTGTAGACTTCAACTCCCAGAATTCTCCAGTCAGCTATGATTTCTGGGAGTTAAAGTCTATACATCTTAAAATTGCCAAGATTGAGAAACTCTGTCCTAGATATTGTATTGTGATGGAATTGGAATTAACCATTTATCAAGAGATCATTTTGTCTGACTGCAATATGCAGGTTTAGGAAAATGTGAGAATTGTTCTATCTTTCCCCAATTTAAGTATGTGACTATTGGTCAAACTTGACTTCCACTCCATTAGGCTTGAAAACTAAATGGATTTCTTTCTTTAGCACAAGCAACAGGACTGTCCCTTGAATAGCTCAGTCCAATTCTGCTCAGACCACAGAGGTGTTATAGTTCGTTGCTTCCAATTCTAACACATATGGCTGTAAAACCCCATTCAGCTTTTGTTGAGAGAAAAAGCAGAGGAAGTATCAGTGTGATTGTGCTGTTTCATCTTAGCAATCATGTTTCCACTTTTGTATGCCCTGTGGGCTCATTGAGTGTTTGTGTAGGCACAAAGACAAGTGCAGGTGGGCACCAACTCAGACAATACATGTTGGAAGGAGGCAAAGATTTTCCATTAGGGAACATGTCACTTTCCACCAAACAGCAGCAATTTGATGAAAACTGCTCTCTGAAGAGAAATCCTTTTCAAGCAGGTTTGAGGCCTGGCCACCTGGCATGAATACAGAAGACTGCTTGGGAAATCAAGAGGCTTGCTGGAATCAGAAAAGGGAATCATAGCAAATAGATTGAAGAAAATATTGAACTAATATATACATAAAGATCAAAACGGATTTCTTCCTAATAGACAAATTAGAAACAATTTAAGAATAGTATTAAACGTTTAGGAAAGGATAATGGGGTTACAAATAGTAAAAAAAAAGTTAAATACTTAGGAATTTGGTTGACGGCTCAATGCAAAACTCTAATGGAAAATAAATATAATAAATTATTACAGCAAGTCAAAAAAAGATTTAGAGATATGGGTTAAATTGCAAATCTTATTAGGGAGGATTGCCACTATAAAAATGAATATTCTACCTAAATTTATTTACTTATTCCAAACAGTACCAATAAAAATACATAAAAATTACTTCATGGAACTTAACAAGATAATTACCAAATTTATCTGTCAAGGGAAAAAACCGAGGATAAACCTAAAGGCAATGCAAGATATGAAGAGCAGGGGAGGTATGGCACTCCCAAATTGGGAATTATACTACAGTGCAGCCTCCTTACTTTGGTTGAAAGAGCGGGTAAATCTGTCGAATAAAAGGATCTTATTTTTAGAAGGCCATGATTTACATAGGGGATGGCACACATTTTTATGGAACACTGGAAAAATTAAGCAGAAGTATTTCCACAGACATATAATTAGAGATTCCTTATTGGCTAATTGGAACAAAATAAAAAAACATTATTCAAAAATCTCAATCTGGATCTCAATGATCCAGATGGAGGCGATGATACATCCAAATAATCTAGATCTTAATAAAATGATAAAATACAAAGACCTTCTTGATGCGCAAGGAACTTTAAAATCATGGGAAGATCTCCAAGAACAAGGGCTACAAGTAGACCAGTGGGCTTATTTGCAAATTCAAAATAGATATAGCCAGGAAAAGAAAAAATTTGGAATTTATACTAAGGCACAACAATTAGATAAAATTCTATTAGGTCCAGATTAAAAAAATACAACTAAATTTTATAATTATTTATTAGAGATGGAATTAGAAGAGGAAGTAGTCAAAGGCAACATGATAGCTTGGAGGAGAAACATAGGACGTAGCATTACATTATTAGAATGGGAAAAGGTTTGGACAAGGAATAATAAAATTACAAAATAAGCAGCATATAAAGAAAATGCCTATAAAATGTTTTATAGATGGCATCTTTCACCCTCGAGAATAGCGAAAATGTCTCCTAACATGAATCTGAATTGCTGGAAATTTAAAAAAGAAACAGGGACATTATTTCACATGTGGTGGTCCTGCACTGAAGCCCAAAGATACTGGCATAGAATAAAAAAATGGTTAGAGGAAATAACAGCGGAGCAAATTGATTTAAAACCAGAATTCTTCCCATTGGGGATATTTAACAGACAAATTTCTAAAAATGTCTATATAATACTGCATATTCTCACTGCAGCCAGAATAACCTTTGCACAGTGTTGGAAAGAAGCAGATATTCCAACAGAGGAAATGGTTATTCAGAAGATAACAGCCTGTGCAGAGATGGACAAGTTAACCTTAGCATATAAGGAAAAAGAAACATCAGAATATTATAGAAGCTGGGAATGCTGGTATGACTGGATAGAACAAAAATAGAAAATAAATTAGTAAACAACGTAAAATGTAAAAGAGGTAGTAATTATATATTCGCAATAAGGTATATTTGTAAATATATCACCAATATTGATAACAAACAAGGAACCATAGACTGTTGATAGTAGAATTATTAGTTTTCAATCATTTTCTTTTTCCTATTTCTTTTTTTTCTTCTTCTGTGTGTTGTGTATGTGTTTGTTTGATATTTTAGTTTTATAATCAATAAAGTTTGTTTTAAAGAAAAGAAAAGGGAAGGGAGGAAAAGATTAAGACTGCTTTATTGCTGGAAATGGCTGGCAGCAGAATGAAACATTCTTCAGCTGGGTTTCCGACACCATCTCTATGAAACTGCATAGAGAACCCTCCTGGGAACTAGTCAGTGGTGGGATTCAAATTTTTTTACTACCAGTTCTGTGCACATGGCTTGGTGGGCATGGCTTGGTGGGTGTGGCAGGGGAAGGATATACTGCAAAATCCCCATTCCCTCCCCACCCCACTAACCTGCTTTCCAGCTCCATTCTCCTGTGCAGGGCAACAAAAGACCCAGCCAATCAGCTGGGACTCGGGAGGCAGAGAATAGATAGGGGCTGGGCCAGTCAGAAGTGGTATTTGCTGGTTCTCCGAACTACTCAAAATTTCCGCTACAGGTTCTCCAGAACGGGTCAGAAATTACTGAATACCATCTCTGCCTCTTGTGGACCATTTCTGGGGACATGCATGCTGATCTATCTCTTCAGGATGCTCATCTACATATGCATTTTGCTGATGAGCAAAGGGGATGTGTGTGAGATTTCTGCACATGGGTATATTTGTTATTGATATCACTTTGGCATCTTGGCTAAACAATCCATTTTGCAAATAAAAGCTTGAAGGCTTGAAGCCTGCCATAAATGAGAAGAATGTTCCAGGATGAGTATAGAAGGGTCAGAAATTAATTGGCTATGTTTCTTCTATTGATTAAACCAAAACAGGATTATTCCTACAGATGAGAAACCTCATCCAGTCCTGAAGTTTCAGCTTGCTCCTAATAATCCTTCATGTTTTGTTTGTCTCTCTTCAGTGTTTTTCCGTAGCATAGCTTCATCATGTTCAAATTAATTAAGTTCAGTACATACAAATACTCCACAGATTTCCATTGTTCATTTATTCTGTCCTGCCTAAGTTCAAACAAGTTCAAGTTCAAGTTCAAGCCAGTGAAATGGCTGTTCCCACCATTTTTGGCCATGGGTCAAACATAGCAACATAAGAAAGTGTCAGAGGTGTTGCAACAGAGGTGACCTTGTGTACAAATGTGGGTGAAACCAGTTAAAGAAACATATTCTCCCTGGGCAAAACAGTGAAACTATATATAAGTATCTAGATCAATGGCAGATATTGGATATGAGCTCCCAAGCACAGAAACAAATTCATTCGGGTTTTTTTTTAACTGAAGATAGAGAGAAACACAACAAGCTTGAAAAAAGTGAAAAAATGCAACAGAAAAATATATAGATTATGGTATATTATTATAACAATAAACAGTTACAATTCTCTATATAATTCTTTAACACAAACATTATGCAAATGTGTGTGTTTATATACAGTATAAATTCTAATACTTATATAACTATACTGCTTTTTTAAACCTATTGTATTTTGTATAAATATAAGTTTTGTTTTTCTTTTCTTTTCGTTGTTATTTTAAAAGCAATACAAAGTTTATATTAAAAAGGCCAGCAACAGGTTCACTATTAAAAATACACTGTGATTTAAGAGATGTTACTGTTTGTTATATATTATTATTACCATATTTTTATGCCGTTCTTCACTGAAAGGCTGGGAATTGGACAATATGGGATTTAATAAATAATAAAGACCTGATAATGTGGATAAAAATGTCAAATCTTGTCTGAATATCTGGCTGATTGTGTGATGAATGTAATATATCAACCCTCAGTGAGGCACTATGTTAACATGATTGTGGGGTTTTGTGTTCTCTGAAAAGATGAGAACATTGACAGCTTTTCATTTCAACTTGTTTGTGGACCTTAGTAAAATACATGGAAAAGTCCCATTGCCAATAAATAAAACTAGGATTAGGGTTACAATTAGGGTTAGGTCTCCTTGGAATCAAGGTCAAAAATTGATTTCAGGCAGTGGTGGTATTCTACCAGTTTGCCCCAGTTCGGCCAAACTGATAGCTCCAACTATCATCTGTGAGTGAACTGGTTCGTTCCAATGATCAGCTGCTGGGCCGTCCCACCTGCCCCAGCTCTACACTGACCTTTATTTCCTACTTTTCAACCTCAGCTGCTTCGTGTGGCACAGCTGATTGTTGCGCGTCAGCTGTTTCACCCACAGGGCTTGCAGCAGAAGATGAGTTGCAAATGCTACACATGTGTGGTAGGAAAACTGTTTGAAACCTATCACTGGGATGGATTTTTAGAGGTTATCTAAGAAAAGCCGCAATGGTAGCTTTTTCTGCTGACATATTTTGTCGACAACAGTAAAATACATGGAAAATTCCTTTGCCAATGATAACATACAATACAATATCCCCTTCCCCATCCCCCTGGACTATTGAATTAATCCCAATGTACAGTATTATCTGCTAATCTTTATGTTTCTTCCTTCTACAGCTATAGTCTCTCTGTTCTTCCTTCCCCTCTCTGTTCCCTATGAATTAGTTCCATCTTTCCCCAATTGTTCTGCTTCCTTCTCTAATTTTATAAGAAGGTAGCCTTGGTTGGTGTATTTTCTTTCCTTCCTTCCTGGATCTATGTCTTCAATTCAGTGCAATTGCAATCTGTGTCTTCCATCTAATATTTTCTCATGATATGTCAGCACAAACTCATTCTGCCTACTTCTTCCTGCCAACCATAAATTAGTTGCTTCCTGGCTATTGCACCCCCCTCCCAATCTTGTCCTTAGACGGTGGCATCCTTGGGGGAGCTGGCTTAACAAGAAATACATCACTTCTTCCTCTAGTACAGTGGTCGCCAACCAATGGGCCAGGGAATACTGGTGGTCTGTGAGAAAATTTTGGTGGTCTGCAGAGAAATGTCACCCCCAAAGCGCCCCCCAAAGCAATTAATCCAGGCTGCTCGGGAACACAAAGCTTGTGTCGCTTGCATTGTGAACGACACAAGGTAGTGAGAGGAGCAGGGAAAGGGCGGAGGGGGGGAATGTGCCCCACTCATCGCACACGCCTTGCTTGGCCACTGGGCTGCTTCTTTCCATTTCTTTCTTCTTCTGCTTTTGGCTGCATGCAAGGAAAGCAGCAAAAGTCTTTCTTTCTCTCCCCCAAACTCTGCCAGAAATAAGTCTTTGGGACCCTGCAAGGCATCCTGCTCCAAGGTGCGACCAGTCTCACAAAGACTCACTTCTGGTGGAGTTTGGGGGAGAGAATGAAAGACTTCTGCTGCTTCTTGTACTTTCCTTGCATGAAGTCAAAAGTCTCTCTCTCTCTCTCTCTCCTCCTGAAAATGGAGCTGGAGATGATATCCTGCAATCTGAAATAAAGAATGATCGACCTGTAGGAAAACGGGGTGGGGAATTTTCCTGCAGACTTTTTGGGGGATTTTTCTAGGGTCTCCGCTGCTTTCTGCAGAGACCCTGGGAAAATGTCAGCAAGTCACACCATCAGTCAAAATTCATATTAGTGGTCTGCGAGATTTAAAATTATGAGTTTGGTCATCCCTGAGGTCCAAAAGGTTGGCGCCCCCTCATACAATGTTTTCCTCAATTATCTTGGATCAGAATCAAAGTGAAGACTGTGCAAATAATTCAAAGATGCATTTATTATAAACACATGAATCTCCATGGCATTCAGCAGGGGTTGGACTAGAAGACTTCTGAGGTCCCTTCTAGCCCTATGACCCCATATTTTATGTTCTAAAAAACATATAAAATATTATGTGGCAATTCCTTTCATCCTATCTATAATCCTTCTGTATTGATTCATAAGAAAATACTATTCAGAAATGATTCCCAGCAATGTTGAAAAAGATTCCCTTCTATAACCAGACTGTTTTATTGCTTCTTGATGAATGGGGATGGGAGATAAGTGATTAATAGTCTATTAACTGCCCCATGTCAGTTTTCATTCAGTCTCTGTGTGAAGGGTGAAGCTCTAATTACTAATTTCCTTTCCTGTAAGTATTTCTCTTGTCTGTTTCATAGAGTAAGATTGAACTACTTAGATTTTTTTTTAAAAAAGAAGGAGGAATTTGAAATAGAAAATTACATTTAGCCAATTAAGGGAGGCTCTTAATAAACATTAATCCACCCATGCATGTACATAAGGAAGCATCAGATTATTATTTAGTCACTATTTAGAGGTGGGGAATATTGTCTATTCCTAGTTCCAAATGAGGATCATCTCTCTCCAATTCATGGAGAGATGGAACATAAAATATCATTTTGGTACTCTTTCTCTCCGGCCAAATGACTGTTACTGAACTATTTTGAGTTTCAGCTACTTTATATGGTAATGCTTCCTGAGCTCATGGTTTGCTGTGTTGCTGGCTATTTTTAATTACTGAATGGCCTATATTGTACAAGATTATGAAATTACCAGTGAAGGACTTAAAGGCAGCCTAGAATATAGTGGAGAGCAAATTATTGTGATTCAACTCTATTTTATTTAGACAGTTGATATGATTTGATTTCATGTTCCAAACTGACTTAGGAAACTGAGTTAAGTTGATTCCATTTCAGCAGAAAAGAAGGATATGGGATATGGACATAAGTACATTTGAAACATCAAATTGATGTGGCTGTTTGATTGAACTTTCTAGGTGGACAAATGGATCTGCTTCAGAAGGTCAGGTAAAAGTTTATTACTTTTGAAATTACTTAAAACAAGCTCCATGGGAAAAAAATAGAAAAGCAACTTTATTTTCTGTGCTTTTTAATATACTGTTACTGATCTCTTCAATCTTACAGCTCCTTGTCTCTGACAAAGTACCTTTCACAGACCAGGATCACTGACAATTACTTTCAGCACAAATATTCATTCAGTTTATTAAATAAAATACGAATATAAAGTCAACATTTTGAACCATCCGAAGAGTTATGAAGGAAGATAATGAATATGATGCTGGTCCTCCCCTCTTTAATTGGCTTTGTCTGTTATTTATACCAAAGCTTTGAGCATATCACTGAAAATTACATCCACCATGAAGTAAGAGTCTGGAGATTATGTCCCTTCTAAATAAGATGTAATAGCACCAATGTTGTTGAACATTTCACTATTCACTTACTGTACAATTTTATATATTTGAAGGGCCTTTCTGCAGTTAACTGGCTTGGTTGACAAGAGTTCCGGTTTTCTGAGTGCTGGCTTTATTCCAGTTTTATTTGCTTTCCCTCCCTCTGTGAATGTTTTCTTTTCAAAGTGCCGGTGCCTGCAGGAGTTCAACAGTGGTAGTTCTTTGTCAGTGCACCTTCCTACTTGAAAAGCTCTACAAGAATTTTTAAAATAGGAACTAAACCAGAAGAGAAATTGGCTTATGCACCTGTCTACATTTTTTTCTTCCCTGGGCTATACAGACTTGAATGGTATACTATTTGAATGGGTCTGAGGAAATACAGGTTCAAATCCCCACTTGGCCAAATACATTCAACAGATGATTGTGACTTAGATACCCCCTCTAAGTGCCACTATGTTATATGGCTAGATTAATGGCAAAACTGATGTTCATCTATTTCCCAACAGCTGCTTTAGTTGCATCAGTCTTGGATGGCTCAGTAGGTTGGACAGAGGCTTTGGTTAAAGTTAAAATAATGATCATACAACACCCAAAGGAGAAATCTGCATCCAATCTGCAGGAATAATGACTGCCATATGTTGGTTTTCATTATTTGAAAGGCAGGAGGTAATATGTTTTGCTTAGGGTTTTTGACAAAGGACAAGGAAAAATGTGGTCAAAATGGGAAGACGGAGATCTTTTTATAACATAATTATCCCTGTCTTTCCCCAGTTTCTAGTAGTAAATAGTTCAAAATGTATAATGCATTATTAATGTTGCTCTATAGAGTTTCTTTAATTCATTTAACAAAATAAAATCAACTTTTAAAAAGGCAAGTGGAAAAGTAAGATTTTAAATGGCAACATTTTCCTCAAGCATCAACATAGTGCCAGAACTCACCAGGTGTATTTCAATTATCTATCCAATTCTGAGCTGGAAAGCCAAGTTCCAAGTTTGAATGAAGACTGTCATTTTTTTCCAGTAGTGCCAAGACTGGATTTTTGGAAAATATGAAAGTGGGAGAAAGAAGTGAAAGAAACTATAGCAAAATTAGACCATCTGCAGGAGAAAGAAAATGGTGCAACTTGTATGAAAAAGTATTAGAAAATAAATTAATTTCATAATAGTATAAATGGAAAGTAAACAAAGAAAGATATGAACCCTATCTGTTTGTTTATCAAATTTATACAGCTACCTATCTCTCCCAAAGGGGACTCTGAGTGGTGCACAATAAAACAGCCGGTATTAAACATAAAACACTAAAAGCTATAGTAATGAATATCCTAAAATCAAAAAATATTTGAAACAGTGAGAAAAATTATGTTAGAGTACAATAGAAATATAACAGGAAGTATAAAAATGATACTTTATGAAATGAAGAACTGAAAAACAATGTGAAGAAAATTTGCTCATAAGAGATTGCTGCATAATGTGAAGATTAAAAATACTGTGTTTTAGTTAGTTGCAAATAAAACATACCAAGAAGGTGAAGAAATTGTTAGGAAAAAGGCAGCAAAAATGCAGATGATTTTAATGGAAACAAATTTGGTTTGAAAGCAAGTGAAGACCTAAACAAACAAAAAATATGAAGGTGAAAAGAGTAAATTGAATTACTGTAAAGAAAAAAAAATGTGTATGGAAATTTTCTATTAAGATTCTCAGTCATCCAGAACATGGTTGTCCCAAAGGTGCTTTTTCAAGAAGCAACTGGACTTTCTGGTTTTTCTTTGAATACCTTGCCCTTCTCATCCAAGAAGCTTCTTCAGCTCTGTGTATGGGAATGATAGTTAAATGTTGAAGAATGGATTTGGAATGAAAGGTATAAATGAGAGAACAGGGGGGAACAATAAAAAAGAGGACATAGTTTTCAGAATGTTGAAAAATACTATGGCTGTAGACATTGATGACATAACTGGAAAACTGTTAAAATGTAGGTGCATCTTGCTAACAGAGTGGCTGTTTGACTGAATGTGTATATAATGACTGTACTTGTGTGAGATGACTGGAAGAATGTTGTTAATGGAATAGAATGTTGTTAATGTTTTTCTAGAATGCAAAACAAGACAGCCACAGTGAATATAAAAAGCTATAAGAAGATTGCTTTGATAAAATGTGACTGGATAGTTTTTTGGCAGAATTCTGATTGGAATGGTACATGTGACACCAAATAATCCCAATTGGCTCCAATTAACACTGACTGATGTCCAAGTCTGTGTTTAAACCAGGTAGATCAAAATTAATCCAAAATTAATTCAAATCCAAACTAAAGCCATACTTTGCAAAATAATCTTCTGTAAACTTGTATAACATTCAGGTAACAAATAAAGTAATTAATTATCAGGTGGGATAGTCACAATAGTCTTTCCACCAAGGCTTGATGAAATTAAAAACTTTATAAAGAACTGGAGGAAGGGAGAAGGCATTCAAATATTTGGGGGATTTCCACTCCAGACAATGAGAATGATGATTGTTTCTATGACCCTTGTAGGTAGAATATCTACTCAGAGACATACCTTGAAAGTCTGTTTCACTAGATTTCATTGGCTAGGAAAATGTCACTGGAATAAGAGATTCCCAAAGATACCCAGATCCCAAATCTTAATGTCCAGTAAAACATACAGTATAATACATGGTGTTGATATAAACTAATTTTAGCTATGTTTTAATGGCTTTAATTTTGGGGGGTTTATCATTTCTGATTTTTTCTTGTATACTCTGCATCCTGTTCCTTATTTCAAAAGGGAACAGCATAGTGTAAATATATTTATGCGTGTGAATACATACACACACACACACACACACA
>NW_020769314.1:15382800-15438013 GCF_900518735.1 Pseudonaja textilis
AATGTGCACAATGATGAAACATTAAACATGTCAGTCAATGAATAATAATACTCCTAATTTATACATTATTTTATCAGTGAATGTGCACATGAACAGACTATCAAAAGAGCACAGACAGTGTACACATTTGACTGCAGACTATGAATGTATGTATGAAGCAACAATATTTCGATCAATCAGCATAATCTCAAACCCAGGGGAATGTGCATAATTTAGGAAAGACAGTTACATATTTTTCATATTCTTTTGGAAGCCACAAATACGATTTCCCAAAATTTGCCAGTTCTCTCTTCATGGGCAATTGTACACATATTGGCTTTAAATGGCAGTGAAATTCATTATTTTGCATATAGTATGATATTTAACAAATCTTAATTATATGTATTTACTAGTTATATATTTAGTTATACGTATATACGTATATATATATAGTTATATATATATACATATTTACTAGTAATATAATTATGATATAAAGTTATATAGCCATTTATTATTAATGCTGTAATTGTTAAGTTATAATTTTTATAACATCACTTTGACAAGGCTAACTGAATCAGACCTGGTTAATCCTTGATGGGAGATAATCAGAAATCCATTGTTGTAGGATAGACTGGGAAGTTCAAAACCATCCCAGAATCAAAGCATGACAAACCATTTCAGTATTGTGAGAAAACAACAACATAAAAGCATCTATGTTGTTCTCAGAAGTTGAACTCAAGTTGAAAGTTATTTTTTCTTTTTCCTTCCCTTTTATATTTTTTTATATTTTTCTGTTTGTATTGTAGTTTGTATATTGACTTTTATTCTTTTCATTTATAATTCATAGTGAAATTATTTGGAAAAAAAAGTTGAGCTTAAATGAATGCAAACTTTACTTTTCATATACATTTAGATGAAGTCTAAAATATCCAGTTAAGAATGATGGGAATTACCATTCATCATATTTAGAGAGCACTAGATTGGAAAAGCGTAAGTAGTTAAGCATTAGAACCATCTGACCATGTCAAAGTTTCCACAGGCAAAGTAGGGTTGAGGATGGGTATGAATGATGTCTGAGAGCCAGTTTGGTGTAGTGATTAGAGCAGCAGGCTAGAAAATGGGAGATTATGAGTTCTAGTCCCATTTTAGGCACAAAGTCAACAGAATTATCTTGGGCCAATCCCTCTTTATGAATCCTAGGAAGGAAGGAAGAGCCCTTTCTAAGAAAATTGCCCAGATAATTTGTCCAGGATGTCTCTGAGTATTGGACACGGTTGAACAGAAGAAAAGAAAAGAATTATGTACATTGCATAAGAGTTCTAACAAGGTAGGCAGTTCCTAGAATGGCACAGTGTAGCACAGCATAATACAAACTAGCAATGGAGAAAGGTCAGTACATTGAGAGAATAGGTAGCATTCATATTAATGGGTCAAGAAGATATGAGCACTTACTTGATCTTGGATGACCACAGAAAGTCAAGTGTCGATGGACCTGGATAATGCTTTGTTGACAGGCCACTAGAGAGCTTCAGGGCTGTAGGCTAGATTAGGAAACTGAAAAGGAAATAAGAAAAAAGCCCAAACAAAAGAAAATGATGGCAAAATAGCTTCATATTGTTGCCAAGAAATCAACATGGATATGTTCTTATAGCTCTCAGGAATTGAGAAGATCTTTCAGTTACTACAATAGAATATAGTGGACCTAGGTAAGTGAGCTTTATAGGCAAATATGTATTGGAACATAAAGGCAAAGCAATGGAGTAGAGTACAGGTAGTCCTCAATTTATGACCATTCAAATTATGACAGTACCTCCAAAAGGTACTTACAATGTGGTTATGATGGCTGTTCCTCCATGGACTGCATTTTGAGTGCTCAGCAACCAGGCCCCATTTTTACAATGTCCTGCAATCACATGTTCACAATTTGCAACATTTTCCCTCAAACCAGTGTTTGCAATTGGTTTCCTGCAAAAATGCCTCTTAACGAACAATAGATTGATGTAACAACCATGGATTCATTTGAATAACCTTGATTAGCTTATTGACAGCCACAGAAAAAAATGGCCATAAAATTGGGTTGGACACACGATAACCACTTTATGACCATCATGATTTAAAAACATAATGGTTAGGCTCAATGATTACCTGTTCATTAAAGAACATTCACTGGAATATTCAGTGCTGTAGCTATCCCTTTGATCAATGATATTTTAAGGTGCAATTCATCGCTATCTCATTATTCATTCCAATGTTTGATCCATGGGTGAGGAGGGAACTCAAAACATTTCCAAAAATGTACAGTGAACTATTCTTTATTGTACACTATAGTAAACAGGGTGAAATATTGAGATCCTTCCAAATAGGATTGTATAGACCCTGCCTGTGATCTGTTGAGCAGAAGGGAAGATTGCAGACATAAAATAAAGTCTTAATTTGGGGACTGAAGATACACAATTTGATAGCTCATCACAAACTCAGCAGGTCGCTACTACATGCTCCATTTCAATCCCTTGTTTTGAGTTTAGATTACAGTGAAAGTAGTTGTTGAGACTCCTTCTCAAGAAAACATTTTCTTGCAAAACTGTTTGCAAAAATTAGTATAATTTGTGTTCATACAAAAGCCATATATCCTAGCACAACTTCAATTTCAGTTACTTATATAAGAGCATCCTTTAAAGTATTTGAAAAAGATTGTAATTATCATTTTTCCAGTGTTATTAAATTTGTCAGTCGGATTAAATTTGTGATGTTGATAATTTTTTTTATTATTTTTAACCTTGCCTTTCTGCTTATACAAATGCTCACTGACAGCTTAGCAATGATAAAAATAAAATGCCAGATTTAAAACATGAATTGTAAAACCAATATAACAAGAATCAAATGTGTAAATTAGCTAACGGTTAAAAGCTCAGCAGAAGAGATGGATTTTCCCTAACACTGTAAGAATGGGTATCAAAATCATTTCATAGCCTAGGAATTATACAGAAAAAGTCACTTTCCCAAGATTTATTTTAGGCAACAAGGGCATCTTGCAAAAATATTTTCCTAAGGTTCAACAGGTAGGTTAGAACTTAAAAAATCAGAAGGACTATGGATTAAACCCACATAACTGGAGGACCAGCCAGGAGAGCAGTCCATCTTCTTTCTATCTTCTTTCACCATGAGCCATGGCGGCACAGTGGTTAGAGTGCAGTACTGCAGGCTACTTCTGCTGACTGCTGGCTGCCTGCAATTTGGCAATTCAGATCTCCCCAGGCTCAAGGTTGACACAGCCTTCCATCCTTCTGAGGTCGGTAAAATGAGGACCCAGAGTTGTTGGGGGCAATATGTTGACTCTGTAAACTGCTTAGAGAGGGCTGTAAAGCACTGTAAAGTGGTATATAAGTCTAAGTGCTATTGCTATTCTTTCCCAAGTGTCACAGGCCAAAAGGATTTCCAGATTATATAGCCAGATCTTCCTGCAGTCAATAGAGCAGTCTCCATCAACAAAGTGTCATTTTGCTGAATCTGAATTCGGCAAGGAAAACAAAAATCACCTTCATTGGTATCTCTGAGCAATTAGGGCAACGGAGCCCAAATATACTGTAAACAGCCCCCTTTTCTGTATTTCTGATAATCTTGAGGGCTTAAGATAAAAGTATTTATATCAGTTTTAGATAAATATGAGCATTTTCATCTAAATAAACATTGTCTTTTTTCCTGCCTGTCACTCATTTCTGCTAATCAACACCATTCTAGTGACAGTTTGGATTTATCCTAATTATATAGAAGCTTTCTAATGAAGAGAATAATTCTCCTTTTCTTGGGGGATATTCAGTCATTTTTCATGTTCTTTCTCTTTGATGAATTGCAAAATAAATTTCAGTCTTCTAACTTGCATTTTTTGTTTTTGCAATTTTGCCTCACATACATTTACAGCAATCTAGTTGCAGATTAAAATTTGGAAATAGTTTCTGAATTATTTTAGCCGAGAACTAGTTGTCAAATTAAGGAGACAGAAATTATTTAATATCAATTCAATGTACATGATGACCTGCTCTGCATGCAATTTTGGGTAGTTAAAAACTAGTAAAAAAATTAAAAGAATCCCAAAATAATAATTTAAGAAATAGAATAACACATTGTGCTCAGAGTGACTCAGAAACTATCTATCTATCTATCTATCTATCTATCTATCTATCTATCTATCTATCTATCTATCTATCTATCATCTATCTATCTATCTTTTAACAAATGTTACCTAATAATATCAGTTGTCATTCACTTTAATCACCTATATTTCATATTCTACCTACTGTCTTTAAGCAAAAAACAAAACAATAGTTATTAACAGTAATCAATGAAATTATTATTCTTATTCAAATTCATCCTGTCAACTGATATTAATTTCATTAAAAATCTTCCATGTTTCTTTTCAATTTTTATACTTTTTTTTAAACCATTGAGAATCTTATTCTCTTATCCTCTTCGTTTCATTTAATTACTAACAAATATTCCATTACACATCAATGCCAATTTTATCTATCACTTTAATCATCTATCATATTTTCTAACTCTTTTCTGTTTCTAGTATAACAATGCTATCTAATGCATCCTTGCAGAATCTTTAAGTTAAATTTTTAACCATTGTCTCTGTGTCTTTTAAATAGGCTTATACCTTTCATTCTTGTATGCTTTTCCTGTTTCTCTATATCTTGTTTCTGTCCTTTATAACTTCTTTTCCTTTCCATCTTCCCCATCTTCTTCTCCCTCCCACTTTTATTCCCTTTTCTATCTGATTCTCCCTTCTGTGATCCTCCCTTCTGCTTCTTTCTAATGTTATAGTTACTTTTCAAATTACTCTTTTTTTGGTTGTTGCTTCAAGTCTTAAGTTTTTAACTCCCTTTCCCTCCTTTTTCTTTTTTACCCCACTTAAAATTACTTGGTCATTAAAGATGGCTTCTTCTTTCTCCCACCCTTCTTGTTCTGCTAGCATTTCTTGTTGTTTTTCATTGTTCAAAATCTCAATTTCTAAAAATTGAAATACGAAAATAAAAGATCCTCTTCCCTATTGTGCTTCTTCTTTTTGTTCTTTAAAACTCATTTTTAGTTCTTCAAGGAATTATGCCATTTTAAAAAATTTTAAAGAAGACCCAATTGATTTTATTTTGTTTGATTAGGATTCACCATCCAAAATTCCAGGAATCACCCAATAATCCAAAGCTGTTTCTTGCTTCTTTTCTCACTTTCTCTTTCCAGGGGCTTTGTTATCTTGTAACAAAGGTTCAGCTACAATGTGTCCTTTACAAGTCTTGTTAAAATTCCACTATTGATTCTTTTTACTTCCAGGTGGTCTCCTCCATTTTTCCAGATTCCACCCTCTTTTTCCCCCTCCTCTGTTTTCTTTCTTTTTAAAAATTTTAAATTATCCAAGAATCTTTATCCCTTTGACACTTTATTTTCAGCTAGAAATAGGCTATTAATGTCAAAGTGGATTAGTATCAATTTCTTGTTCAGATCTTTTCTTCTTAATGTTCCAAGTCAATTAAAGCTGTCAATCTGAGAGAAAAAAACCAATTCTTTTTCCTTTCTCTTTCGCTGCTTTAAAAATCTTTTTTTAGGAATAGTATTAGTCTTTGTAATTCAAGTTCCAGGTAGCTTAAATAGATGTTTTCTCCATTCAACCCAGTCAGTCAAACTTTCTCCTTTAAACTTCCTCCAGCTCAATCTTGTCTGGTCGGGCTCTTCTTTTAGGTGGCCATTTCAACCACCTTTGGGAAAGAGAGTAATGGCCAGCCAAGGAGGAGAGATGCAGCTCTCCTCAACCCCCCTGGCAGCTCCCCCTTCTTCACCACCTCTACGGGGTGGCTTCAGCCCCGAATCCAAGTGGCTCGGGGCGCTCCAGTGGTGAGCATGGATCAAAACTGCACACGATCATGGATTTCAGTCTGTCGCCAAAGAAGCCCAAACCGGAAGTCCCCCCATCCAATCGTTTTTGAAATAAACTTTTTTTTTTTTGTAAACCAGATAATGTTGGAATGCCAAATACATTGAGAAGTTAATAGCAGATTCCTGATCTGCACAAATTTTAAGTATTGGATACTACTGAAAGGTTCTTTTTGAATATTTATTTATTTTATTTATTTGATTTGTCAATTCCTTACAAGATAATAGGTATAAGTATATACATAGTTATGAATACATGAAATGGGTACATATAAGAAAAATAAAAGAAACAATAGGACAGGGACGGCAGACATGTTGGTGCGCTTATGCATGCCCCCTACAGACCTCTTAGGAAAGGGGTGAGATCAATAGTAGACAGTCTAAGGTTAAAGTTTTTTGGGTTTGGGGAAGAAACTACAGAGTCAGGTAGAGTGTTCCAGACATTGGTCACTCTGGTCACTCTGTTGCTGAAGTCGTATTTCCTGCAATCAAGTTTGGTGCAGTTAACCTTGAGTTTGTATCTATTGTGTGCTCTTGTGTTGTTATGGTTGAAGTTGAAGTATTCATTGACAGGTAGGACATTGCAATGTATGATTTTATATTTTATATAAATTTTATACACCATACTTAGATCAGACCGAAGACAGCATAATGAATCTATTGCTTCCTCTCTGCTATTTTCCTCTGCTATTTTCCTATGCCTTATCTTTGTGGATGTTTTCAAAGGACAATCCCTCTTTAAACACTGAGGGCAATGTCTATGCAGGTTCTTGTCTCTGATTTATTCCCTTGCTTAACTGCAAGGTGGTTATGTTATGCTTTGGAAAAATTCCCCCGCTCTCCTAGATATTAATCCTATTCTGGAATTCTGGACAAGTGTAAAAATCTGATTTTTCAATAGACCACCTGAGATAATATCCAAGGTCTTTAGTCTCCATCTTTATGATATAGCTTGCGCTTCTGAAAATGATTATAAACTATTGCTTGCTCATCAGCATTCAATAAATGTCAAATCTTTAGTGTATCCTTTATGCTACTGTTATAAGCAGAGATTAATAAATAATCCATGACATACTGTGATACAGTATAATCCTTGTTAGATCAGACTAAATCATTGATCCAGTCACCAATTAAATATTACCTTGAAATAATAGTTAACAATTTTATATTTCATTCTGAATATAGTCCTTGAATACATAACATAAAAGATAGTGGGCATTTATGAAACCCACAAATTTTAGCTTAGATTTTCACCCAAATTTACTAAATCACATTTCTTATTCAGTTCAATGGGGGTGGGGAGCCAAAACAGACCTAACAAATATTAACAGCAATTTTGCTCTAGCCCATTGTCACTGAATATACTTCTTCTACATAGATTTTCAAAATTTACTCAGTTTTAAATAATCCAAAAATTTTATTTTGGGAGGGGGGGGCAGGCTGACAAGGAAAGAATGAAGAATAGTTATTTTGGTACCTGCACTATCTGATGGGCAGTTGATCAGTTTGATAGACATGATATTAAATGATAGACCAGACATTCTTCTAGTCTAGAAATTTTGATTTATTGCAATGGCATTCAGCTCTCACTGAAATACTTCCAGAAAAAGTGCTTCAACTGAATCACATGATGTTCTGCTTCAAGAAAGGGAACTGAATAAGTGAACAAAGAGCCCTATCAGTATCCTTGGAGATTAACAGGGGGGGAAAGACAGGAAAGAATGGAGTCTCGGAAAAAGTGACAGTTCTCGAGAGACAGGGTGCTGAGCTGAGAGGAATTAAAATATAATTTTTGAAGAGCTGCTGTTAGCATGAGGTGTGTTCTGAGAACTATTAATTGTGCAATGTGGAGACAGAATGACTGCTTCATTCTGCAGAGGAGTGGCTGTTGAAAAAGTTATAGCTTAAGCTATTTTTTAAAAAGTGGTCAAGTTAAGCAACGAAACAGAAGTTTAGATTAAAAGTGCTAGAGTAAGAGTAGATCCCAATTAACGTTTTTCCCCTCCTAGTCACCTAAATCAAAAAGATGTACTTAGAAAATCCATGTACTTGAAAAGGGAAGAGCAGGAATAAAGAGAACCTTTAAAAAAAAAACACGTTAGGATCCAATAAATAGAAAATGAATGGACAGGATTCTGCAACTGTAACTTGCAATTCTCGTGACATGTTTTGAGTTATTATCTGGAAACAACTTGGCATGTATTTTCAAAAAGTGCAAACCTTTGGTGCTTGAATGATGAATCACAAGCTGAGGTTTGGAAAAGCAGATAGATAAACATGGGTTCATAAATTAGTTCCTATTACACCAAGCAATAGGAGCTAATCAAAGAATCATCTTTGTAATAAAAGAGAATCAACCTAAAGAATGAATGAGAACAAAAGTCAGCAGGAGGAGGGCCAGAAAACTTCTATGCCACTTAGAAATCGCTTTAAACCTTAGAGGATCTCTGCCTTCAGGGTAACAGAAAGAGACATTTCTGAGCAGAGGTAGGATGGTGCATCTCTGAAGCACAAAGAGGATGTTGTGGTGTCCTTCAAGAAAATCATGGTAGTTAGTTACTCTTTGCTATAGGGAACTGAAATTCATGTGTGCCAGTTGGACCCATTTGTCTGTGAATATGGTAGTGCTACTGCCCAGAAGAACAGACCAGGGAAATATCTGAACATTGTCCAAATCTGCTAAAAAGTAGCTTTGGACAATGTTCAAATATTGGACAGTATGATAATATATGGCTCAACATAGATGAGTCTATGTTGGCCATATGATCTTGTCAAGAATAGCTAAAGCTGCTATTGACTTTTTAGATCTAGAAATGATACTTGAAAACCTGGGGGATCAAATTATGCTTTCATCCATCCTTCATATCATGTTCTGTTTATGGAAGAGGACTAAAAGAGCAAAGAATGATGTTGTAAAAGAATGACTCATTACACATATTGATACAGGAGAGATTTGGTTTCTGAGACTATAATCTGAACAATCTGGATGACAGATTGCTGGCAAGCAATGAATTGAACATCACAAAGACTAGCAAAAATGTGTTCACTAAAGCATGGTGAAGTTCATCAGGAAGACTTTGCCCTAAATCCTCTGAGGATTGGAAGTGAAAATCAGTTTCGAACTAAGCAAATAAAGATTTTTGTGTACTTGTCATGTCAACTATCACACCTCAATGAAAAATCTGGAAAAAAAAATCTAGTTCATGAAGTTCATAGCCCTCAAAGCAGTACAGTTTAGAGATTAGGAAAAAAGAATGATAAAGGAAAGCAAATATAGGTAATAGCTAAAATGCAGAATCAGAAAGGTAATTCTCATGACTGGAAGACATGTGATGTAAATGATACTACAATCACTTAAAAGGAATAGAAATAACAGAAGGATGAAGGATGAATTGCATTGTATGTTAAAACTATGCATACTTGCTCAGAGATCTTGGTTGAAAAAAGGGCACCTGGATTAAAATGAATGGAAGAAAAGCACTACTGATGTGAGTATAGTATCTCCTATCACCTACCCAACGAAAGGGGAAATATGGATGATAACTTACAGAAGCAAAGTGTAAATCTTTCGAGGAAGCATGAAATAGTAAGGAAGGAGGACTTTTAAGTCCCTCAACATCTGTTGGAAGACAAATTCTACCAAGCATGGTCCTTCCAAGAAATTCCTCATTTATCTTGCTGAAAACTTTGTCCTTCAGGGAACAAAGGCATAAGACGCAGCTATCCTTGAAATGTAACTAACTGAGAACATTTAATTGGTGAAGTGAAAGGATCAGAACACTGAGGGAAACCTAGTAGGAATTCTTGATTTTAAGAGGAACTGAAGCTGAGTATAGTTAAACGTGTATCTTGGACTTCAGGAGAATAAATTTTTAATGACAATAGGAGCTCAGGATGAGGCAGATTTCCTAAATAAAAGTATAATAGCAATTAATTAAACAAAAAGAATCCAGTTTAAAAGATACTTGTTGTATACTGTATTATATGAATTTTGAATTTGAATTTGAATTCTTTATTGTCATTGTACGTATGTACACAGTATACATACAATTCACATAAAACCCAGAGACCAGACCTAACACACACGCACACATGATAATCCCAAAACACCCTCCACCCGCCAAAATTCCCTGCCCCCTAAAAACATACAAGCATCCATACAACAGACCAAGTAATACTGTCCAACAGCTCACTGATGATGGTCCTTAAGTTCATTGTTAAGTGTAATTATAGCTCTGGGATAAAACTGTTCAGAAAATGTGTGGTCCGAATTTTAATTGTTCTGTATCTTCTGCCAGAAGGTAACAGTTCACAAAGAATGAACCTGGTAGAGTTGCATGGAGAAAGTAATCTTTTGTTTGTCCATTGAGAAAGAGAGTTACTGAAATATGTTCCCTTAGAGATGACTTTCTTGTTCTCCTAGCAATTTATTAATTGTTCATTTTGGACAGCTATTGTTCATCTAATTAGAGTTCAGCATCTTGGTATCATGTATTCATAGATCTCTCTCTCTCTCTCTCTCTCTCTCTCTCTCTCTCTCTCTCTCTCTCGCTGTGTGTGTGTTGCTGTGTGTGTGTTGCTGTGTGTGTATATTTGTATATGTGTATGTGTGTAAAATGTGCACCTTATACCTTAGGAAAATGCTACCCTTGGCAGTACTGAACTGAAATTTAGAATGGAATAATTAGAGCACTGTGACTAGCACACAGTTTTGTTTTGAATCACACAATCTTTTGTGTGCAGATTAGTTAGCTTTTCAATCTCTGTGTAGATATCAATAAAGAAAGAGCATGTTTTGGGAAATGCAACTGGACTAATGGGAGTTCTCCTTTCTCCTCATCAGAATCCCATCAGCTGCTAAAGAAAGTTTAAGGTAGAAGGAAGATGCTTTCTCTCAATGTGGAAGGAAACTTCCTGTTCCCTACATCACAGCCTGCCCCATTCAGTAGGGGTTTTCTACTCTTTCTGAAGCATTTCAAAATATTTGAAAAACTTTTATATGAAGCAAGGGGAGGGAAATCTGGTTTTACCATCAAATTACTTGCTCCAAGTGTGACCGAACCTAGAGAAAACATGTTATTTCTGAAATTATATTTCTCAATTTCAAGATCAAGAGCAAATACTAAATAAAAGTTTCTGGTTCGAAATGGCAATAATCCTTCTCTTTATGAACTTCCATATCAGTTTTGTTCTACCATCATCAGTACCACCTCAACTTGGAAAAAAAATGCTGTGTTTGTTTGAGTGGATAATAAATACTACAGGAACATTTTCAACTTTTTTTTCAGGCCTTGGCAAAACATAAGGAAAAATCTGTTTTGAAAACTGTGCCTTGCTTTCAGCTTGATATATATCACTAGTAGGATCAAGCTTTCCAAAGCAAATCCAAATAGTTGTGCAGAATTTCAAGTAGCTTCATATTAAGCTCTGCAGCTCTTAACAAATCCATGTAAGCATAATTTCTGTAGACATAAAGACTTAACTAGATTTTAAGGGAAATCTACTTCCTTTTCTACAGTAATTTGAAGACTCACAATCTAATCCTGTATTTGTGGATTTGGTAAAACATTTGCATCAATATGAATAATATCTCAATCCAAAAATATGAAACTTTTCAAACTGGGAATATACTGAAAATAAGAATCAGCCACAAATGTACTTCTTATCCAGTAGTAAAAGATACTAAAACTGTATGCTTTTGAGCTGTTGTAAAGTATTTTTAGTTCATATTTGCACAACACATTTTCTAGATACTAATCTTCATTATTGTCACTTGTTCTTAGAGAAGATAAAAGGGAGATGGGAATTATGGCATCTCTTTAGTAGATGGATCTGCATGTTTTCTGGAATCCCCAACAAGGGATTATGAAATAATCCTTTGTTGGAACCACCAGTGGTTCTCAATCCTTTCTTCGCCATGGAACACCACAAACTTTTGTGGCCACGGACCACTGAAACTTCACTCAAGATCTAAAGCACTAGACTGTACCAATATTTATTTCAATTTTCTCGTGAAGGGCCTTCATATCTGGGGAGCTGGGATGTGGGAAGTAAGTTCTACACCAAACCTGCTGACTGAATGGGGCTATCTGAGAGTCAGTTTTAGTGCAACATAGAAAGGGGTAAATAATCTATTCTAAGGAACATGATCTTGCTCCAGAAATCTGGAATGACATTAGGCAAGAAAAGTTAGTTCTTTTCTGGCTTTCAATAAACTGAATAAAGCAAGAAGATAAACCTTTTGTTTCATAAAACCTAGACTAAAGATTAATATAACATATAATACAGAAGGCTAAATTCAGGAATTTCTTGCAGGTATAAAAATGATTAGAAGTCATAGTTGCTTCACATAAAAATCTGTTTCTGGAAATCCCAAAACTTTAATTCAGGAGCATAATCTGAGTTGCAGAGGGAATTAGGAATCATTGGTGATCTAATGCTAGCCTGGAATTCAGCATTCAGTTATAGGGTTTTCTGTTTCCTGCCATGATCTTCCTGTATTCCAAGGAAAATGTACAGGAATTTGATTCTAATTCCTAATTCTCACATGCAGGAAAGCATGGCTTTAATTTTTTGTTTCTTGATCTACAGTCCAGGAAATGAAGTAGTGGACATGGTTAGCAGAGAGAGAAAGCTGAAATTTGTATAACATGGGAAAAAAGAAAAAGCTCTTGTTGAAGCAATGTATATATACTAATCAACTATACACATTTTAGTTTGTTGTAATTTAGTATTGTTGAAAGGCTGGAAAATGCCTTTCTTTTGAGGATTCGATTTTCCTGCTGGGAGGGCTCCGGTGCAAGGACATAGACAACTGCTTGGAAGCTGGTTTATTTTTCAGGAAGGCAAGAGATAGCAAAAAGTCTGCGTTCCTGGGGCTAGCCATCTTTGTATAGTAAACCCCTGATTTTTATACATTTTCTCCTTTTGTGTGTGTGTGCTTGTGTTTGTATTTCTTAATGTTTTAAATCCTGTCAGGGGTTGTCTTCATTTCCGCCAGAGGGTAAACTCCGCGGGGTGGTTTGATTGGATTATCAGTTTCATCCTAATGTTTTCTTATATTTGTTTGGTGGCAATCTCCTGTCTGCTATGGAATTTATTTTGTGTCTTTTGTCTATTTGTTTTGCTGATTTGGCATGACCTTTTGTTTGTAAGGGATTTCTTTTTCTTGTTTCCCTAGCTTTCTTAATTACTTGGCTTTTGTCTAGGGGGCTTCTTTCAATACCTTTTATTAAATCTCTTTTCCTATGCAAGTTTGTTTTATGGCTGGCCTGATGTTCCCTTTGGGCTTTTCCTGCTTGGGTGTCACCACTGTCCTCATGAAGTTCCCTTTCCACAGTGTATTCAAGCAATAATTTTTAGCTCTCACCTTCTCCACAATTTGATCTCCCCATCCAAAATAATTTTCTTAGCCTTTCAAGAAAACAAGAGAGTTTCAATAGGGTTTACAAAATCACGGGAAGCAGGCCAATGTATTTTTAACTAGATTTATCTTCAATTCACAAACAAAGGATTTTTGAAATTCCAAATGTTATAACTTTAATATTTATTACTTTTGGTTGCAGCTTGAAAGTGAAGCTTAACTAAAAACCTGATGCCTCAATCCTCAGGAATGGCTAATCTACCAAAGAAGATGTTATGTCTGGTCAGTGGGTCCCACAGAGAGGCGAGGCACGAGTAGTGAACAACAGCTCTTTATTTAGCGAACAGATTCTGAGACAATGACCCTAGCCACGGCAGGTGTTTTTATAGAGCTGGCCACAGCTAGACAGCCAATGACAGACTTTTGAGCTTGCCGTGCTTGGTTTTACCCAATTGCGGCAAGCCCCTTACGAACCAATCACGAGTGCTTTATCTCGTCCAATCACGGCCCGACCTTTCCGGACCAATAGGAATGCAGGTCTTCAAGCCTGCTAGTATGGAACACCCCTCCCCTCTTGGTTTCGTCCAAGGGGCGGAGTAACGTAGTCACGCAAGCAGGCGGGTCTTCGTATCTGCCTACTTGACTTGCGCGGTTCATGCTGTCTCTGGTCGTCGTTGGGTTCGGATGGGCTCCGCATCACTCTCAAGCTCCTCGATGGAACTTCCTGGAAGGGTGAGCCAGGCCTATAGCGGCACCTCCCACCTGGTGACTCTGGGTCGGTCGAGTCATTTGCTCTGCTGCTCCCTCCTGGGTTCTCTGGGCTGGTAGAGCTTGTCCGGCTGCTGCTTCCAGGTGAAGTACCCATCTGCCATGGTTCCCTGCTGGCTGGTAAGTATTGTTGGTTTAATGTTTGGTTTTTATTTAATGTGTGTGGGGGATGTTCTGCTTGCGCAGGTACCGGTTCTCTTTCTGAGTTTGAGGTTTCCCCCCTCCACTCTGATTTCTTGGTTAGAGACTGTGAGGGGAGAGGCAGCCAGCCTGGACCTTAGCTGGTCAATATGTCATTTCCAACACCTGCCATCGGTGGTCTCAAGACAGTAGGAATGAGGAGCCGTGATTTGGGTGATTTTTGCAGGGAGCCATAGTGGGTCCCCTGTAAAGTTTTTGGCGAAGACAGTGTCTCCTACTTTGAAGGCACAGTGTTTGCTGCTGGATCCAGGGGGTTTCTCCGGGGTATAAGCAGGGTGCAGGCGGTCTAGGGGTGACCAGAGTCTTCTGCCTATCAGCAATTCTGCTGGGCTTTTGTTGGTAGTGGCGTTGGGTGTGATGTGTTGTATGAGAAGCATTTTGGTGATTTTCTTGTGGATGTTGCCATGTTCAATTTTTTGAAGAGTTTTTTTTGTAAATTGAACCATGCGTTCAGCTCTGCCATTCACCGTGGGGTGAGCTGGTGTTGTGAATGCGTGTCGGATGCCGTGATTTGCCAAGTATTGCTCGAAAGCCAATGCGGTAAACTGGGGTCCATTGTCAGATACTATCACATCTGGCAGGCCATGCATGGTGAAAAGTTTATTTAATTTCTTGATGACAGCTTCTTTGGTGGTTGTTTTTATTTTGCTCACTTCGAGCCAATTTGAGTAAGCGTCAACGGTGATTAAAAGGGTATGCCCCTTGGTTGGCCCTGCAAAGTCAATATGGATGTGCCTCTGGGTGTCTCCCATTCTAATGGTGGGGCTTTTGGGGGAACCGAGCGAGTGTCTTGGCATCTGTTACAAGCGGTGACCCAGGTTTCAATTTGCTTGTCCATGCCTGGCCACCAAGCATAGCTCCTGGCCAGGGCTTTCATACGTACAATGCCTGGGTGCCCGTCGTGAAGCAAATCTAAAACTTTTTCCTGCAATGTTTCGGTATTACCACCCGGTCTCCCCACAAAATACAACCCCTTTGTGAAAAAAGGTCAGTTTGTCGATTTTTAAACAGTTTGAAGAGTTCATTTTTCTTACTTTCTGGCCAGCCCCTCTCCACCCAGCTGAGAACTCATGCCAAGTGTTTGTCCTTTTTTGTTTCGTAGGCAATGTCTTGCGCGGTCAATGGTGGTGTGGATACAGTTTCAATTTGTAAAATTGGTAATGTAGGTGCTGGGTCATCTTGCACATCTGGTAGGGGGGATCGGCTTAAAGCATCGGTGTGTGAGATAGTCTTGCCTGGTCAATGTATTAATTGGTAATTATAAGCAGCAAGAAATTCAGACCATCTTGTCATTCAAGGTGACAGGATCTGTGGAGTGGGTTTGTTACTTGCCAAAATGCCAAGTAGGGGTTTATGGTCTGTAATAATTGAAAATGTCCTACCATAAATGTATTCGTGGAATCTTTTTACCATGGAAACGATGGTGAGGGCTTCTTTGTCAAGCTGGCTGTGATTCCTTTCCGGCTTGGACAGGGTTCTGGAAAAAAATGCAATGGGAGCCTCTGTTCCATTTGGTAAAGTGTGGTTTAAGATTGCGCCAACACCAAAGGGAGATGCGTCGCATGTAACAGTCAGTGGTAGGGTTTCGTTATATTGAATGAGGACTGCGTCTGAAGTCAAAAGGTTTTTTATTTGCCGCAAAGCGTGTTCCTCTCGCCATCCCCATATCCAGGAAGCCTTTTTGTCGAGGAGTCTATGCAAGGGTTCCACGACAGTCACTTTCTGGGGTAGGAAAATATTATAGAAATTAATGAGTCCAAGGAATGCTTGGAGGTCCATTTTGTTTTTTGGTCTGGGGGCTTCTTTGATGGCTTTTAGTTTTTTGTCGGTAGGGTGAATTCCCTTTTTGTCAAGGAGGTATCTGAGGAATTCAACCCGGTACATAATTGACACTTTTCTTTTTTTACTTTGAGGCCGGAGTCTTTAAATTTTTGTAGGACTGCCCTGAGTCGTTTTTCCAATTGTCCTCAAAACCCTGTATCCTCTTCATTGTCTTCCCTTGAACCCTCTCTAACCTACCAATATCTTCTGGAAATGTAGTACCCAGAATTGTCTACCCTATATTTTACATATGGTCTCCCCAGAACCAAGTGAAGAAAAATGACTTCAATATCTTTGATACTATGTTGATTTAAAGTAGCCCAGAATAGCATTAATCATTTTAGGAATTATTGAGTGATGTTCAATTCATTGTCAGTAACCACCTCCAAATCCATATTCATTCAAGTAATCGTTCACCCAGCTTTTCATGGGAAAGAGTTCCCCCGAAGATGCAATCATTGTTGTGGGATATTGAGGACAAGTTTGAGACAGGCAGACAGGCAGACAGATCACATTTATACCCCATTGCAAAATAGACCCTCAATGGCTCCTGCCGATTGCATGGATAAATTTTTGGAATGTGGCATGGGCATACTTCAGCATGTGTGTGAAGAAGTCACTGAGATGGTAGTTCTGAATCTTCACCAGTGGAAAGCTTGGGAAGAGCTTTTAAAGAGGCAGTGTCCTTGTTTCTTTAAGGAAGAGTGGATCAGATAAGAAAGATACCCAAGAGGTCTCTGAGGAGAAGGCATGATTGTTTTCCTACTTGATTCAGAAGAGTATTTCATTCTCTCTTATATGCCTCTCCTTTACCAGAGCCAAAGGAGAGAAATTTCTTAAAGTAGAAGATAACTGGTATGAATAATTCATACCATCTAATTTCACACCATTTCAACTTCTTTGCTGCCTTGTAATTAACACATGCAGATTATTTAAGGAAGAGAGAAAATTGCTTTTAAATGCAGGTAGAAGGATACCATTGGCTATCCCTCTGGAACAATGCGTAATAATTATACCTTTCTCCAAGAATTGACTGGATGATTAAGCCTCCTGTAGTCACCTTCACCCTTTGTTTGGAAGAACAGGTAATCGCAATTCTGAAACAGAACATGAAAAGTCTTAGTTTCACAGTGGGTGTATATGTATCTGCATGTTTTTTTTTTTAGAAAAGGTGTGCTGTTTTTTCTGCTTCAGTAGCCTGCTCTAATAGGAACAACAAAACACATTTCTATCAATGCTGTTCTTTTCCTTCTCCCTGCCTTAATAAATCTCCAGTATTTTGAAAACCAGAAGATTGAATTTAACATGGAGATTAGATATTTGCTCCATTCCACTAACAATAAAGGGGATTATTTTGGGATCAAAATTGGCATAGGTTAGTTCAAGAATAATTTTGCATAGATGGGAAAATAATGTTCAAAAGTTAACTCCAGCATTACTTTCATTTTTTTTCCTTTTCAGTGCTTCACTGTGTAGCTTAGAAACTAGCCAAATGGAGTTTATCACTGCCAGAGCATTTGATGTACCTAAAATGATGGTCCCAGCTTCTCAGAGAAAAGGAAGAATGGCAATTCTTATAGAACAGTCAAAGGTCATGAAATTTCATGAAAATCTTATGAGATTTCAAATTTTTACTCAAAGTTTACAGTCAAATTGCTGAAACCTTGCAAGTGTTGATTTCTTCATAGTCTGGTTTATCTATAATTGTTCATTCCACACTGGCAAAAAGGGAAAAAATCATGGGCACTTTAACAAAGCATATTGTAAAAGGAGATTATCCTTTCTAATTTCTATAAATTTGGGAGATTGGATCAGTATTAGTTTATAGGATTTTTATTTTTTTAAGCTGTTGCAGATCCCATTTGGCATTTTTCTGCCCATGGTAGCTAATTTTCTGCTTTTCCCAGTTCCTTCCTCTGGATCAGGTAAAACTGACATGAGACATCCTACAGCTTCTCACACAATAGTTTAGGTACCTGTAAAGCTGAGAATCTGTCCTCTGAACAGAATTGGCAGCCTTCACGTTACTCCGGTTTACAAGTAAGTCTCCCCAATTTTTCTCAATGGCATATATGAAAGGAATATTCTAAAGCAATTTTAAATGGTTCTATGAGAAAGGTGTTAGAGTAGACAGTTTTCTAGTGAAATCATAGGCCAGGAATTAGAACTCAGAAGTGCATAGTGTAAGCATGTAAGAAGAGACAGGTTTGTAGTTGTAATTGTCAAAAAAAAATGAAGTGAGGAAAACGCAACCAGGAATTGGTTGAATGTTGAAGTTCAGCATAACTCGATTCTGTACATTATCTTCTAGGCATTTTCTGACAGAAGCAAAGGATCTTGCTTTTGGTTAATGCTTTCAATCCATTCTGTCATCCAAAGAAGGATAATTTAGCAATAATCTAGTATTCCACTCTATTCTAAGAAATAGGAAACAAATAAGAGATGGTTTTATTTCTTATCCATTCCATATTAGTGCCTTCCTGTTTGATGCTTAAATCTAGCTTGGGGATGTATGTGTTTCCAGACCTCAGAACATCATTAGTCATGCATTAAAATATTAGCTCATCAAATTAGGAAGCAGCTTGAAGGCTTTGGATTGGCCAAGCCTTATATAAATACTATAAATCAAGCATTCAATCCTTGTCTGGTCAATCAAATGTGTGCCCAGCCTCAACGTGTTGACTGAGCTTTGTCAACTGAAAAGCGCACACATGCACATACCAGATAAGCATTGGTATCTCTACACATGGCTCTTGCATGATGCTTCCTGGGCACACTCACTGAATGCAGAAACGAAGGGAGATTACTTCTGTTTCATGTTCTCACCTAAAAATACTGATTGAAATTCAGCCAATTTCAATGGTTACTTTATGATGCTTAAGGCTGAAACCCTCAAGCCCGATGAGTTCTGTTGAGACATTTATTGGAGGAAGATTTCTTCCTCCAATAAATGTTTGAGACAGTGCATTGCTGAGAGGGAATGTGACTTGAGCAGATTTCTATAACTAGTACAAGAAAGGGATTTATTGAAAGATGTGCATTGGAAGACTACCAGGAGAAGAGTCAAAGAGCAGGTGTTCTGTCCATACATGGCTTGGAAGAAAGAGAGATGGAAGCAATTATTAGTATTTTAAAGGGCATACAATTCTAAAGGACTTCACTCCTGTCACTGTATTTTGTTCCAAATACATAAAGGGGTCAGCAGTAATGAGAAAGGGTAATCCTGAGTCTTCAGTGCCAGTCTACATGTTAACCACCCAAACCCAAGTGATGTACAATCAATTTTACTAAAAAGAGTTAGCTAGAGTTATAATTAGGTTAGGATCACCTCAATTGTGATTTATTAAGATTCCTTCCAAGTAAAACACTGACTACTTTTTAGGCATAATCAGGCCATGTGTCAAGATCATGGGTTTCTTTCCAAGTTCAGTAGGCACAGATAGTTCCATTTAATCAGCAGACTTCTTGAAGAACTCAAGATGGGATACACACCTCAAATACTCTACCAGCAATTACTGCTGGCTGGGTGAACCAGTTTTCAATCACTCCTCCCTGAGGAGGGGGAGGTTTGCTGAGGCAAGTTTCCCATTCTCCAGTTCATTACATGATCAGTTTCTAACTACTGTATAATGATTAAAATGTTCAGAAGAAATAACAAATATGGCCCACAGTGCTTAAGTGATACTTAGAAATATAAGATAATTATATTTCAGAACACAGAAATACAAATGTTTCACATGGTATTTTTTCCTAAGACAAATAGAGTTCATAAAGTAAATAAATATCCTCATCTCTAAGCTTTGGTCTTTGTGGCAGTATTTGCAATGGCAGTTATAAAGCTGCTTGCTCATAAGCAGAATAATTATATCTACATTGTGTTATATAATGAAAGTCATGGTGAATGACTTGGATCTTGTCTTCAAATAGAACTAGACCTGGAATCAGATCTTGTTAGTGGCCAGAAAGATTTTGCCTATTAAAGGAAATCCAAGCATACTTTTGTGCACATTATTTTTAATTTTGTGTACTTTAATTTAAAAAAGTACTTCTATGCAAACAAAATGAACAAGAAAATAAACAAAACGAAATGAAAATAAAATATATGTGTAAGATAATAGCTCCTATTATCCAGGTGTTTTGGTAAAATATTCATTAAATTGCTATAATATTCATTAAACTGCTATAATTTGGGCTATTTCTTCCAACTTGTACTAACTATACTAACACAGATATGATAATAACACAGATATATTATGACAGTTGAGCTAGTTGTGAAGAACTCAATGAGTGTAAAAGCCAACACTGGCAGCTGTGACTTCAAAATGTTGTGATCAGATAATAATAACAGTATGAATAGTAATAAGAGCCTTGGATGCAATCTTAAAACACCTAGAGCACCATCTGAACGCCATTGGCATTGACAAACTCATCATTAGTCAATTGCAAAAGGCAGCTTTACTTGGTGCAGCTTTCATCCTGTGGCAATACCTTTATCACTATCAATACGCACCTAAAATTTGAAGAGTAATCAAATACAAAAGATAACAATTGTGCTTGGATCTGTATAGTAATCTACACATCAGGATTGTATGGAGCTTCAAATGAGTGCTTAGTTTTGAGAAAGGTTTCTGTATGATTTCTTTCAAGGCTGATTTGCCTAATGTGCTTTTTAGGAGTTGTGCTGAGCTTCTATTCTTTCCACTTTCAGGCATCAAACATTGTTTTCCCCACATTTTGCATTGGATTTAACAGTTCTTGTCATTCTTATGACTATTTGTATATTTGATTGTTTACTTATTTTTATTATGATTATTACAGTTAATTGCCTTTCCCACATAATTGTAATTAATAATTAAAATCTACCATTTTTTTCTTTCATAGTGTGCAGCAAGATAGTCATTAATCATCATTATTCTGCATTTTGAATTAATTGGTAAGTAAAATGAAATTCAAATCAAGTAAAGAATATTATAAAATCTTACTTTGTTCAGAAGAGCCACGATGGCTCAGTGATTAAAGATGCTGAATTGGTCAGAGAGCTGATAGCCCAGGTTCGAGACCATGAAATGGGGTGAGCTCCCATTACTTGCCCCCAGCTCCAAACCCCAGCATTCCATGCATCTTTGATGTATAGCTATCTGGCCACATGACCATGGAAATTATGTTTGGAAAACACTGGGTCTCTTGACTAAGAAATGGAGATGAGCACTGTGCCCTAGAGTCAGACACAACTGATACCTTTACCTTTTATTTTCTTCCAGGAGGTTTAGAATAATTTTACCTCTAACTATAATTTTGGGGACTAATGACATACTAGAACTGGATTTTAGATTTCAGATTAAAATTTGCCCCTCCAAGTTAAAAATAAAAATGACAATGGATTAAAATCAAAGTCATATAAAATGAAATTCCGAGTTCAAATACTTACAACTATCAAAGAATATTCAACTGACACCAGAACTCTTCTTGTTGGGATTAATGGATAGGAAAATTACAAAAGAATTATGGAGGACTGTTTTGATAATTGACTAGAATTATGCAGCTGGAAAGGACTTTGGAGGTCTTCTAGAATCTATTTTTATTTATTTATTTATTTTATTTTTATGTTATCAATTGCTTACAAAATAGGTATAAGTAAAAACATAGTTATGAATACATGGATACATATTATAGAGAGAGAGAGAGAGAGAAACAATAGGACAGTGACAGCAGGCACATTGGTGCACTTATGCATACCCCTTACAGACCTCTTAGGAAAGGGGTGAGGTCAATAGTAGACAGTCTAAGGTTAAAGTTTTTGAGGGTGGGGAATCAAGTTTGGTGCGGTTAACCTTGAGTCTGTATCTATTGTTTGCTCTTGTGTTGTTATGGTTGAAGCTGAAGTATTCATTGACAGGTAGGACATTGCAATGTATGATTTTACATACTATACTTAGATTGGACCAAAGGTTGCGTAGTTCTAGATTTTCTAGGTCTAGAATTTCAAGTCTGGTGGCATCAGGTATTCTGCAATAAGTAGAGGAGTGGAGACTATTCCTCTGCCCAAGGTGGAAGACCTTATACAGTTCCAGGCAAATGGTTTTTCCATTCTTTTCTTGAAAACCTCCAGTGGTGGAACACCCACAACTCCGGGAGGCAAACTGTTCCATTGACCAATTGTTCTCACTATCTGGAAATTTCTCCTTGGGTCCAGGTTGGAACTCTCTTTGACAAGTTTCCACTCATTGCTTCTTGTTCTACCCTTTGGAGAATAAGTGAACTTCCCATTCTTGGTAATGGTAGATCTTGGAAAGAAGGAAATGATGCTGTAATTTAGAGACAAAGAATAAGATAGAAATGTACATGTAACTGCTATTAGGAAGACTGAAAGCTGCTTCTTTGTAACTTTTTCTTTTTCTTTTTCCATTTCTTTCCTGAGTCTTTTTACTTACTAATTCTCTTTACTTTCCTTACTTACCTCTTTCACAATGTGCATGTGCATTCCTCTTATGCAACAGGATTTTCTTTTCCTACAAGATCAGCATATTTTATATGTGTCCCGAAGAAGTGCTCCCTCTGACCCTCCAGATGACATATTGGGGATGTGCAGAGAGTTTAAGGGAAATGGGAATCATGATTCTTCCTCTACTGACTTAAGAAAGCCTTCAATTCAAAGGGCTAATTGAACATATTGCTGACATTTGTCAAACAAACAATTTTGCAAAGCAAACTAGAGTCAACAAGTCTGCATTGCAAGTTTGTCAGTTAAGATTGAGCAATCTAAATACAAGATGACGGACCTCTGATTATTTATTGTTATATAACTTTTATTGCCTAACACATATAATACAGCCAGAAGCATAAGTACGACAGATGGTATAAAATATGCACAGTTTCTTACAAGCTTAAAAATATTCCGGATACAAATGGTACCCATTTGTAATATTCACATCACTAAACTGACTAGAAAGTGAGGAAAGACAAAGAAGATAAACACTGTCCATTCTAGAGGTGCAAATGAAGTCTTGCTTGCCTCTTTGTATCCCTCTCCTTCTTTGAGTATGGTGGGATTCAAATATTTTTACTACTGGTTCTGTGGGTGTGGCTTGGTGGATGTGGTGTGGTTTGGTGGGTGTGGCTTGGTGGGTGTGGCAGGGGAAGGATACCATAAAATCTCCATTCCCACCCCAGTCCAGGGGAAGGATACTGTAAAATCTCCATTCTGTCCCCACCCCACTAACCTGCTTTCCAGCTCCCTTCTCCTGTGCAAGGCAACAAAAGAAGACCCAGCCACTCAGCTGGGACTCAGGAAGCAGAGAATAGATCGAGGCAGGGCTAGTCAGAGGTGGTATTTGCCAGTTTTCCAAACTACTCAAAATTTCCAGAACTGGTCAGAACCTGCTGAATGCCACCTCCGCCTTAGAACATAGAATAACCAGGTTGGGAGGGACCTGGGAGGTCTTTTAGTCCAACACCCTGCTTGGGCAGGAGACCCTACCATTCCAGACAAATGGTTGTGGGACATTGTGGACAAATCTTTGTCATTCTTTCTTTTGCTATTCTAAGAGTGTGCCTTGCTGACATGTCTTTATATCCACCTTCCAAACAGTTCTGAGAGTATTTTACTTATTTATTTCTGTTGCCTTGTTCATATCTCATCTGCTGACTCAAGGTTGCTGTGGTTACTTACTTCTACTTTATGATTTTCCCAGGCTTGCATGAACACTTTTAAAATATTTTTTACTTAGTGCCCACAAACAACCAAGGTGTAGCAAACAGTCTGTCAGTTCTAATATATAAATGGTCAGAGTGTAACCCAAGGCACTGTTTGCCAGACGTATGACCCAGTGTCAGTTTTCACAGCCTTTTACCACAATGGACCTGTGGAATTTATTAAGGGTAATTACTTTTTAATTGGCCTGGAATTTTTAATTATTCTAATTCATTGACAAGCTCTGGAATTAAAGCTTTTTAGCTATTTCACAGAACAAGAAACTTCTGCATTGGTCTAGATCCAAACCATTCTGGACTTTGCATGTACTGAATCATGAATTGATTTTGATAAATTGCAGCCATCTTTCATTTTAAATGAGGGGATGTTTTGTGCTTGTTTTACATGCCACTTTCTTTATAGCACATATTCCTTCTTATAACATACCTAGTTTGGTGGGAAACTTTTCTTTCTTAAACCTCTTTTTTTTTATAAACAAAGAAACTTTTTAGCAATTAGAGCAGGAATCCTCTCCAAACATGCACCTCCTTTCCCCATCGTGCATCTGTTCCTTGAAACAAGATCCCATATGTCCAAGAGGTGATCCAACACTTCCTGAAGTTATTGCTTAGAAGATAACTCAGGGCAACTCTTCAATTACCATGAATATTAATGCCTGCTTGTAATATAAAGCTGGGAAATTGCAGTTGTATACACCACCAGATGGAGAGGTTTCCTTGATTGGCAATCACCTCTTGCTAATACTTGTTTGCTATTTAACTATTTGGACTTAGGCTATTGCAATTCACTGTTTCCTGGCTCAGAATGGCACTATTTCCAATGAAGCTCACGCATCTCCGTATGTATGTGATGACCAGGGGCAAGTGGAGAAAGTTATATTGCTGACAAATAATTGCAGTGTCTGCTTGCTTAACATTTGCAGCAAATCAACAGTGGCATTTGGCAGGGGCTGCCTTGAGGTCTGGAGTTGTCAAGCTATATAATGGTTGGAAATATGCTGAGCTTCTAATAATATTAAACCAGGGTGCACCACATTTAAAAGTGTATAATAGATGAATTCTGAGAGCACTTTTATTTTGCTTTCTATACATCCATGTTTTTTTAGATTGAAGGAACTCATGACATCCTGTGTAATTCATTAAGCATTCAACATATAAACAATGCAGTATCTTCCCGCATATATTTTAACATTGGTCTTTGCATTTAATATCTAATATCTTCATTTTGGATTTCTTGGACTACAGCACATAGGAGGAAGTTGAAGTTTGTGGTACCTTCCCAAGGAAAACTAATGAGTTCATTTCAGTTGAACATGTGCAATTTTTTTTTGCCTCCGTTAGAACTGAATTAGAATCAGAATAGAAGGGATCTTGGAGGTCTTCTAGTCCAGCCCACTGCTCAAGCAGGAGATATGATACCATTTCAGACAAATTACTGTCCAATCTCTTCTTCATCCAGTGATGAAGCACCCACAACTTCTGACAGCAAGCTGTTCCACTGGTTAATTGTTCTCACTGTTAGGAAGTGTCTCCTTAATTCCAGGTTGCTTCTTTCCTTGATAATAGTTTATCCATTGTTTCTTGTCCTGCCCTCTGGTGCTTTGGAAAATAAATTGACCCTCTCTTCACTGTGGCAGCCTCTCAAATACTGGAATACTGTTATCATGTCATGCCTAGTCCTTCTTTTGTCTAGACTATCCAAACCCAAATCCTGCAAGCATTCTTCACAGGTTTTAGTTTCCAGTCCTTTAATCATCTTAGTTGTTCTTCTTTGCACTTTCCCCCCCAAAGTCTCAAATCTTATTTGTAATCTGGTGACCAAAACTGGATGCAGTATTCCAGGTGGGGTCTTACTAAGTCTTTACATCACGTGATTTTGATTCTATGCTTCTGTTTATACAACCAAGGATTGTATTAGTTTTTTTGGCTGCTGCAGCACACTGCTGACTCATGTTTAAATGATTGTCCATTAGGACTCCAAGGTCCCTTTTACAGTTACTGTTTTTGAGCCAGGTTTTGCCTAATCTATACTTATACCGTTGGTGTTTCTTGCCCAGTTCTAAAACCTTGTCTTTCTCCACATTAAATATCATTTTGTTGGATAGGGCCTAGTGTTCAAGTCTGTTAAGATCTTTTTGGATCCTGAGTTTGTTTTCTGGGGTGATGGCTAGTTTTGCCAGCTTGGTGTCATCTGCAAATTTGATGAGTTCCTTTTCTATTCTCTCATCTAAATCAATAATGAAGATATTGAATAGTTCTGAGTCTAAGATGAAACCTTGGGGATACCCCACTGCTTACTTCCCTCCATGTAGATGTAGTACCATTAAGGACTACTCACTGTCGGTCACATTATAACAGATTTGGTGACAGAGTGAGATAAATCAGTCATCATCCTTATTTGTCATCTTCATTACCACCACCATCTTTCTGTAAAGTATTGTACTTATGTGTGCTATTTCCACTGTTGGAATTTTGCACAACTAAGTTATTATCTGTGGCTGAGGGCATTTGTAGAGTTTGAAACCCAAGCTTTTCCTCTTGTCTTCTATGTTCCTTCCCTTGATTGGCTCCCTGCTCTCAGTTTTTGGTTTTTTTATTTCTCACTTAATCTGAAAGTCTGTTTATAAATATTTGCTTTCTTTTCAATTATATAAAGTTCTTCACAACTAAGTGGGCAAAATTCATCTTAAGATTTCTTTTTCTATTATTGATTTTGGAATGACTCTGTGGGAGACTTAACACAATAATGTAAACAAACCCAATTCCTCCAGAAAAGAGTGCTCTCTCGTATACCTAATGAGGGTTCATCATTTTGACTAATTGCACTGAAAAATAAAAGTTCTTGCTCCATTTAGCAATTTGGTAGACCTCTAACTCTTCAGTGCAAACAATTCCTCAGGGACAGCAGGTGGCCTGCTCTTATACATTTTAATAGGACACCGCTCAAATATTTATTATTTTATTGGATTAGTTTATGTGGCAACCAGCTGGGAATTTGCAATAATTTTTCTTAGTATTATCCCTTTTCTCAAAGACCTTGGAATAAAATATCGTCTTTGTTTGGACTATACATTGTTAATAAAAATTTATCTAGGAGATACCAAATTGCAGAAGACTATTTTAGACAGCAGTGATGGGCTGGAAAGAAGATAGTTCTTAATGAGTTAAAAAGTCCAAATATATATACAATCCTTCCTCCAACAGTTAATAGGAGAAAAAGGACTATTTTCATTTTTCTTTAAAAGTCTACCTTTAACCTAGTTTTATGGTGTAATATGTTCCAGGAAATGAATGGACAGTTTGTAAAAGCCATATCTCTTTAACCAGCTGGGAGATGCAGTGATATGATTTATGCTGTATACTAAGGATTCTCTAATGGATGTCTTGCATTTGAGGAGGGTGTCCTTGGTACAAAGAATGGAACAAAATGAACAATACTTTGCATGCTGACATGGGGAATGATCAGAATTCAAGTTTCATAATTGTATAAATGTATAGAGGGCTACTAATTTACTAGACGAGCAGCTACTTTATGTGCAGAAAGTCCTAAATTCAAATGTGGCATCTTTTTTGGGGGGGGGGAAGAATCAGGTTGTAGATAGCATAAATCAGTGGTTCTCAACCTTTTCTTCACTGTGGACCACCTTTTGTGGTCATGGACCATGGCCATGGACCCCCAAGACTTAACTCAAGATTTAAATCATAACATTTCTTCAAGCCTTTGTGGATCCCGATACAACATCATAGGCCATCAGTGCTCCACGGACCACAGGTTGGGATCCACTGACATAAATTATCCAGTATCAGATCTGTGTAATATTTGATTCCATTTCTCCATTTCTTCTTGAGTCAAGAGTGCACCTGATTCCCATGGTTGGATAGAAAGGGAAGAAAAGACAATAATTGACTTCCTTAGATTCCCCAAATTTTAGTTAAAAATGAACACCAATGCATCTCAATTAATCTCTTCTGGAAGCTAAGCTCTATTTTCCCACTCTTTATATGCCTTAAATTATATTTACTTTCTTTAGGTTCCCAATTCTATTTTTCTATAACTAAGACTTCAAATGACTGAAAGAGGAAGCAGAAATTAGAAATGCACCATTGTCCTTGTCATTACTGTAGTGGTGATAGAGTTGGTATAAAAACATTAATTCAGATTATAACTGAATCATTCAACAATTAATTTCTTTCTAAAAGAAGCATTTGCATTTCATCTCTACACATGATTTGACCAGTTAATGAAGTGCTGCCACCTCTTCACATGATTCCCTAAAGCTGAATTTGTCAGCACTTCATATATCACAAGATTATGTGCAGAAGATAAAATTTGACTGGAGCAGCCTTCCATAACTTGATACTCTCCAGCTATGTAGAGCCACAACTCCCATCATTATTCTGAAAGAAAGAGAAGAGCAAGGCTTTTTGAGGGTTTTTTTTTCTCCCAAGAGATATAAAACTGCTCTAAAGATTCTTCCTCACTGTAACAGTGTAGATGTCTTCTCTTGACTGACTCTCTGTCCAGTGTCTGATGATGATGGCAACTGTACATGGTTATCCATTCATTAAATTTAAATTTAATTCATTTATATATTAAATTTATATACTACCCATCTTGCTTCCAAACTCTGACCTCTGATGAAAGAAGGAAATAAGATAAAAAAGGAAAATGGAAATACAAACAATATGCACATTGTTACACCTGGGCTAAGGTCTTAACAAAATGATGTTGGAATGATGTGAGACAAGTAAAGTGACTTCTTCACCATCTGAATTTGGTCTTGAAGCCAGTAATAATTTCTCACAGTCAGTCAGTCAGTCAGTCAGTCAGTCAGTCTGTCTGTCTGTCTGTCTATCTATCTATCTATCTATCTATCTATCTATCTATCTATCTATCTATCTATCTATCTATCTATCTATCTATCTATCCATCCATCCATCTATCTTAAGGGCTTTCTTCCTTTCCTCCAGTATTGTTACAATCTTGTTGGAATCCCTTATGCTTGACATTATAAAATAAACTGTAAGAAAACAAAGGTTGGGCGATGTTTGGGAAAAAGACCTCTTGAACTGGATTTTCAAAATCTATATTTCTAAAAATGTTCATAAAGAAATATCACAACCATATCTACTGAACACATATAAGGTTTTGTATATACTCAATGTATCAAGACAGAATTATACTCCTGAGAACTCTGAACAATGCCATGTAATACAAGTAATGACTAGCTCGAAAGTTCACATCAGAAAGAAGATTATAAAATTTTCTCTATGCTTTTACAAAACATTTCTTTGCCTGGAGATATTGATTGTGTTCTCTTATGGTAACTGAGGTGAATCAACGTTCTGACTTTCTTCTTAGCTTCTCTGTAGATCTATTGGCTTCTTGAAATCTATAGAAGTACTTCCTAATGGTGTTCTTAATTTTATCTGGCCCATGATAGTTATTCAATCAGCAATTTATGAATGTTGTTCTTCAAGGAACCTTTTTTTTCTTCTGGCAAGTAACTCCTAAACAGCTGAATGGCATACCCACTGCAATGTTGGTAATATTCTGTGATGCACAATTAGTTTATGTCTTTTTCTGGCTAGGCCTGTTGGGATTTGTCCCTGACCCAATCATATTAATATGTACCTAAGAATAAATCCAAGAAAGCAATGCAACAGCATGTAGGTCAACTGTCTTTTGAGAAACATAGTTTTAAAGTGGACTGCTATAAAACAATGGTTTGTCTCCTAAGAAGACATCTGCAACCTTGGCCTAGCAAAGGTCATCCTTGGGTTATGATGACAATTGGAATCAGAATTTCCAGTTAGTACAGTGAACAATTTGCTCGCAAATCGCAAACTGCATATAACTGCATCACTTAGCAGTTGCAACCCAGACAAGCAGACTGGCAGGTAAGTGTCAAAGGCACACAGGCAGGTGGGCAGGCACTGTGGGTGGGCATTATGGAGTGTGGGTCAATGGGTGCTGCAGGGCAGTGCTGTGGAGTGTAGGCCATCAAATGCTGTAGACAGACTCTAAAGAGCACAGGCAGGTGGGTGCTGTAGATGGGTGCTATAGAGTAAGGGTAGGTGAATGGGTGAAAAGTGGGTGACTGGGAGTAGGAGTGGCTTGCAGAAGCAACTTGCAACCTTTTGCCGTTTTCTCCACTGACTTTTTGAGTCAGTAGCAGAGGTCACAAATGACACTCATGTGGCTACGGGACTCTGCAACCATTGTCATTACAAGCCAGCAACGCAAATAACTATCTTTAGTTTCTTTTCTTTAACAACTTGAGATTTTATTTGGGGAGGCTGACAATATGAAGAGGTACAGACTAGGAAGAACTAAAAGCATATTTTTGTTCTTTCCCAAATAATTTTGGGTTTCTTCTTCTTCTGCCAGAATGCTCACCAAGCTTGTCATAAATAAATATTTATGCAAATATTAGGTGGAAATTATACCTAAAATATCTGTATGGCTATAATTGCTATAAAATATCTAAATTGGCTATACAAGTTAAAGGAGGAAGCTGCACACCCTGCTGAAAAGAAGAGTCCCTGTTAGTCTAAGGATGTGCTGAAGAAACTATGGGGAAAAGCTCAGACTTATAAAGGGATTGCAACAGGGATATACAAAAGAAACAGTGCACAGCTGCAGTCACTTACACTAGGGGCAGAGAATCTTTTGTTCTTACATGCCTGCTTGGATGATCTAATCTCAGCAGCCCAAGCCAACATGAACACTAATAAAAGATCCTTGGAAATGTAATTCAGCAGGCTGTGGATTTTTGTCTCCTCTGTACATACTTATTTGAAATAAGATACCTTATATTTAGGAAGGCTACTTAGTGATGATATATTCAATTATGCTGTAAAATATTTATTTTAAATAATAACCATATCCTGTACAAAAGGGAGAAGGTTGGGGAAAGACTAGCTGAACCAGGGGGAGGGATCAAACAGGGAATTAGCATGGAATCTTTATGCAGGAATGAATGTCATTGAACCTTATCTAGTTTCACCAAGTTGCAAACAGTTGGTCTGAAAGGATTCCTGCATATAGGCTTGAGCAATAAACAGCTAATTGAATTCTGTACATGTAGGTTTAATTGTTTGCACCTGGCAGAAGGCAAAAATATTCACTGGACTTTAAGCTCATGGTGGTACCAAAATGATCACTAATAACTTAAGACTATGTGTATGTGTGTGTATCTGTGTGTGTGTATCCTGTTCCATATTTTGTATTAATTGGACGGCTAAGGAAGCATTTCCACATTTTCAATTTGAGTAGGAGGGACTCAAATAAAAGTCAAACATAATACAAGATCAGATTATTTGAAAAGAACAGGCACACAAGCCAAGTTGGATGGAGGCTAAAAACCTGGGAGAAAAGCCAGTCCCTTTGGATGACAAGGTATGATAATAAACATTCATAAACCTAGACTTGTTTAATACAATATATTAAAATGTATGAATCTGTGACCTCATACCAATGGATTCTAAATCTCATCAGATTGAAAGGATGTGCAATGTTTAGTGGCCATGGATTTTGTAGTCAGGCAAGATCTGGAGAATTAACAGGTCTCCCTTTACATGGTATTACATTTATTACCAACTGTTATTCACAACAACTACATGGAAATTCTCTCCAAAGAGGCAATCTGCTCTAATATATTGGAGATCAACAGCAAGGGAGAGATAATAATTACATGATATGCCTGCAAAATTCTGGAAGAGCATCCGCTTCCCTTTCTCAAGAGGCAAAAAAACCAAAACAAAACAGGTTTGGGAGTAAAATTGTAGCATAATCCAATATAACTTGTTTGTTACGGTCTTATTTTATGGTTTGACTTAAATGTTACAGAGTTTAGAACTAATTTCCATAATCCTAATAACAGGCTTAATTTGCAAAAAGCAAACCAGAAATCTGAGCTCATCATAAACAAGTCATAAGGTTGCCTGGAGCAGTCATCACTGACAGCCTTTTCCCAGGATGAACAAGAACTATTGAAACCAACCATATATATTAATGTGTGGACCATTAATCATTAACTGTCTGCAAGAATCTAAGAGATTTTAATATAACAAAGCTTTAAATCTGCATGTAGATGCAAGCGTGTAGAGAACCTAATCATTTAAAGGTCTTACTGTAGCAACACCACCATTTTCAGTCTTGCATATGGGCCTAAATACATTTTGGCTCTTTTAATGAATACCAAGGGGTTTTTGTTCGTATAGGGGGTGGGGCAGGGGTGTCAAAGCATTTCTTTCAAATCACTTCTGAAATGCTATTTTTCAAGCCACAATGACAATGCTCTGATGATGTTTTTTAACAGTGTATACATAACACTGCATCAATTTAAAAAAAGTCCACAACCAAGAACTATTTATTTATATCTGCATGGCATTATTACTGGATACTCACAAATAAATGAAAGGGTCAAGCTATTTTCTAAAGTGCCTGTAGGCCAGACTAGGAATAATGGATAGAAACTGAACAAGGAGAGGTTTAACCTGGAAATAAGGAGAAACTTTCTGACAGTGAGAACAATCAACCAATGGAACAGCTTGCCCTCGGAAGTTGTGGGAGCACCATCACTTGAAACCTTCAAGAAGAGATTGGAGTGCCATCTGTCAGAAATGGTCTCCCGCTTGGGTGGGGGGGGTTAGACTAAATTACCTACAAGGTCCCTTCCAACTCTGATTATCTGTTATCTGTTAAGTTGTGGTGCTGTGCCTTTGAAATCCATTCCATTTAGCAGCCTGTGTTCACCAAAATGTTCTGTCTAAAGGCACAGGTTAAAGTCATGTGACATCATGAGAGATCTGCCACAGGAACAAAGGACAGTCTAAAGAAGTTGTTTGAGGAAGAATGGGAAAATCAGAATACAGTCGGCAACTGACCCAATTCCCCATCGTTCTTTATAAATATGTAATATCCTTTTCCCTATTATTATTGCATATGATTGAAGATGGATCATGAGACAAGGCAAAACCATTTTAAAAACCCATCTATAAACCATCATTTAAGAAAAATAAACACTAGTGAACATATGCCAGTGTAAAACTGGTGCCACTGTGAGGATCAGACATAACTTTATGCCAACTGCACCACTGGTGGGATTCAAATTTTTTTACTACCAGTTCTGTGGGTGTGGCATAGCTTAGTGGGTGTGGCAGCGGAAGGATACTGGAAAATCTCCATTCCCACCCACTCCTGGGGGAAGATTACCACTGGTTCTCTGAACTACTCAAAATTTCCACTATCGGTTCTCCAGAATTGGTCAGAACCTGCTGAATAACACCTCTGAACTGCACCTGGATGTGACAACTGAAGAGCTCTGTCTCTGTGGGACTGTGAGGAAACTGATTTAGTGATATAGTCCTACAAAATCCAGACTCTTGACATTAAGGTGAGCCTATGCATCAGCATGCATAGTGCAAAGTTTAAGTCCAGTCATGGATTTTATGCCATCATGTTCATGCATCTGACCTTGGGCTGCAAGTACATAATAGCAATGTTTGTGTGATGACATCCCTGCATACATGTCTTTATTTTGGGGTCACTGTATCTTGCTCCAGATGTCTCTGAGTCTAGTTCACAGTGCTTGCTGATAACAATAATCACATGTGAATCATTTTAAGTGAAGTGGCAAAATAAATAGTAATAGCATTTAGACTTATATACCATCTGGTAGTTCTTTACAGCACTTTCTGAATGGTTTACAATGGACAAGCATTATTTGCATATTGCTCCCAACAATTTGGATCTTCCTTTTATCGACCTCAGAAGGATGGAAAGCTGAGTTAGCTTGAATCTCATCAGGATCAAACTCCAGGCTATGGACAGAGTATGCCTGCAATACTGCAGCTTAGTCACTGCATCAGAGCAACCAAGATGATGAGGGGACTGGAAGCTAAAACATATAATGAACGGTTGCAGGAACTGAGCATGGCTAGTCTAGTGAAAAGAAGGACCAGAAGAGACAATATTTGAGGGGCTGCCAGAGAGAGGAAAGGGTCAAGCTATTTTCCAAAGCACCTGAAGGACAGACAGGAATAAGGGATGGAAACTGAACAAGGAGAGATTCAACCTGGAAATAAGGAGAAATTTTCTGACAGTGAGAGCAATCAACCAATGGAACAGCTTGCCTTTAGAAGTTGTGGGAGCTTTATCACTGGATAAAGGAAGTTTTTAGAAGAAACTCTGCCAGAAATGGTGTAAGGCCATGATGGCGAACCTATGGCACCCATGCCACAGGTGGCACGGAGAGCCATTTGTGTGGGCACATGAGCCCCAGCCAAACTTACCTGCACTGTGCATGTGCATGCCTCCCAGTTGATTTTTGGCCCATTTGAGGCCATTTTGCCCTCCTGGAGGCTCAAGGGAAGCCTCTGCAGCCTTTGGAGGGTGAAAAAATGGGTCCCTTTCAGCACTTCCAGTATTTCAGCCTTCCCTCGAGCCCCTAGGAGTGTGAAACAGCCTCCTTTGGGCTCCAGATGACCTCTGGAGGCTGAAAATGGGCACTTCCAGTATTTTGGCTGGAAGGCCCATTTTTTGGCTTTCTGAGGCTGCAGAGGCTTCCCTCGAGCGTCTGGGAGGGCGAAAATGGACTCAAACAGGCTGAAAATCAGCTGGGAGGCACACACATGTGCAGTGCAGATAAGGGGGTGGGGGATGTTGCATGCACATGTGCAGGGAGGGTGCATTGCATTGTGGGTGCCGGCATGCGCACACTTTCAGAATACCACAACAAAAAGTTCACCTTCACTGGTATAGGGTCTGCTTGGATGGGGTGCTCGACTAGGTGACCTATAAGGTCTTTTCCAACTCTGTTAATCTGTATCTGTATCTGAATCACTAGAGCTCTTTAAAGCCATTGATGAATAGGTTATTACCTCTTAGGTAATGTTCTTGGAACATTCTCTTCTGTCTCCATTGCTTCATTGGATTTTCTATTGGCCACAAGAAGAAAGAGGTGTAATCAGAATTAGTACAGTGATTCCCCTCTAATTCGTTTGCATATAGTCATTGATATTAAATGTTCTCTGGCTTTTTTTCTCCATCTGGCTCTGTTTACAGATAGATCAAATACTCAGGTTTTCTTTCTCAATGTAAGTTCTTAATTTCATTTTTCAGAAAAGAGCACCTGTCTCCAAAACTTATTTTGTTCTTTTTCTTCCACTTTCATTTATTTTATGCACACATATTCTGCAGCATACCTAACTTCTATTTAATTTTGTATAATTGTTTTCTTGACTGTGGTTATAAGACATCATTCCTATTACTACTAGTTTGATACAGCTTTTCTCTGAAGGCTTTGAAGCAATCCTACATTGTGGAGAACAAATGGATTTGAAAACTGCTGTCAGCAGAAAAGACGGATGAACTAACAGTTAATTTTATACTAGTGCTAAATCCAGCATAACTATATTCTTTGCCATGAATTCAAATAAAAAAATTCTCCTTTCCCCCCTCCTACAAATTATTTAAATCATAAGTATGTGCATTACACTTGTCCTTCAAAAGACTGAGATAATAAAATTCCCTATTATGCACCATATCAAATTATCTTGTTTGCTAAGGGTATATTTAGCTGTCTCTTCTGCTGCAGGACTAAAAAATACAGAATTTTTAATTTGACATCACTTCTCCTAAAAACACATATTTAGTTTATTTTGTTACTACATGGCACTTCTCAATGTGACATTTCAAGCAGTGTTAGGAAAACAGAAAAGAGGGTAATTTTTCCCCTTCCCTATCTCTCCCTAAACTGAAGGATGCAACTGGAAAAGACACATTCATTTATCTGAGTCGATATACAGTAAATACCATGCCTTGGAAGAGCCTATAATTGGATGAATAAGATAGAAAACATTTTTTCCCCAGAACAATTAGCAATTAGCATCTGGAAATGAAATCCTGTTCTCCTCTGATAGAAAACTTTTCCTTGTTCCATTTTTTAAAAGTTTTTTTAATATAAAAAAATCTTAGAGTGATTCTTCAATCCTCACACGTTTAAGTGTGACTTTGTATCTTCCAGCCAACTGGATAATAGTTGTCATCAGGACCCACCGTACTGTGAAGGCCCCTTTCTCCCATATAGTCCATCGCCATTTAGTCTCATTCAGTTTGTGAGAGGTGTAGGCACATGGTTGCAGGTCCCCCTCCTCATTGACTTGTAGGAAAACAGACCCCACAGCCGAATTACTAGCATTGGCCTGAACTACAAAAGGTTTTGCGAGATCCAGGTATTGCAGCATGGGCTCCCTAGCAAATAATGCCTTTAGGTTTTCAAAGGCTTGCTGACATGCAATGGGTGTGGGAAAATGTCGGGGGGCGGGGAGGCTTACTGACAGTGGCAGAAGCCCACAAAGCGCAAGCAGATAAAAAGCATAGTCCGCAAGCCCCATTTTGCATGGGAGAGCAAGTGTATCTCTTAAAAAGAACCTCAGGCTCAAGGTACCTTGCTGATAACTAGCTTCAAACTTCCTAGGCCCATTCCCTATTGTGAAGGTTGTCAATCTGGTCATAATGGAACTCGAACTCCCTTGACTATTAGGTAAAACCCTCCCAGTATTCCATAGCAGCCTCCTACACCCAGTGAAAACATCAACCATATGGGGGCGGGCCCAAACCAGGCGCACTGGCCAATACAGGTGGGAGGGGAGCTTCACTATGAGGTGGAACGGATCTTGGATTCCCATTGGCACAAGAGCCTCCTATAGTATTTGGTGCAGCAGAAGGGGTACCCCTGTTGGAATAAGTGAGAAGCAAGGATGTAAGAGCATCCCGGTTGGTGAAATAGTTTCATTGACAACACCCAGGCAAACCGAGCCGGGGGTGGTGGTTCTGATATCCAGGAGAGATCTCATGGTGTCCTTTGCCTTCCAGGTGTTATCTCCATGGTAGGGAGCGCATGTCAGCCAATGGGTTGCCAGCTGTGCTGGGGCTGCTATTCAGGCAGGGATGGAGAGCCACCAGCTGGGACGCATATTCACAGCCTCTCCCGCTGAATGCCCACCCCGGCACAGCTGGCAACCCAAGGACTGACGTGAGGCCCCAATCTGGGTCCTCATTTTACCCACCTCAGAAGGATGGAAGGCTGAGTCAACCTTGAGCCTGGTGAGATTCGATCTGCCAAATTGCAAGTAGCTTGCTGTCAGCAGAAGTAATTTGCAGTACTGCACTCTAAGCATTGTGCCACCGAGGCTAACTTCTTGGTTACTTAACATTAATTGCAGCCAACTGGATTTATAGAAGTTTCTAATGACATTTCCATACCACTGAGGAATCCAATTGTTTTAGTTTAGGGAACTTTGTCAGTTCTAGTTTCTGACTATTCTAATTTATTCCACAACCACAGCACTGAATTGAATCCTTCTATGAATTGCCATGAGTCTGGAGCCCTTATGAGCAGACTCTTGTAAAAGACATGAAAGTGTGTGGATGTGACTTATCTGCAAATATTATCATACAGAATGAACTTTTTAATTTACATGTCTCAATATCTAAAATGGAAAGTGTGCTAAGATGGATGAATGGAAGAAAGAAAGAAAGGAAGGAAGAAAGGAAATGAATGAATGCATAAATAAATAAATAAATAAATAAATACTGTTTCCTATATTTCAGGTGCATTTTTACTCATTTGGTAAATGTATAGACCTTCTTTTATTCTGGAGCTCAAAATGGCGTGCAAATTGGAGTATTATTTCCTGTAATGTTTGTTCTCAACCAGAACATTGTGAGACAGGAGATGGTGAGCAATAGGCTGGTCATAGAAATATGGCTATTAATATTATATAAATCAATATAATATAATAATAGAAATATATTTTAATTATAGAAATATGTGACTAATGTCTATGGCTGAGGTTGGACTTGAACTCAGGCCTCAACTTTAATTTATTTTGATAATTTAAATAGTGCTCATCTCCACAAATGACTTTAACAAGTAACCCCTCTCTTCTGGAACTCAAGAATAAGCAATGACCCCACTTATCTTCCATAGCAATAGAATTCATCCACCCCTTGACCCAAATTCAGCAGAGTCTATCCCTCCATTTTTTTTCCTCCAAACATTAAATTTTTAAACCTCCCCTTATATTGAGTTATACGTAACTCAAGGCAACAAACATCCACACCCTGGTGGAGCTGAGAAAATTCACCGACCCAGCCTATTCTGTGTTAGCAGAGGATACTTCAAGCTGATAGGATTTTCATGCAGGTTTGTACTCTTTCTGTATGTGGTATCTAAAGTTGAGTGGTCTATATTACTAATTCTAAACAAGGGATTGCTTTCCTGGTGTATTACCGCATAAAGGGCATTGTTTTTAAATTTATGATTGCCATTATAGAACATGGTGGTATAATAATAACTCCCAAGTGCAGTTATCAGAGGACTATAATTGAGTATGTATACTTTGCATGGAAAATGAGTTGGGACCATTTTCTTTATCCACTCTCTCATACATAGTCTTTCTTGGTATTACCACAGTCCCATAACTCTTATGTAACAATAATAACTCTTATAAAAGGTCCATTTTTCTTATTAATTAAGCATATAAATTAACTAGGCACTCCGTGAAATGTGGAAATTCTCAAGTCTCTGGCCACAGGCTTCTGATCAAAGTTTCAGGGATGAGGAAGTTTTTCTAATTTGCCTCATGCTTGCAATTATATGAATTATCATATTCATAACTACAGTGTTTCTCACAAAATAAGGCCGGGCCTTATTTTTTTTTGACCCCTGAAAAAACAGCTAGGCCATCTTTTCGGGGATGACTTAATTTCCTCCCCCACCTAGAGCGGCCCATATGCATGTACCTCGCCTCAAGGCCACTTCTATCGGCAGACAAAAGCTCCTTTGAAGGCAGAGTCCCCAGCCGCTTTGGGATGAGGCGCGGCTGCCCATGTCCCCTCGCCTTTAGGCAGTCTCTTTCGGATGATGGAAGCTCCCCAAATGCAGTCACCAGCCACTTCGATTGGCCGGTAGAAGCAGCCTCAGGGCGAGTGCACACACACACTCCCCTTGCCGCGAGGCCACTTCTATCGGCAGACAAAAGCTCCCTTGAAGGAAGAATCCCCAGCTGCTTCAGGGTGAGGCAGGGCTGCCCATGTCCCCTCGCCTTTAGGCAGTCTCTTTCGGGTGATGGAAGCTCCCCAAATGCAGTCACCAGCCACTTCAATCAGCCGGTAGAAGCAGCCTCGTGGTGAGGGGAGTGTGTGTGAGTGCTCGCCCTGAGGCAGCTTCTACCGGCTGATTGAAGTGGCTGGTGACTGCATTTGGGGAGCTTCCATTGCCTGAAAGAGACTGCCCTAAAGGCAAGGGGACACGGGTAGCCACGCCATACCCTGAAGCAGCTGGGGACTCTGCCTTCAGGGAGCTTCTATCAGCTATCAGGGTATTCTAGTCTAGGCTACCTGCAGGGCACTCCTAAAGGCAAGTTTTCTCCCCATCCCCCCCGCCCTTCCCCTGCCCATTTCTCTTCACCTCGTGTAGTTCTAACAAACGATGTGAGAAATGGCAGGGAAAAGCATGGTTTGAATAGGCCTAAATTTTGGGGGCGGGGCTTAATTTCACCTCATGCCTAGAAATCATGCTGGGCCTTCCTATTGGTGGAGGCCGTATTGTTGGAGAAACATGGTATGACTCTACGTAGGGTCACTTAGATGTAGAAATTTGATAAATAAAGCAGGGTTTCTTTCTCTTTCTTTTTTTCTCAAAAAGACATTTTCAAAATTATATTTTATAGTATAATTATATTATAAATAATATATAACTTTATTATAATTCTATTTATATTATAAATAATATATAACTTTATTATAATTCTATTATATAGAATAACAGAGTTGGAAGGGACCCTGGAGGTCTTCTAGTCCAACCCCCTACAGGAAGGCAGGAAACCCTACAATACTTCAGACAAATGGTTGTCCAATATCTTCTTAAAAACTTCCAGTGTTGGAGCACTCACAACTTCAGGAAGCAATTTGTTCCACTGATTAATTGTTCTAACTCTCAGGAAATTTCTTTTTAGTTCTAAGTTGCTTCTCTCCTTGATTAATTTCTACCCATTGCTTCTTGTCCTACCCTCGGGTGCTTTGGAGAATAGCTTGACTTGTTTGTAGCAGCCCCTGACGCAATGGAACACTGCTATCGTGTCTCCCCTAATCCTTTTCATTAGACTAGACATATCCAGTTCCAGCAACCATTCTTCATATATTTTAACTCCAGTCCTCTCATCATCTTTATTGCTCTTCTCTACACTCTTTCTAGAGTGTCAACATCTTTTTTACATCGTGGCGACCAAAACTTAATATATAATTCTATTATATAATTGTATTATTATATTACTTGTATTAAGTAAATACTTGGTGATGACCAATAATTAGACCATTGTATTAGATCCATCACAAATAAGGAAATAAGGATATACCATATACATTTTAACCTGTATAGCAGCCACTGTTTTGATCCATATATTGTTTTGTCTTGGTTTCATGAAATGGATGTCCCCAAGATCTGCAAATAAAATCTCTGCAGCATTTTTGCACTTTGTTTTTAAAAAGCTTGGTGTTTGATTTTCAAATTTTGGGGTGGTGGGGGTGGAAGGTAATCTCTCTCCTTCTCTTCCTTGCAATTCCAATATACTTCTATCACTTTGTGGACACCGTGTTTCTCAGAAAATAAGACTGAGTTTTATTTTCTTTTTGACTTTAAAATAAGCACTTGGGCTTATTTTCAAATCGATCTTACTTTTTTTGAGGTGCAGCAGGCCAGATTGGTGAGATGGACACGCCGTGGACACACCGTGTTCTCCATTCCAAAACTTTAGCATTCGGAATGGAGGCTTTTTGGCTTGTGGGAGGAAAATGCAGAGGGAGAATTTTCCTGCCTGCCATCCTTCCCTCAGTCTGTGCTGAGCTTGAGGAATAGATGATGGGCAGGAAAATCCTCCTCTCCATTTTCCTCCCACAAGCCAAAAAGCCTCCTGTGAGCCTCCCCAAAAGAGGAAAAAAATCAAAGCAGCTAGCTGAGGACTGTCGACTTTGTGGAAGCGGCCCAACAAGCAGAAGCCCTGAGCCCAGAAAGAGAAGGGCAAAAGTGGTATTTGCACTGCCCCAAGGGGCCAGCAGGCTGCAGCTGTAGCCGACCAGCTGCCCCCCCCCGTGCCCACGCTGCTACTCGTGGCCATGCCCCATCCCGCCAGGCTTATTTTCGGGGTATGGGTAATATTAGGCCCACCCCCAAAACATTAGGGTTGGGCTTATTATTGGGGTGGGTCGTGTGTTTGGAAAAACACAGTAGTTATACTATTTTTTACTGCCAGTATTAGGAAACAACATAGGAACATACAAGTAGGATCACACACAAACATAAAATAGCTCCAAACAACATTAAGTTTTGGACTCACTACCATCAAAGTCTCTTCCCTGCAGGGATGGCTTATTGAAACAAGCAGCCTCCCCACCTGACCATCTCTCTTCCATCTGTTAACTGAACAGACATCTTGGCACACTATATTTTTGTAGCATTTTTTTTTAAAGGAAAGAAACCTACTCTCTCCCCTTCCCTTGCAAAATGGCCAAGGTGACAGCTGTTTTCTCATTCTCCTCTGCCTGCTCCTGAGCTGGATCCCTTCCATCTGTCTGATCCAGTCCATCTCACTTCTCCTGCTGCACATCTTGGCACTTGCAAGCCTTCACTCTCTTTCAGTCCTCTCACTGGGCAATTTCCTTATTAATGAAGCTGCCAGCCTCTCTCTTTTCTATTGACTAAGTATAGTCAACTGAATCTCCTTATTCCTTGTTTCCCCCAAACTGTTCCTCTTTCCTGTTAGATTAGGAAGAGAAACCCTGGCTGGGGTGAACTGGACAGATAATTATGTTTTCTATTCTTTTATTTTCTTGTGAATACGCTCCCTTTCTCTCTTATTTCAGAGAGTAAAAAGTCACCAGCCTTAGCTTTAATTCCATTATCTCTCTAGGCTGCCTGTTTTTAATCTTTCCTTTCTTTCTGTCCTTTCTTTTTATTTATTTTTCCCCATTAGCCATCATGCCAAGCTGTTCTTCTTCTTTAGGCATCTTTATTTTTTATTTGTAACACTTATACAGCCACCCATCTGAAGATATCACAACCAGGAAAGAAAGAAAGGCCCATGAGGCCCATTTGAGTGTTTCAGTGTTGGACTCAGAATAGATACACTATCTTTTGCAGATCAGGTGGGATTACAAGCTGGCCACTTTGAACATTGATATGGTTAGCCTTTATTTTACGATTGCAAAAATGTTAGCAATGGTTGATGATGAGTTTATATTTCTACATTGTATACCAAAGGAAATAGACAATAGTGGCAAAATATCTGTAGCTCTGCTGTAGGATGAGGGTAAAAGTCAGAGGTGAAATTCAAAATTTTTCCCTACGGGCTCTCTGGGCTTAGCTGTGGGTGTGGGTTGGTATCGTAGTGATAGCAACCAGGGGCGATTTTTTAACTGATTCAAATTATCTCTACCAGCTCTCCCGAGCCAGTCCGAGATGATTGAATTTCACTCCTGGTGAAAGTTCGTTCTCTGAGCTTGTGGGTTAGTTTCTGAATGTTTCGTTACCAGGCTACATAACATCTTCAGCGTTCAGAAGAACACAGACACTGACATCCCCTAAACTCCACTGAAGAAGTTACCTAGCCTGGTCACAAAATGTTCAGAAACCAACCCACAAGGTCAGAGAACGAACCTTCACCCACATAGCAGTATGTGTTTCTTATGGTGTTTTTGTGATAAGAGATTTAAATTGGACTATTTTCTATATAGTTTTCCTTTCAGATAGTTTATAATTTGGGATCTCTGGAAAAATGCAAATAACTTCAGTCAATATTTTTCTTCCCCTCCTCTCCTCCTTTGTCTGATTCTTATTGTTAAGGCCAGATGATTAAAATGACTGTTTTAACCAATAGACATTTTTCTAGGCAGATTTGCATAGTTCAGCAATGCTAATGAATTCTCATTACAAACAAAAATTATGCTACAGTCTAATAGGAGGCTGAGCTGGACATCCAATGTCAATCAGAAACACCCCCCCACACACACTTTTTTTAAAGAGACCACTTTTTCTAAGTTCGCCACACATAACGTTTTAGTGCTTTTAATATCAATCTACTCTGCAAAGCTGTTAACAGGCCTTTTAAAAAGAGCCGTTCAGTTTAATCATCAGAGTTGGAATAAAACGGGGTGTTGCAGCTCCTGAATGCCAGAGAAATAGGCTGCTGACGCAGCCAATCAGCCCTATGCAAAATAGGTACAACCGCAGAGAGCTTGTTGAATTCAGCAGGACAGCGCTAAAATGGAGGGCAGCTAAGACAAAGAAACGTACACGTGTGTTGTGGAAGATTTCTAGAGTAGGTTTGTGAAATGGTATGAGGCTGATGATTGCCTTTTCCTCATTCACTCTGCAAGGTCCTGCAGAAGTCTATCTAGTCACAGAGATTGTGTCATCTCTCTCTGCCTTTCTGTCTCTGTTTCTGTCTCTATTTCTGTCTCTGTCTCTGTGTATGTGTCTGTCTGTCTCTCTCTGTCTCTCTCAATATTGGTTATTTTGACCTGGCATTTAGCTCTTTAAGGATCTGGGATTTTTTTTTTAGGATCTAGAGTAGGAGAGAGGGGGGGAAGGGGGAGGGGGAGAGAGAGAGAAAGAGAGAGAGAGAGAACATATCAAACATGTTTTTAATGCCCTCCAGTGGATCCAAATATACTTTACATCCAATAAACAGGCAGATCCTGATGCCTGCCAAATAGAAAGCATTTCAGGAAAATGCATGCTGAATCTACAAATGATGCTGAATCTAAAACATGGATGACACACTCACTTTTATTCTGCATTTTCCATTCTGCTCTTTATTTGCTTCCCATAAGCCTGTCTGCTTTACTCAAATGCTGTTGGTGTTGAGCAAAGAAGATCCTGGTTGTTTATGGCACGATTTCAGCTTAGCATGTCTTTCTTGCTTCTCTCTGCGACAAACACTTCAGCTACCACATTTTGAGATCAGAAAGGACAAAGGTGAGTTAATTGGGAGATAAGGAAGCAGCAGCACTGGGATGAGTATCCCCTGGTTTCTCAAAGGAGGAGATTCTGGGTAATCTCCAGGAATAGAAGCAGCCTGCTGTGCTACGCTACTACAAAGAGATAATGGTAGTGGCAAGGTTGGCAAACTTACAAAAAGCACTCTATAATGTTGCAACCTCCTTCTTGGCTAGGATTATAGTTAAGAGTGAGTCAACAGAGCTTTTTGTTAGTTCGGTAGGTTTACAGTATGTGTGTAAAAAAGATCGTCGGTGTCTGTTTTTCATCTTATAAAAAAATTATAAGCCACTTTTCAGGTAGCTAGCATTGGATCAGAAATAGTCCAGACAACTTTTTAACTGAAAACATCAGAAATTGGCTTTGAAATTCCTTTCATGCTGAGATCAGAGCTTCTTCTGATCAATATAAAAAGCTTCTCTACTGATCTTCTCTCTCTCCCTCCCTCCCTCCTTCCCTCCCTCCCTCTGTCTCACTCTCTCTTGCTCCCTCCCTCCCCCCTCTCTCCCTCCTTCCTTCCCTCCCCCCCTCTGTCTCACTCTCTCTTGCTCTCCCTCCCTCCCTCCCTCTCCCTCCCTCCCTGTCTCACTCTCTCTTGCTCCCTCCATCCCTCCTTCCCCCCCCCTCTCTCTCACACACACCTTCCTTTCTTGGCAGCAGAATGAAATTCTTTCCCAGACCTGACCCTCAAAATCACAATTAAAAGGGGCAATCAGAATTTGCCAAAGTCATCATTTAACAGCAGAGGATTCTTTTCTTCACAGGCCCAGTTCTGTCTTTTCTTAAATTACATCCCCATGTTCCATCATTTCCCCCTCCTGCTATCCTAGAAGGAGCCTTTGGACATAAAAGCATCTCTGGATTTTCACAGAACTGAAAAATGCCGCTTCTCGTAGTCAAGCGACCTCGCAGAAATTGATCACAAATTTGTGCTTGCTCTCCCCCTACGAACACCTAAAAATGAAGAAAGATTTTCTCATTGTGCAGATAAGCTATTTTTCCTTAAAGGCAGAGTATACAGAGATAACAATGCCATCGCCACAAGATAATAGAACAAGGCACTTCAGTGAATGCAACTTCTGTTCACATAAATTTAACAGGTACACCCTCTAGTGGAGTTAATGTGAGTTGCCTCATCCTGGTAGAATTGGTTAAGGGTCAAGAAACTGCTAACGTGAAGAAAACATTTCCTCCCTTTCTTAATGGATTCTTTAGATTCTTCTTTCTTGTGAGAAAACCTTTCCCTGCACTGGTACAAGGCCTTTACTGAATCACTGTACTTAGATTCTTCACTTTTGCTCATAATTATTTTATTCTGAGAAAGGGCTGAGAAGGGAGGATTCAGGAGATGATGGTCATAAGCCAGTAAAAAAAGAAACTGGTAAGGAGGAGTTATAAGCAGAGCCATGATTTATTTCCTTAGGGGAAAGTGGAGCATGAAAGATGGATGGAGAGTGAAAGCAACCATATAAAATAATAAACATAAAAAAAAATAAGAGCCATGTTGCAGGCTAGGCAGACTCAGAGGCTGCAGGCAATGGTTATCTATCCTGCGTAGTAATGGCAAAATTGCCTTTTGAGCTTTTCAGCAACAAGGCTGTGAAATCTTTACATCATGGGAATAGTAAACTAGATTTCCTCTCTGTTTCTGTCTTCCTTCTCCCCACTATGCAATGTTTGCTAGTGGCGATAGGACTCTGTGAAATAAAGTCCTTGAACAGAAGTCTGAACCCAACTACTCTAGAAAATGTCATTATTTCCTATCAGAATATGTTCCAAAAGTCATTTAGGTCCTCTGTCAGTTTATTTCAAGCATTATATTGAATTGGAGAAGCCATTCTGCACAGTGTTGTATCTATAACGGGCAGGAAATATTCCAGTGGCCAAAATATGTAATTCACCTGAAGAAAGAAGTATTTCAGAATCTGTGGCATCTGTAATTTTTATGATTATTTTTGACAGTGGGATTAATAAAGACCCCGTGCCAAATAAATTTGCTAACACTTGGTTGAGGTAACAAAGGTTTGATCTGAAATAGTAAAAGACAACTTCATATGTTAAATAAGGTACTGTTTTTCATCTTACAGAGTCAAAGGAGCCTTTAGAAATAGTATACTATAGTAAAGAGAATTATAAACATTTCCATTTTTATATTGCTCTTGGGTGGATTAAGATACTACTTGAGGCTTAAATTAATAGTTTCCATACAGCTATATCTAGCCAGCTGGACTAGCTGGTTACATATTTTTATGAGTTTTTTAAATTAATAATAACTGAGCACAGGTAAAATGTAAATGGTGATAGATTTGAACCTATGGCAAGCTTATTGTGGATCCATATGATCTGTGGTACTCCAGCTATTCACTTTTCCAAGAGACAGGCATGGGATGTGAAGGGCTTTTATATTCAGACTATTAGGGAAAAGATATATCAGTCTTCCAGAACAAGACTGGCAGAGTTTTCAGCATCAAATACTATACGTTACATCAAGATAGATGATGACTTTTGGGGGTCTGGTGTCCAAATGTCTTATATGGCCATTGAAAGGGATTCCTTGATTCTTAAAGTCTATAGAATCATCCAGGTCATGGTTGTCCCAAAGGTGCTTTTTCAGGAGGCAACAGGACTTCCTTGTTCTTTCTTTTGAAGATGTTTCGCTTCCCATACAAGAAGCTTCTTCAGCTCTGACAAGATAGTAAGTGCTGTTTCTGGAATCTTCACTCCAGTCCACAAGCTAGGGGGCACGATACAGCTACCTGATTGGCTGTCTATCTGACAGCTGGGAATATAAAAGAGCTGTCAGTCGAAGCCGCCTCAGGTTGCCGTTAGCGCGGGGGGCAGTTAGTTCAATGCCTGTTGGCAACCCACAGTTAGAAATAAATCTTGTTAGCCACTGTTATTCTGAGTTGTCTCAGTTCTTCTCCTAAGATCTAACAGTGGGGAATGGAAGAATGTATATTCCTTGCAAACAGCTGGTAATTTGCATCCTTTCAGAGGGTTGTTGAAGCACTTGAAGGTTTATCTGTGTCCTCAGGGTCACCAGAATAGTGCTTCTGGTTCCTGTAGTCTGCAATGTTTTCCTCTGAAGATCCATTCCTACTCTCACACCATTCAAAAGGTGTTCAGAGTTGAAGGAGCTTCTTGGATGAGATGCAAAACCTATTCAAAAGAAAAAAAAACAAGAAAGTACAGTTGCCTCCTGAAAAAGCACTTTTGGGACAACCATAACCTGGATGACTGAAAATCTCTAAAGATTTGAGCTATAAAATTTGTGATGAGATTGGGGAAAGGTGGTTTATAATATTTAAGTATTACATACTGACCATCTTACATCTTCTTTGACTCCAAGTAAATATAGTTTTCATTAACCCTGGTACAATACAAAGTATTAATCATTATCCTGAAGGTGCTTTTCCAGAAGGCAACTGGACTTTCATAGTTCTTTCCAAGAAGCTTCTTTGATTCAACCATGACCCAGATGATTGAGAATCTCCATATTCATCATTATTATAGCCAAAGATGCTTTCACAGGTTGTTAGTTTCCTTCTGAAATCCATCTGATCCTAACCCTAGTATAAATATATATAGTACTTAATTCAGGGGTTACCACCTTCTCCTCCAAACAGCAAATAATCCTGAGACACATTATAGTATAAATTACTGAGATTTTTTAATCTCCAGATTTTTTAAAATCAGCATATCAGTGGAGTCTAACACATGCTTCTTTGACTGCAACAAAACTGGTGAATTACTGCATTTAAGGTTAGAAACTTTAGAACTTTAGTTCTAACCTTGCTTATTTAAGGTTAACTAATTAACCTTAATTAATGTTTGCATGACAATCTTTTCAAATAGCAGTATAGAATATAATCACCTCTCATCATCATCAATATCACCATCAGCTGGAAAGTATATGAATGCTAAGCGGTATATAAAGAGGAAGATGAAAAGATGTATGTTGTCATATGGCTTCTAAAATCTACAAACTTGCAGTTTTGCCTAATTAATTAAATGAAAATATTAGGGATTCCTCAACTAAAGAATAATTGCTAGACAAGTCTTATCCAATCCATATGCCATGGTACTTAAGCCAATAACATAATAGATTACACTTCTGTTCATGGGGAGTGGATTTTTGGGTTGACTCCAGGTTGTGGAATGTATGACAGTGTGAATATAGAGGGAACTTTCTAAAGGATTCAGGATCTGTTAAATTTGGAAGGTACAAGTCTACCATTAAAAAGGACACATTGATTCCAATAAGTGGAAGATTGAAGACTCACTTACCTTGCAAACTTTTTTTTATTGCCGGAGGCCTCTTCAAGCAGATCTCTGCTGAGAAAGGAGGCCCAGAAGGCCATGCACGGCCTATCAGGCTTCCTTTTGCATCACCAGAGGTCTCATCAAGCCCTTTGCTGATGAGAGAGGAGAAAGCAGGCAAAGAAACAGGCTAGAGAGGAGACAGATCTTCATAAGATAAGTTATGAGGCATGACAGGATGGAGGGAAAGCAATTGTGGGGACCCCAGGGGAGGGAAAATGAGTCGGGGGAGGCTTTGGGTGGCCTGAAGTAGGTGGCCTGTTCCATCACTAGGCCCTCCCATGGCCTCCCCCACATGAGATACCTCATGTGCACTTAATGAGCTGTGCATTCAATTATCAAATACATGGGCAAAAGCAGGGAGTGATCTCATTCAAGGTATGAGATTCACTCCCATGAATCCTCAGATTATGAATGGAATGGGCAGGCTTCATTGCATTCATAACTTGAGGATTACCTATAGATCATTTTAGTGATGCCTAATTCTTTAAAAAGATCAAATATTATAAATAATTAGACAACTGATGTTAAAAACTAAATTCTAGTTATTAGAAGAAAAGAACAAATTTTACTAGTTTTGGATCATATGACATTTTGATTTTTCCAATAGAAAGTATTGCACACAACACTGGATCCCAAAGAGGCTGTGTAAATCCTAGCTATGACTTGCAAAGAACATTTAACATGTCAGCAGCCTGGTTGGAAAACTTTTCAGCATGTAAATTCCAGATCATTTAATATCCAAGAACGACAGGAACAATGCAGATAGAGTTAAGAACTTTATGCAATATAGATTTCAATGAAATAATAAATCTAATTGGATTGAATTTTATCTACTGTATTTGATTATTTGCTATTAACTTAGATAATGTTTGCTTTGACTATGTAGTTTAAGAATTAGTCCATCCATATGCACAAACAGAAAAGGAATGTTATAAACTGAAAATCATGATTGATCATTCATAATGAAAGATTGAGAGAATTAGTAAAGGAAGTAAATGTCACAGAAGATTCTGAATATGGAACTGAATATTTTTGGGAATTATCAAAAGTGGATCTTAGGAGAGGAAAAAGGGCATGGAAGAAAAAAAGAAAGATGGTGAAAAAGAAAGAAGAACAATTTAGGATTAAAATCATTAAAATCCTCCTGGGGTTAGGAGGAAATGTATGTTGGAAAATAGAATTTGAGGTACTTTAAAGCATTCAAAGTTCCATGTGATATCATAGCATGATAGTAATGTCAACTGCAACAAACCTACATGAAAATCACCTAATGAAATACAGTGATACCTCAGTATTTATCATTAATTGGTTCCAGGAGGCACAATGAGTACCACAAATGATGAATACCAAACCATTTTTCCCAATAAGGAATAATGTATTAACTCACAGGACAGTTGATATCAACAAGTCTAGCTTGTGCACTGAATACCAAACAAATGATGGGACAGAATTGTCATGTCAAAATGCCCTGAGTACCAAATTCACTGAGTTTCAAAGCAGTTGAGTACCATGGTAACACTGTATAGCATTCCTGTGGACTTCATACAGATCATGGTTTTATCCTTTTTCACTGCAACTATGATGGTGATGATGAAGATCACTTGGAAGGAAGGTCTATCCAGGCTTGGAGTGCATTTTTGATGCCAAATGTATTATGCTGCTTAATATCTTATTTAATATTGATATTGCTTATTTCTAAGATCAGGGCTAGTTATTATTAGAGTGGCATCTAAGCCCTGTAATCAAGAGAATAAATTCAATGCCAGTATTAAAGAAACTGATTGATTATATCTTTTTGACTCTTAAGAAGTACATAAATTTTCCTCCATGATGACCTGTCCCTAACATGGTCTTTCAGATCTCCCAATAATGTAGCAAATATTCATTGCTATTGTAACTTAGTCCATTGACCTTGCTGCTAATCATCCTCTTCTTCTCTTTCCTTTGGCCTTTTCCAGCATTGAAATCTTCTCCAGAGAGGTGGGTCTTCACATAATGTGTCCCAAAGTAGAATTATTTGAGCCCAGTCATTTGTGCAATGAGAATTCTGGGTGAATTTATTTGAACAATATTAACCATTTTGTTTTCATTTTCCCCGCTAGAGGGCACCTCAGTCTGCAGCAAAAAATAAAAATAAAAATTAACAAACAGGTTAGGTGTATGATGCTATGTCATTCCCAACAATTGCTGACTGTCAACATTTCCAGTTCAAACATTTCAGATCAGGTTTCATTGCCACAGATATAGCATCTTAGTGAGGAACGAGATGGTGATTCTTACAGAGCAATAAGTACTCAGAATTCAGTAGAGTTTTGCCAATACCATTTAGTGGTATTTAAACTAATAAATAAGTAAACCGGTTTTAAGACATACATAGAAAATAAATGGTTACATACCCTTTTAGTATTAGCTGCAGAAACATGGGAAAAAATATAAAGGAGATATTTGTTCTAATAATCTGATGGTGGTTATTGGTGGACTGTAGCCAAAACAAGCCATTAAAATGAGAGACTACAATTAACAACCTGAGCTATTTCAAAAATTCAGCGCTAATAATAATTGAAAGAAAGTTAATGAGATTAAACTCCATTACTCCCAAACATGGTTGACACTTCATATTTAATTCCAATTTTAAAAGAATATTATATGATGCATAATGGAGAAGATTTCTTGTGGAAGCTACTAGCTAGGCCCCAAACCAGCTCCTGTCAGGGGAACAAGATTAAAAGAACCTCTAGGGTCCTCTCTTCACACCCCCCCCCCCAAAGAAGACCTAAATTTGCATAAAGACTAATTTTTTTATGACTACAAATTATACTCTGCTGCAGTTATGGAGACTCAGAATAGCTTACAGTAGTAATATAATCTTTTGCAATCAATTAATGAAACTGAATTCAGTCCTTCAGGGAATAACATGATCTTATTTGTTCCCAAAATGCCCTCTAGAGAGCCACATTTTCTGGCTCTCCCAAAATTAGATAAATATGAGAAGGGGGTGTTGGGATCACTTACTCTATTTGCCCCAGTTTTTGTTAATAAATAAAACTTAGAAATAGTGGGAAGAATCAAACTGCATGCCAGATTTTCTCTATTTCCTTTTCCTGCAAAAGATTGGATACTCCCCCTTCATCCTCAGTGGGTTTTTTTTTGGGGGGGGGGGTATTTTATACTTTATGATTATGAGAGAGTAGGAGATGCTGCTGTTGATTTGTTAGCATGGATTCTCCATCATTCTCCAGTGGCCATGTTATCCCAAATTTCTTAGTATGGAAAAGCCCCATGGGAGGAGATTTCTTATGCTTCTTATACTTTGTTTTCAGATTTTGTGGATTGTTGAGAAACTCAGGTGGAAAAAAATGCATAGTGGAAACAGAGATTCTCAGATTTATCCATTGGTCATCTGATAGCTAAAGAAAATTCAACAAACCCACATCTCTCATATAAGAATTTTATCAGCTTTATCTTCTTACCTGTTTTGTTTTGGGTTTGTTTGTTTGTTGTTACATAACAATGTTAAGGTAATTTCATGCTGTCAAAATGAAAATAGTTTTTAAAAAGTGGAAATATTTTTCAGTCAGGCACTTTTTTAAATATCAAGAACCATTGATCTCCATTAGTGCTGGTGGTGTGGAGGTATTAATCAGCAGCTCCCATAAATAATATGAAGTTTTCTGTATTTTTATAGACACACAGACAAAAAGCTTTCTCATATTATTTCTGCCTGTCCCCTAACTGTTAAAGGCATAAAAAAAAACATCTTGTTCCCCAAAGTATCCTCAAGTGAATGAACAATAGCAGCTGTTACAAACTGTCTCATAACTTAATACTTCAAAGGAATATTTCTCATACTGGGATTCATTAAGAAATGAAATGATAAGAAATTAAGTTGTAAATATGAATAGGTATCCTAGCCTGGAATTGCAGAGAGAATGTTTTAAAAAGAACATCATAGCTCAGTGCCAAAAGGCCCTGCATTCACATCTGGACATTTCCAGGGACAGAATCAGAAGTGGTATTCAGCAGGTTCTGACCAGTTCTGGAGAACCAGTAGTGGAAATTTTGAGTAGTTCAGAGAACTGGCAAATACCACCTTTGACTGGCCCCACCCCCATCTATTCTCTCTCTCCCGAGTCCCAGCTGATTGGCTGGGTCTTCTTTTGTTGCCCTGCACAGGAGAATGGAGCTGGAAAGCAGGTTAGTGGGGTGGGGAGGGAATGGGGATTTTGCAGTATCCTTCCCCTGCCACGCCCACCAAGCCACCAGCAAGCCATGCCACACCCAAAGAACCAGTAGTACAATTTTTTGAATCCCACCACTGGACAGAATGGGACCTTCGGGCTCCTACCCTTAACTGTGCCTCCTTCTCCTCCAGGCTTCCACTTCCGCCCATTTATCTCCAGATTTTCTCCTCTGCTGGCCCTCCTCTAGCCATTCACCCTGCCAATGGGCCTCCGCTCCTCCAGGGAGGATTACAAAAACTCCATCCTGAATCCTTGGTAAACCAAACTAGATGGGCTAATGAGATAACCTGGTATAAGACATTTCCTACATACAACTTGTGGCTGGGATAGATCAAATGTATATAACCTAGTTCTATTGGTATCACCACCACCACTACCACCAGAAAATAAAGATACCTTCACTTGCTGAAAATCTGAAATTGAATATTAGTTTCTGTACAGCTAATTACTATTAGGAGCCTCTGTGGCACAGTGGTTAGAGTGCAGTACTGCAGGCTACTTCTACAGCCAGCTGCCTACAATTTGGCACTTCAAATCCCACCAGGCTCAAGGTTAACTCAGTCTTCCATCCTTCTGAGGATGGAACCAAATTATTGGGGGTAATAGGCTGACTCTGTAAACCGCTTAGAGAGGGCTGTAAAGCACTATAAAGTGGTATATAAGTCTAAGTGCTATTGCTATTGCTATTATGCCAGTATGATGCCAGTTTCATAATCCATGAAAGTAAAGCATGTGGAATACTGCAACTGCAGTCTTCCCATGTGGTTACAAACTGCCTGTTCTTTGAGACTTTAAAAGCTTATAAAACACAATTCTTTTTCATTTCCAGTCAATTATGGCTCACTTTCTCCCCACCCATGCATTTTCACATGTATATTTGTGGTTTCCACTCAGATCAAAGGAACTGATGCATGCACACTATTAAAGAATATCTAGCCAATTACTCATAGGTCCTATAAATTGTTATGTTCCCAAGCCTCCACCCTGAAATGTCAAAACGTTGGCCTTTCTGTGAGTGCTTTTTTTTTTCCTCATTAACTAAGCATTATGAAGCCCATTGAATGCACTGAGGCATACTTCTGAGTAAACATAATTGTGGCTGTGCTTTGAGCCTTGTAAACCAGTAGAGCCAGGCCAAAACAGAAAGCAAGGATTCTATTTTGCATTATGTTTTGCCTGGTTTACAAGATACCACGCAGAGAAAGAACCACAACATATTTGATACAAGATTCTTCCAGTTTTTTTTTTTTTAATGACATCCATTTAAACCTCCTTGCAACCTGGATTGGGCGCAATCTCTTGCCCCCTCCACCCCTGCCTACTGAGTGTGATTCAAGTGATTCAAGCTGCTCTACTTAATTTTTCCAAGTATGCCATTACTGCTTATGTGAAGCTTACTGGAAAAATAATTATACATTTACAATTGCATTAATATGATACAACGGAGGAGGAGGAGGAGGGGGGAGGAGGGGGAGGAATAAATCTTCATCAGACCTGGAATAGATTTAAGTTGGGGGGGAAAAGAGTCCAAATGTAGACAAACCACGTATATGGACACCCTGTTGTTGCAAATCAGCTGTAGATTTTGTCCTTATGTTAGTCACCTCTCTTCCCCAAGAGATGAAGTCCACTAGACTTGAAGTCTTGATATAAATTATAGGTAGCAAAGTTTAGAAGAACGTGCATGTTAATAATTCTTGTAAATTAAAGTCCAAAATGTTGCCACAACAGGGCAAAGCCAAACTATTTCCTAATTCAATTGTGCTACTATGGCTGGAGGTCAATCAATCAATCAATCAAAATAGAGCTGGAAGGTACCTTGGACATCTCCTGGACCAAACCATTGGTGGGATTCAAATTTTTTTACTACCGGTTCTGTGGGCGTGGCTTGGTGGACATGGCAGGGGAAGGGTATTGTAAAATCTCCAATCAGAGGTGGTATTTGTCGGTTCTTCAAACTACTCAAAATTTCTGCTACCGGTTGTCCAGAACTGAACAGAACCTGCTGAATACCACCTCTGGTCCAAACCCCTGCTCAAGCGGGAGATGCTATACCATTTCAGACAAGTGACCTTGATGAAGTTTTCCCTTATTACTCTTTAGAAAATATGTTTTTAAAAACGTCTCCCTTTTAATAGACTATTTGAATTTAGAGATTTTTCTGCTGCTGTGTTTGAGTATGTATGTAGGTGAGTGGAGAAAATCCCAGATTTTCAAATCAGTACTGTGGAATTAAACTCATTAAACAATTCTTACAGCTGTTCTATTGGGAAAGACTGAACTAGAGTTTCTGGCAAAACTGACAAGCTCTAATTTGTATATGAGCTACAGCTGGGGTGTCAAACTCACTGTGTCATGGCGTCGTCACGTGACATATTGGGACTTTCCCCCTTCTCTAAACTGGGTGGGGGCGGGGCCAGCACGTGACGTATCTGGCCCGTGGGCCAAGAGTTTAACACCCTGAGCTACGGGGACTTATAAAGCTCACCTTAAAGAAAAAAGGAAACTTTACAAGGCTCTACTTCTTCTTTGATTGATATTGCAAGCCAGAAAAGAATGGTCCCTGACCTTCATCTCACTCTATACTGTACTTTTCTGGCAAACATAAATAACAAACATAAATTCTGAGACATTTCGATGAAGTTTTATTCATCATCTTCAGGCTTCTGTCTCCGGCTCTGTGCTTTTCAGAGTAATGTGAGATTGCAGCTGCTTCCTCCTTTTAACTGCCAGTGGGGGTGGGACTTGATTGGGTGGGGGCTTGGCTGTGTTCTGATTGGGTGGGGGTGTGTTCTCATTGGTAGGGGGTTTGG
>NW_020769314.1:15438413-15466172 GCF_900518735.1 Pseudonaja textilis
CCCTGCACTGCCTGCCCTACCACATACATTGGACAAACTAACAGAAGAATAAATGCACGCATTGAAGAACATAAGAACTCAATCAAAAAAGAAGAAACGACCTCTTCCCTGGTCCAACACCTCAAAGCCACAGGACATGAAATTGACTTTAAAAATACCAGAACTATCGCCAAAACCGAACACTTCAACAGCAGAATAATCAGAGAAGCCATAGAAATAGAAAAACGCCCACACAGCATGAACAAACGAGATGACACCTCCCGCCTTCCAACCATTTGGAAACCCGCCCTGATGAACAGACGAGTACCTAACATGAAGAATGACACCAGACCCACACCCATGAGAGCCACACAAGATGCCACCACCACACTTCCATGTAGAAAACAGACTCACACCCACTCAGAAGATGAGACACGACCATGGACCAGAAGCTACACTGCAGCTGCATCACTGCCCACTTCAAACCCCTCCGAGCCATACATGAAGCAGGCCGACACCCACTATGGAGATGCAGCGCGACCACGAACTCGAAGCCGGGCAGCAGGAAATCCAGCCAATCAGAACACGGCCAACCCCCCAACCAATCAAGTCCCACCCCCACTGGCAGTTGGAAGGAAGAAGCAGCTGCAATCTCACATCACTCTGAGAAGCAAGAGCCGAAGACAGAGGCCTGATGATGATGAATGAGACTTCATCGAAACGTTGCCTAGATACTTTGAATCTTATGCGGGAGAAAACCCGAACAACCAAAGATAGATAGATAGATAGATAGATAGATAGATAGATAGATAGATAGATAGATAGATAGATATATGAAACAGGATATTTTTAGAACAAGAAGCCTCTTTTATTATGCAAAACATATTCACTAGACAACATAGTGAAGTAGCTTCTTACAGCAGCATGGATCTTTTATTAATAACATTTTAAAATATTGTATAATTCTTCTACATAATGTTTAACAGAACCAAGCACTTATATGTCTAGGCAATCCCATTATGAAATGTTCCATTGCTTTTGACATTCAGTCTGGGTACCAACTTAATCTTAGCCTAAAGCAAGGAAAAGCAATCTTATGCCTTTGGACTTTAACTCTCATCAACAGCAGCCAGCAGGACTCGCATCAGAAGAGCATTGTGCTGTTACCTCCTGATATCCCTGCCTTGTTAAGAATTCTTCTAGAACTTGATAAGAAAACAAACAAGTTATACAGTCTGCATTGTTCATAAAGTTAGTAGGAAATAATCTTGTCCTTCAGATTAATGTCTAATGTTTTTTATCCAACCATTTAGCAACAACTTCCAGCTTGGGCTTTCAACTGATCAATAGCTATGATTCATTAATTTTATCATGGATTAATTCTGTATTTTTATGATTGAATTGTTTTCTACCAAATTGGAGAAGAGAAGAGATTCCATTTCTATCAAAGCAGAATCCAACTTCTAAATCCTACTCTTGACTAAATGTTTTGCAGGCAAAATTGTATTACAAATAAATGCCAACATCTTTGGATGATATGGTCAGGATCCTTCAATATTTTGAGGACACAAGTTAAATGTGATATACAGCACTCATTCTGGGTTTGGAAACAAATTGCAACCAAAAAGTTCTTCTAGGTGAAGTTATTGTGCAAAAGAATGAGTGGAAAGAAATCTGTGGAATAATTTATTTATTTATTTATCAAAGTTGTCACCTACCTCGTACTTCAGGGGACCCTGAGAAGCTTACATTAAGAATAATAATGACACATACTCAGTTTATTAGAACAGAAGACACTGTTTTGGCATTTCATTTAATGCCATTACAAGTTTCTGTGATTTGCATAATATAATTTATGATGGTACACGCTGTATACGTGGTATGCAAGATATGACATTTTCAGAGTCATATTCCAGAGTCATATTATCAAAATCCCACTGTGTTTTTTGCCTCCTTCAGTCAAATAATTTGTGATATCCATTGCTAACCATATTTCATGTCCCCTTGACAGCAGAGAGGGAAAAGGGCTTCTGAATGAAAGCGTCTTCAACTTGATTTTTTACCATTTTTGCCATTGTAAAAATGAGGTTTTACAAATCTGCTTAGGAACAAAGTCTGTAATGTAATCAAATATAAAGTCCATTGACCACATAAAGGTAGTCATCAACCAACTTCATGGAAGCTATAGAAATCTTTCTTTCTTTCTCTCTCTCTCTCTTTCTCTTTCTCTCTTTCTTTCCCGCTCTCTCTTACCTGTCCATCTCATATTCATGACTCAGGGGCTAACAACAGTTAAAAGCATTTTATAAACACATAACTATAAAAACAATACACATATAATCAGCAGCTGAAGTAAAAAAGAAAAAAACCCAACCATCAGTAACAAATCAGCATAACCATTAGGTATTTCAATATATTCCATCATCTCCCAAAGGTGCTTTTTCAAAAGCCAATTGAACTACTTTTCACTTATGGCTGTGGCACAGCTTATCCTCTTTCCTGGCTCCTTTCCTTGTTCTGAATTGGAAGGAGATATTTTACTTGGCCCAACTCCTTGTGTAGAACTGAAAAATCGAAAGAACTCTAGAGAAGCAGCAGAACTTTGAAACTGAGAGACAAGGGAGAAGACTGGGAAGGAACCTATTCCCAAGGATCTGAGGAAGTGGGGCGTATCTTCACATTTCAGAGCTTTCCTTTCCCACTTTGAATTCACAACTCTCTCTTTCACTGTATTCCTCTTTCCATTTTCCGCCTAGTGTTCACGTCCTGTGAGGTGGATTGTATAGAAAGATTGGTCCAAAGTTATTCTACAGGCCTCTCAATCTTCAATGTGGTCCCAGAAACCCCCAAATTTGCTACTTTGTTTAAAATGTCAACATGGCATCTATTATGAATTATGAAATAGTCAGGTAATAGTGATAGGTGTATCAAGGTTTTTGTCCTGGCTCCTGTCAAAATACTCACTCAAGGGCTAAGTTCAATTATTGGCCTGAAAAAGGTTGCAAAGGATCCTGGTTTAGAATAATTTCCTTGGCAGATGGGAATGCAATAGCTTTGCCTCAGTCCTCGGGTAAGACTTATCTGAGTCAAGGGCTTTGGTGAACCCTCTGGCCAGCTAGGAGCCAAGAGCATTTGTGAGACTGAAGCAGGAACTCTTGCATTTAGGGAGGGCTCTGAGGAAAACATCCTCTGCTTTTGAACAGTTTACAGCTGACCTGAGTGGAAAAGCTAAACAAAACAAAACCTTAGATGGGAGACCACCAGGATATTTGGATGAGATGCTGATAGAGAATTCTAGGACTGCAAACTAGAGATCAGATTCAAGAAAACACCAGGCAGAAAGGCAATTGCAAAACCTATGGACATAGCCATGAAGTTAGTCCATTCCTCCCCTTTAAAAGGCAGCCCTGGACAAGAGGGCTTCTCTTCTTGTGCAGACCAGAGAAGGGAGCCATCCAATCCCTCGCTGCACTATAGGACTTCTTCTCCCCTTCAGTCTCAGGAGTCTGCCTTTATCTTCTTCTCCCCTCCCTTGCTGTGGCTTACAAATGCATGGACCACTCTTCCCAGGAAAAAAGGTGCACCTTAGCATCGCTGCATCCAAAACAGGGCATCCCTTCCATAAAACGGGGCTTCCCTAGTTTGACTCCAAGGGAGGCACCATCTGCCTATGCTTTATATATCAAGGATTCTGGTGCCTATAAGAGAAGGGGGAGAGGGGTTTTTTTTTGAGGGGGGGGGTGGCAGTTCTGTGGGTTCTACAGTTTATGTGAGTCTCACAGCCATAGGGGGTATTTAACTTTCTGCCCTAGTTGCTGTAATTCTCTCTCCAGTGGATATACAGTTCAGATCAGGTTCCTATTGCTGTGATGACAGGCATTCAGCAGGCACTATAATTGCAGAGTTAAAACAGCTCATTTTCTTACTGGCAAGCTGTAGTTAAAGAGGTGCTAGGAGGCAGCCTGGCTGTCTGCATCGAAACTGATCAAAGCCGTCAAAGGCATCTGGATTGCCTCTGCTTTCTTTCACCACCCTCCCCCTCCCCTTCTGCTGAAAAAAAGGAGGGGAGGGGGGAGAGATGAGGGGAAAAGAAGAAAAATTGGTTTAAAAAGTAATTTAAGAAGATGAATACCTATCCCTTTCCTGAGGCTAAAAGGTGGCCACTTATTAGAGATATTAAGCCTATGCTGAGTGGGTTTTCTTATGCTGTTGTACACCATTTCTAATAAGAGAATTGGACCAGGGCACATAGCTACTTAGATGTCTATTTCCATTAAGTCCTGCTGTGCAAAATTTCTATGCAATTGAATTGGACTTTTCACACTTGAACTTATTTCCTGGAGGAGATGAAATTTTCTCACCTATGTATGGATCTGAAGAGTTCATCCCCCACCCCACCCCCAAAATTATATCCTGGTCCCAGTCTGAAAGACAACAATAACATTGTTTTCCATATTCAGTTACTCTGAATTTAGGGTTATGGGTTTAATCTGAGTGGGGCTGCAGCATTTACCGTTTTCAGTGTTCCACTTTTTGCCTTCTCATGACTATTTCTGCAAAAGGGGAGCCCAATGATTCATGCTGGGCAGCTTCAAACTTCTAGCAGGAGGAGAAGGAGAACCGTGTGCCTCAGAAGGAGAATCCGGGGAGCAGAAGCAGAGATGGGCTGAATATTAGTTACTTTGAGATTTCTCAAGATTCAGCTCAATATTTTCCTTGCCAGTTCTTTATTCCCCCTGCCAGGCAGCTGTGCAGAAAAGAGACATTTCTATAAGCCTCTTTGGAAACACTCTTAATAACTTTACAACTTTCCATAGAAAATGGCTTCCCAAAGGGTTTAAGACAAAAAATAAAATAAAACAGAGGCCAGGTTTTATGACATATAGTAGCAGTAGAGAAGAAGAGGATTGGGTTCAGAGGAGTCAAGGTAAGGGAAATCCAACCCATGAAGCTTAAGCAGCAAAAAAGAGAGTGAGGGAAACTGTGACATGATATTTTTCCAGACAGTTGTTTGATGGGTACCTTGGAGGCAAGGGGGTGAGCTCCAGTGGTGAGATTCGAATTTTTTTACTGCTGGTTCTGTGGGCGTGGCTTGATGGGTGTGGCTTGGTGGGTGTGGCAGGGGAAGGGTACTGTAAAATCTCCATTCCCACCCCACTCCAGGGGATGGATACTGCAATATCCTACTCCCTCCCCATTCCATTAACCTGCTTTCCAGCTTCGTTCTCCTGTGCAGGGCAACAAAAGAAGACCCAGCTCATCAGCTGGGACTTGGGAGGCAGAGAATAGATGGGGGCGGGACCAGTCAGAGGTGGTATTTCTAACTACTCAAAATTTCTCCAGAACTGGTCAGAACCTCAGTTGCTGGTTGGAGACTTGACAGCAGGGGTATGTGAGAGAGAAGGAACCAATTCATTGAACCCAGAACAGCTTCTCTATTAAAGCAGGAACCATTGTATTAAGTAGAACTTTGGTTCTGTAGCATCCTACCTCCTTTCCTGTTTCACTCAATGGAAATGCTGTCATCCTCCAGATACAAACAATCTTTGAAAGCAGTGAATGAATTAGTTCCAAAATACCTCTGAGAATTAGGCTGCAAATTGAGTTGAACAAATGAGTTGGCCCCATCACTTGCCTTTGTTTCATCAAATCCCTTGTTTCTAATTTGCAGAATTTATTAATATATTAGACCCATACTTGTCAGTATATTTTGTAGTTTCTGACTATTCCCTGAGGCTGCTCTTCTCTTGCTGTTTAATAAGATGTTTTATAAAGAAACCGGCTCTTGATATATCATTTACATTATGACTTTTCATTTGGCCTTTGAATGCTCATTTCCTTTAGGTGACATTCATTTCCTTGAAGAATGCAAAACTCTCCATTTCAGGTTATGGTATTTATTTGGCTCCCTCATTTATAAACAACAAAATTCCCACAAGCAGAATTTTAAAATTGCTAAGGGTAAAAAAGATTTCAGATGGAGTCCCTGATAGAAAATATACATGTGTAATGTTGTTCCTTTAGCCCAGCCTTCTTTTGCCTGTGGCCTTACAGCTACAGAGGCAACTGGTACAACTCTCTTCCAGATGGCAGCTGATTGAGAAGGTATACAGGTTCTTAAAAAGGCTGTATCTATTCAGAGTATATGCAGGAAATATAATTCTGATATAAAAAGCTCCATAACATAAGAAACAATAGGATCTAGTATGCCTAATCTAATGAACAGAAGCACTAGAGATGACATAGTAACAGTTTTCTAGTACTTGAGGGCCTGTCATAGAGAATATACAATGGAATGGATATAAATATTTTTTTAAATACTATAACAAATAAAATCCATAAAACTTGTTGAAGTGATCCATGTAATTCCGGGGTATCAAACTCGCGATGACACATTGTCGTCACGTGACATATCACAACTTTTTTTTCCCTTTTGCTAAATCGGGTGTGGGTGTGGCCAGCACATGATGTATCCACCCCCGGGCTACGAGTTTGACACCCCTGATGTGACTAAACCTATAATATCTGGTATCTATTACTCACTGTTCCACAATGTAGATATACACAAAGGATAAGTAAGAAAAATGGAATGGAGGAAGTAAATAACTTTGTGGCAATGGCATACAATATAGGATGAAATGTAGCATTTTGCCTTGCTAATCCTGCTGGTGTTTTTTAATCTAAGGTACTAATTCTTTTTGTACTATTGGCTTCAGAGTACAATCCTGCAATTTGAATTGAAGTAGTAGGATTGCATTTTTCAGCAATAATTGAAGATAAAGTTTGGTGAATTACCCTTTAACCTTTAATAAATGGAGTTATCTTTCAATGTCTAGCTTGCTTGTAAAAAGGGCAGCATTAAAAGGGTCTGAGTCAATTATTCTATTTCCCCTTTTCATATTGGTAGAGTGTTTCTAGGTATGGAGATTATAGGAAGGAAGCCTCAAAATTAGGACATTACTTGATTTATATATCCACAAGGTGAAAGGAATTGCAGGTGGACAAACTGTAGAGGCATTTACAGATAGTCCAATAGTTTAATGACTGTTCAAATTTACAATGGCACTGAAAAAAGTGACCTATGACCATTTTTCACTCTTACAACCATTGCAACATCCCCCTGGTCATGTGATCAAAATTCAGGCACTTGGCAATTGGCATGTGTTTATGACACTTGTACTGTCCTGTGATGATGTGATCACCATTTGTAATCTTTCCAACTGATTATGACAAAGTTAACTGGGGGAAGCCAGGTTCACTTAACAATTGCTATGATTTGCATAACTACTGTAGCAAAATGGTTGCAACCTAACAATTGTCTTGTTTAGCCATGGAAATGTTGAGCTCCATGATGGTAATAAGTTGAGGACCACCTGTACAACTTCACAAGGGTATATCTTGTCAGCTAACTCCAAAGCCTTCCCTGCTTAATGTTTAGTTTTGTCCATTCTGAAATTAAACAGCCAATGAATATGTCTTGGATGAGCCACAACAATGGAAATGAATCTAGAGTTTATTTTCTCTCATTATGGCTGTACTCAGACCATGCAAACAATACAATTTGCATTCCATTATGTAAAAATGAATTGAGTGTTGAACGAGTTCTCTTCCTGGATAACATCTTAGCATGATCTACAAATTTGGGTTTTGTATTGTGCATGAACATCTGCATTTTATTTGCAAGAAACAATTGCTAGAATGTTGATTAGGATGAAATGTCCCCAAATTTTCAACAAGCCTCGACCAACCAAGAGTTTAGATTATATCTGTGAACTACCACAAAGATTTAAAATAAAGATCTAGCTTCTTAGAATTAGGAGCTGAAGTTTGAAATCATGGGTTATGAAAACCAGAGTACATCTGTGGTTCTTTTTATTGGCCATTTAGTTTTCTAGTCTTTCATAACTTTGAGTTTGTCTTAATTCCACCTTTGTCTTGCAGTGATATACACTAGCAGGATATGATTCATAGAGCATATGAGAGCCAAAAATTCTTCCTTCTTCCAAAGAATGTAATAATCTTGCACAATAATAGGCTCAATTACCAGACTGTCAGTCAAATCAGCTATTTATCCAGCTTATTCCTTTACATCACTTGCTTGTTTTCGCCCTTTTGATACCATAATGGTTTGAAATGAACAAGACTTCTAAGTGTAGTTCTAGGTTTTTTTTTTAAATGAAAACCACCCTCAACTTCTTTTCAAGGGCATGCAAAAATTAAATTATTCTTACAAAAAATAGGGAGGAAGAATATTGCCAGAAGAGGTCAGAGGTTCACCAAAATAATTGGCAATAACAAAGGCCACATTTCACACTAATCAAAATAGTACCAAGTCCCAAATAAATAGCATTCCCCAGCAATTAATGTTTCAGTAACAGTAATATTCCATTTAGTAACATGTATCTTTAAAAAAAATAACTTACTGGCTGATTTAGTGGCATATATCTTTTAAAATAACTTATAAAAGTTAATAGTGTTTAAAGCACAGTGCTAGAGAATGAAAACAAAGTTCATATATTGCTAAAATACATGATGCACAAGTACATGAGTTTGATTATTCATAAAAAAGAGTAAATGCTCACTTATTTTATTATTAAATGTAGACACAGTACCTTGCTTTGAAGAAAGCAATCTTTTATCCTTGCATAGTTCTAAATGTGTGGTCTGTTTCTGCTGGATGGAGAAATGCACCATAGATGTTTCTGGATGGAGAAATGCATCATACATGTTTCTGCATCTATGATTGGGTGAAGTTTCTTGAATGAGGTCAGTTTGTAAGGATAAGTGGTTTTCTGGCCTGGTTGATACACACCTGTCATGTTCAAGAATTTGAACAATTTCAGAAATTGAAATTGTCCCTTTTATTCTGGCCCTTCCCATAAAACGAGCGGAAAATGTTTAACATGCTTTTGAGTGTCTGCAGGTTGCAATTTATTGAATTATCTCTGGAGGTTTTTAGATGGAGATATAATCCAGGTGTGGTAGCTGAAAGGTTTACACTGGTAAACAACTTCAATACATTCCTGTGCTGGTGCTGGATGGAGAAATGCAATTTCAAACAGTGAATGTCACTTCAGAACAGAAGTGTAAAAGGACAGTTGGTGTTTTAATTAAAGCAGGGCTGTCAAACTCCTGGTCCATGGGCTGGATGTGTCATGCACTGGCCATGACCATGCCCAGTTTAGCGAAGGAGAAAAAAGTCCCAATACATCATGTGACACCGCCCTGATGATGTGAGTTTGACACCCCTGCACTAGAGGTTTCATAGCTTGATCCACCTCCCAATTCCAAGTAACATGCTAAGATGATTAGATTAAGGAATTCAAATACAAAATTGCCAATGTAATTATCATTAAGTGTAAATGGGGGAAGTTGCAGACTGCTACAGAGATGAAAATACAATGAAAAATCACTCATACCTTCTTAAGCAACATCATATTTCATAGCAGTTTTCTAAAATTCTCTATTTTTTTGCACTAATTTGTAAAGTCTGCTTTCTCTCATCAAATTGAATAGCAATAGCAATTGCACTTAGACTTATATACCACTGTATAGTGCTTTACACATTCTCTCAGTGGTTTATAGAATCGGCAATACAATCTGGGTCCTCATTTTACCAACCTTGGAAAGGTGGAAGGCTGAGTCAACCTTGAGCCTGTCAGGATCAAACTCCTGCAATTTTAACCACTGCACTATCACAGCTCCTGGTGCATGAATTGGGTGATTTGTTTTTTCTCTGTCAGGTACTATATCTAAAAACTTTTACTGAAGAAAAAAGACATGTGAAGACAATTTCAAAACTACCAAAATCTGTGAGCATCTTTAGACAATTTTACGATCAAGACATCCATGTTTTGAGAGAGGGTTAATGAGTCAACTTGAACAAAACATTTTAAAGTACTGACACTCTAAAGAACATTTGCTGAAGTTGCTATCAGAAACAGTTCCTTTATTTTTTCCACATCTGATAATATTCCTACAAAAAGATTAATTTCATGCTTTGACTTTTTTTAAAAAAAAGATATGATATGAAGTTTCAAATAAAGGCCATACAGAAGAAGTTTGTTTTAATCATAATGGTCTAGTAACATCAAAAGAAATATCTTTGCAGCATGAATTTAAAATATTAGGTTAACAAGTCTGGCAGTTTGGAAATAAATAAGAGATTATACAGAAAGGCTATCATAAGAGGTTCTTCACAATGCATGTTTAATATAAGCCAAGACTTTCTGCTCAAAGTATTAAAATAGCTGTGTTTTTTGGAATGATTGAATGGCTACTTCAAATGCTTTCCTGATTTTCTACAGATGTGTTTGCATGCACAAAACCTTCTGCAGGGAGTGCTAGCAAAGTGGCTATATGGAGTATGTATCATGCATTCACAGACAGCCACATGAGTCTTCCCAAGGAGATGGCTGCTTTAAAGCTTTACTAATTTGGCTGGGCATAGCATAACTCAGAAGCACTTGTTCTTTTTCCAGTCTTATCATACCACATCATTGCATCTCATCAGTCTATGACTGATGAGATGCAATTATACTCATACAGTTCCCAACTGTTTGGGTTCAGTGGAACATTTAAAACGTTGAATATGTGGTGTGGGCATTCTCACAGAATTATTGTCATGTCAATTTCACTTGTCCCGAGTATCAGGAGGCAACCAAACCACCAAAAGGTGTTCACCCAACATAAGTTTATGAAGGGTATAAAAGTCTAGTTGGAATATAAGTTAAGCTTAAGATAGATATTTTGCTTCATTAATTCATTCTTTAATTTAAAGAATCTACATTTTATAATTAGGTACAGCAGGCACTCTGGAGATTTAGAAGTACTAGAAAAACCTCTATCTCAAAGGACTGCAGTCTCTGAAAAGGATTCAGAAAAAGTGAATCTTAAAGAAAGGCAGGAACTATACTCCCTTAAGGAAGCTCAACTTTTACAACTTCTCTGGAAGTCTAAAAAACTGTTGCTGCTTTACAGAAGCTACTCATAAAAGGTAAGGAAGTCTTTAAGCAGCAGCAGCTTTTTTTAAAGCCCTCATCTAGAAACCAGGGGATAAAATGGACTTTTATATTAATAGTAGAGATGTGCTACACTTGCACACATTCCAAAGCATATCTATGAATTATTTTTTGAAGGATGAACAGCTAGCCCTAATTATTTCCTTCCTTCTATATTAGCATACTAAAATAATTTTACTATAGAAACTAATAACGTCAAACTCTGAGAGTTCAATACTTCAATAAGTTTGATGTATCCCTTTGCAAACCTAATTAGCTTACCTGACAGCAATGCCTTCATGTTATTTAAAAGTTCTATTCAGTTAACTTGATATATTATAGCCATTTCAGACACACTCCAACTGCTGAACAGACTGCAAAGTTTGTTCAGGCAAACCTGGCAAGGTCAAATTCATAAAAAATACTGTTGTACCATAACTTGGCTAAAGGTGCCAGAGAAAATTGATTGCACTTTTGTTTGAGATACCCGTAAGTTGCTCCAATGATCAGCTTTTGTTTTCTTTTGGGCTCAGGCCAATTTTAACTTGTCAGTGAAAGTTGTTAAATTTCAAAGGCTGTCACTAATGCAAGAGAGCACTGTGTAGCTTGTATATTTACCTTGCATTGTCCCTTATCTAATTAACATTGATGGATTATCACACAACAAATACAGTTGTTTGAATGTGTTCCTCAGTTCTCTGGGTGGCAAACACAGCCTGTTTTTGATTCTCAGAGGTTGGTTAGTTCTGCCACTCCAACCGTTCACTCTGTTGATTCTCGATGAAAATTTGGACAGCAAGCTCCTTGAGGTAAGGTGGACAACTGATAGCTTTAGAGTATCAATGGCTTGCATAATATTAAAAAAAAATGGAACCCTGTAACTAAAAATGACTTGGTTGGCTCTTCTCTCCCTTCTGTTAGCTCTGATATACAGTGAGGTAACTGCAATATTCCCCCCCCCCCAAATCTGGATAATTGCTACCACACAATAGTTTAAGGCCCTCATCGTTTATGTGGAGCAAACGTTTTTCCAAAAGGTCAAAGAGCAAGAAGATCTTGTAAGCAGATTAGGAAACCGGTAGAAAGGCCAAAGGCACCCTAAGACTTTACATTCCCAAAGTGTTGGGTTAAGTGGTTGCCCAAGGATGTACTTAACTCTGGAGGTCAAATGAAGTTGCGGCATTTCACCTATAATCAGTCTGGAAGTGTAGCTGGTTACAAAGTATGTTAAAGAGGCAATAATAGTCTGACATTTTCTCCAAATGGTATATTCAGTCTTCCAAGAACTGCCATTTTATGTTTTGCAGAGAAAACAAAATAAATACATTGTTTCTGCTTAATTTAAATCTTCCTGTGAGTTCTTCCATTCTTTGAAAAAAGATATAGGCTTTTTTCTTTGGTAATTCTATTGTGCAATTAGTGTGGAGGAAATCTTGAAAATGCTGGTTGTTCAGTATGCCAGATAGCTGGAAATAGCACACTATGATCTTGGAAGTAAAGGAACAATAGACTAAATATAACAAAGGTACTTCTTAGGTGCTAGGAATATATAAAAACTCTGAATCTCAGGGGTTAAAGTATGAGATGATGATTTTGTAAATTATAACGCTTCACCTGCATTAACTTTTCGTTCTTCCATGTGATGGTGCCTTGGTTGTATAAAGTTATTTCATTTGTGCTTATTATTTTGGTATAATGTTGTGAGCCAGCCGGAGTTATGTCATATAAGATAGGAAGCTATATAAATCTTTGAAATAAATAAATAAATAAAATTGGTAGGGCCTAGTCAGATGTTCCTTTGTTTTTAAAACCACATTTTAATCTAAGAAAAATGGCTCCTAATATTTGGAAAAACGAAGCTGAATATGTAAATCTTTATTCCACCTGTTGGATTCTAATTCATGGGTATGAACTAGAAAGTATGAAGGAAGTCAAATGGTCATTCATGTCCTCTTCTATCCTTAGCAAATCCATATTTGCTCCTCTACATTAGGATTTTGAATTAAACAGAGAAATAGCTGATAACAAATATGTGCAATATCTAGTAGAAATCATCCAAATATTGGGTGCAGATTCTAGTACAAAATTTATACGATGCTAGAAGAAAGTGGAAAAAGGAACAGATCATACCAAAAATAAAACAAGAATACTGTCTATAGCAAGAAATTAAAATAACAATACATAGAGCACACTAAACTGAACAATTAGAGGTGATTTTAATCTTTTACCATTCTAAAGTTTCCTGTATTGGCTCACTCTAGGCAGTTTCACAAGTAAGTTAATGCCTCTCCTGTTGTGTTAATCAGACAAGCTTTTAGTTCTAGGATGCAAGAATTAGAAAGACATTTGTGTTTTTGATCATGGAGAAATAAGTTATTCTTGTTCTTCATCTGTATAAAGAACAATTATTTGGATTATAAATATTGGGTTTTGTCAAAAGAGATAATAAGTGCAACAAAAAAAACTGTTGGATGGCTTAACCATTTCATTGATTATATTCTTGTTTGTCTTTGGAAGAAAAGATATTAATATTAGTACCACTACAAATAATAGCAGCAATAGTAATAGTAATAAAAAAGACAAAAACAATGGTAAGAATTTTGTACAGCACCATTGATATTCATAATGCTTCCTACTATACACTGAGACAAATTTATGTCCCTCCAATTTACATCTTGATATTTAATTTAATATACACTGCTCAAAAAAATAAAGGGAACACTTAAACAACACAATGTAACTCCAAGTCAATCACACTTCTGTGAAATCAAACTGTCCATTTAGGTAGCAACACTGATTGACAATCAATTTCACATACTGTTGTGCAAATGGAATAGACAACAGGTGGAAAGCATAGGCAGTTAGCAATATATCCCCAATAAAGGAGTGGTTCTGCAGGTGGTGACCATAGACCACTTCTCAGTTCCTATGCTTTCTGGCTGATGGTTTGGTCACTTCTGAATGCTGGCAGTGCTTTCACTCTAGTGGTAGCATGAGATGGAGTCTACAACCCACACAAGTGGCTCAGGTAATGCAGCTCATCCAGGATGGCACATCAATGCGAGCTATGGCAAGAAGGTTTGCTGTGTCTGTCAGTGTAGTGTCCAGAGCATGGAGGCACTACCAGGAGACAGGCCAGTACATCAGGAGATGTGGAGGAGGCCATAGGAGGGCAACAACCCAGCATCAGGACCGCTACCTCTGCCTTTGTGCAAGGAGGAACAGGAGGAGCACTGCCAGAGCCCTGCAATATGACCTCTAGCGGGCCACAAATGTGCATGTGGATGCTCAAATGGTCAGAAACAAACTCCATGAGGGTGGTATGAGGGGCCGACGTCCACAGGTGGAGGTTGTGCTTACAGCCCAACCTGTGCAGGACATTTGGCATTTGCCAGAGAACGCCAAGATAGGCAAATTCGCCACTGGCAGCCTGTGCTCTTCACAGATGAAAGCAGGTTCACACTGAGCACATGTGATAGATGTGATGGGGTCTGGAGACACCGTGGAGAACGTTCTGCTGCCTGCAACGTTCTCCAGCATGACCTTTTTGGCAGTGGGTCAGTAATGGTGTGGGGTGGCATTTCTTTAGGGAGCTGCACAGCCCTCCGTGTGCTCACCAGAGGTAGCCTGACTGCCATTAGGTACCGAGATGAGATCCTCAGACCCCTTGTGAGACCATATGCTGGTGCAGTTGGCCCTGGGTTCCTCCTAATGCATGACAATGCTAGACCTCATGTGGCTGGAGTGTGTCAGCAGTTCCTGCAAGATGAAGGCATTGATGCTATGGACTGGCCTGCCCATTCCCCAGACCTGAATCCAATTGAGCACATCTGGGACATCATGTCTCACTCCATCCACCAACACCATGTTGTACCATAGACTGTCCAGGAGTTGGGGGATGCTTTAGTCCAGGTGTAGGGAGGAGATCCCTCAGGAGACCATCCACCACCTCATCAGGAGCATGCCCGGGCATTGTAGGGAGGTCATACAGGCACATGGAGGTCACACACACTACTGAGCCTCATTTTGACTTGTTTTAAGGACATTACTTCAAAGTTGGATCAGCCTGTAGTGTTTTTTTCTACTTTGATTTTGAGTGTAACTCCAAATCCAGACCTCCATGAGTTGCTAAATTTGATTTCCATTGATAATTTTTGTGTGATTTTGTTGTCAGCACATTCAACTATGTAATGAACAAAGTATTTAATAAGAATATTTTATTCATTCAGATCTAGGATGTCTTATTTTTGTGTTCCCTTTATTTTATTTTATTTTGAACAATGTATATTTTAAAAAATTATTATTTTAAATATTTTTTCCTTATACTTACTAAAATAAAATTTATTATTTTAAATTTATTTTAACATTTAATACTTTAATATTAATATATCTTCCAGTATGTTTATTACAATACCTTCTTCCTTTTTTATTAAGCGGCATTAGTAAAATTGGAAGAGTTACGCTGAAAGAGCTTTATTAAAAGCAAACCAAGAGTCACTTATTGTAGTACCTCTTAAAATTTAAATACCTAACCACTATTAATGATTTTTAATCTACTTAGGCATCACTTTCCCAATTCTGATAATAAGCAGTCCAATTCTGATAATTGGCAGCCCTAATTTTCTTATATTTTAAGGAAAGAAAAAATGTTTGTGAAATTAGTTAGTTTCATAATTATGGTACAAAGAGATTGTGCTTTGAGAGATGTTCTTTGTAATTATATTATTGAAACAGCACATTGTTTCAATCATATAATTATTTAACATAGCTTCATTAAAAGGTTATAGTTTCTGCCAAGCCATGTCCCAAATTTATTTGACTTATATTGCAAGTTAAGACCGAATGAGTTGAGTCAGCAGTTTCCATGTAGTTTGTGGAACATCAGCAGAGAGATGGAATACTTTTATTCTCCTAGTAACATTTGACTGAAAAAATGGTCAGAGTTAATAGCAGCACAAAAAAACAACTCAGGGAGCTAGAACTCAACCAATCAAAAAGCTTTATCAATTCCAAGTTAAAATTTATAAATATTTATACCATTTAGACTCACTCAGGGTGGATAACAGAAAGTGTACTTATGAGCCATGGTGGCTCAGTGGTTAGAACACAGTACTGCAAGCTACTACTACTGACTGCCAGCTGCATTTCAGCAGTTCAATTCTCATTGGTTCAAGGTTGACTCAGCCTTCCATCCTTCCAAGGTGCGTAAATTGAGGACCCAGATTGTTGGGGGCAATAGGCTGACTCTGTAAACTTTTTAGAGAGGGCTGTGAAGCATTGTGAGGTGGCATATAGGTCTAAGTGCTATTGCTATTTAAGAAACACTCCACAATCATCAAGTTTTGAAAGAAATAGGCAGTACAGTAGGAGAAGACATGGTTTGTCAATATCTTTAAATACCTAAATAGAATTATACAATTAATGCTTGAAAATCTCCTGCTTGGATTTTTAAGATGATGTTGTTGTTTACACTAAGTCATGTATGGCTTTTTATCTCCCAGAGTTTGCCCAAATTCATATGAAGAACAGTTGCAGGAACTGGCTATGCCTAGTTTAATGAAAAGAAGGACTGTTCCAATATCTCAAGGGTTGCCAGAAAGAAGAGGGAGTCAAACTATTCTCCAAAGCACCTGAAGACAGGACAAGAAGCAATGGATGGAAACTAATCAAGGAGAGAAGCAACCTAGTACTAAGGATAAATTTCATGAGAGTTAGAACAATTAACCAGTGGAACAACTTGCCTCCAGAAGTTGTGGATGCTCCAACACTGGAAGTTTTTTAGAAGAGATTGGACAACCATTTGTCTGAAGTTGTGTAGGGTTTCCTGCCTAAGCAGGGGGTTGGACTAGAAGACCTCCAAGGTCCCTTCCAACTCTGTTATTCTATTCTATTCTATTCTATTCTATTCTATTCTATTCTATTATATTCTATCTGTTCTGTTCTATTCATGTTCATTGCATTGATGATGCTACCTAATTACATTTGCCTTCAATCTTTCCCAACACCAGGGTCTTTTCCAATGACGCCGCTCTTCTCATTTGGTGGTCAAAGTATTTCAACTTCAGTTTCAGTATCTGTCCTTCCAAAGATCAGTCAGGGTTGATTTCCTTTCGGATCTACTGATCTGATCTCCTTGCAATCCAAAGGACTCTTAAGGTTCTTCTCCAGCACTTCAATTCAAAAGAATTTATTTATTTTTTAAAGGTACTTGTGATGATCTTCAGGATCAGGCTACAATAAAAGTACATTTTTAAGGATCTGTACCTGAAGAATTTCACCTTATCTCTCTCTTTTTTATTTATTTATTTATTGCTGGAATAAGATGCTTTGGCATTGATAAGAAAAAACTCCATAAAGGGACTCTATAGAGAAAATTGAATTTACCTCTCTTTATTTCACTGCCAAGAATAGCCACAATTTAGCTCAAAATATTTTTTTTAACCAACCTAATGGGATTTCGTTCTAACCTATCACATTAATATTGCATTAAATAAATAAGTCTCACTCTTTGTACAGAATTTACCTTTTCCAAATGACTGTTTTTCTCTTATCTAATGGCAGAGCAAGACTATGCTTTAGTGATCTGAAGTAAAATATTGGATACGAAGGTTTTAGCTGATAAAAATAGATGCCAGAGAGACACTGAGTAATGTCTGAGCAAAGAAGCACTTTTCATTTTTGCAGACACCTTTTTATTTTTACATATTGCAGGATATATTTCTGGGAATCAGCAGAGATGTATGGCCATGAGCAGAGTGTCCCTTAAGATGGGCCAAGTGACCCAGCTTGACAAATGTGAAGTGATGATTTCCCTCTTGACTTTCCAAAGTCTCCTTTGGTCTGTTTTTAGAATGCAATTGAAGATAAGATAGTAACAAGCTGATTCTAACATAACCTTTTGATAATGCTGCAGATGTGAAAGGACAAGACTGGAGATGCTGCCGGGAAGAGAAATATTGATGGACATCACAAAAAAAAGAAAGAAAAAGCAATTGCTTCCTTGTCCCTGCATGTCACAGCTTGAATTCTGTGTTCAGAACCCTGGACCCAGAGGAATAATCAATTTAGAACAGTGTTTTTCCACTTTGGCAACTTTAAGACATATGGACTTCAACTCCCAGAATTCCCCATCTAGCATGCTGGCTGGGGAATTCTAGGAGTTGAAGTTCACATGTCTTAAAGTTGTCAAAGTGGGAAAACACTGGGTTAGAATGATGTTTACCTAGAATGATTCTGTAGCCCAAACGACAATTTTCGATGTTTTGCTCCATAACAAAAGTTGCTACTTAAAAAAAAAAATCATACAGAAATGCAATCATAAAAAAGAATTGCTGTTTTATAAGTTTAAGTAACTAACAACTCAAAAAAGAAAGCTTGTGGCTGTAAATAATTTCAATGGTATTGTACCTATGTGGTGGGCTGCAACTGGTTTAACAACCGGCTATGTGAGTGTGCGCTTTGCGCACGTATGTGTATAATGCACACACAGCGTTCAAAATACAGCAATTTGGAGCTCAACTGCTTACTTTCTAGGGAAGCCCCAGTAAGTAGAATTGTTGAAGCGCAGAAATCAGCTAAGCCAGAAAGAAAGAAATATAGGACAGAGATAGGGTGAGGGCAGGTGGGCGGGGCCAGGTGATGGTTCGAACTACCAGTTCTCTAGAACCGGTCCAAACCGGCAGAGCCCACCACAGATGGTACAATATTCAATTTTCCTTGAAGGTCACCTGCCTAAAGGACAGACTGTGCTGTGATTGGAAGAAATGTATGACTCAGACTACCTCCCAACTCCTAGAACAGTGGTGGCAACCTTTTTTGGGCTCCCATGCCAAAAATTGTGTGCGCACTTGTGCTCTCACACTCGCATGCTAACACCCAGAAGGCAATGTGCGCAGGGGCCCCCACACCTCTTGTGCATGTTTGTGACACATCCCCACACACATATTACATGTCTCTGCACATGCATGCACATCTCCCGCTCACCCTTGCATCCCATGCATGCATGCCAGATACCCAACAATCAGCTGTCAGGAAGGTGGTGTGCATGCATGCGCAGTGGGGCTCTTCTGGGAAACCTCTCTGTATGCCACTTCTGGCACACATGCCACTTCTGGCACACATACCAAAGACCTGGCATAGTTAAGTAATAAAAGGCAAAATTGCCAGTATGCCAGCAGCAGAAGTTTGTCAATTACTAAAATATAGCAGTGATTTAAACATGGTGGTGATGGTTTTTTTCTAATTTTTATGATGGAGTGTATATATGGATTGTAGTGGCTGACAAGGCACAGGACTTGTTATTGGCCAGCAAACAGACTTTGATTAACCTGGAGTTTTATCTGCTTATATGTGGCCAGAAAAAAGAAGTGCTGATTGGCTGCCAGTTTTTAAGTCCAAATAAATGGTCCAAATAAATCCACAAATATGCAAAAGAGATTGAATCAATCTGGATACATTTCACATTGAAAAGAAAAGGGTTGGGTCCTGAATCATTTGATTGCCTGAATGAACCTGGTGAGCAGTAGCAAGCATATTTTGGCAATGAGAATTGTGCATCCCTCTTGAAGGCTGATGAGCTACTGGGTTCAAAAAAGAAAACAAGAAAAAAGATAGAAATCTACATCTGATTTAAAGGTCTTTTCCCCCCTTATTTAAAGAAGAAACCCTCCCTATCCACTTTGTGCTTGTAAGAAAGTTTTGCTCTTGCTGTTAATGTGGTACTTTTAACAAAACAAGTGTCAGAAAAGTTGGCCTCTGTGACAAATAAAATGTTGGCCTCAGCCTGATCCAACAGGATTATTCTTGCGTTCTTACATAAACTGATTTTTTTCAATTATCCAGCAAGAAGCAGCCTTGTACGAAGGCACGTTATACTTTACTTTGAGAACACTGATAATACTTTCCAGCTCATATTGTTCTGTAGCGTGTTTCCTTGGGGGAGAGGTAAAGGAAGGTATTCCAGAGGCATGCTTTATCTTATTTATTACTGAAATAATTCCCATTAATATATTTTAAAAGTTGTTTACATACAAGACTGAGGAAAAAATGACCTGTAACTAATTCTGTGTTTTCTACATCAGACTGTATTGTATTAACTGAATTACTTTCATCAGGGTAATAACTTGTGGAGCATGGCTACTTATATTTATGTATAAACCATATTTCTAAGACTGATCTGTTCCAGAGGATTCTGTGTTGCAAACTACATAAACAGGATAAAAAAAGCAATAAGTCAAGGACACAATAAGAGTTCCCCTGAAGGGACTAACCATCAGTTTCCATGCGCACCAATCCAAAGGAACCCTTTACTTACCTTAGTTCAAGGCCTGGGGTGGTGGTGGTGGTAAAGATCCACATTGTCAAGGCCCAGTTTGAAGCCATTTCAGGACATGTCTTGTATAATGATGCACATATTCTAGAACATTATTTGGTAAACTGATTGGAGCCAGACTGAAATGGGATCATTGGCTCGCAAGTTTCACCAAGCAGCAATTCCATAGGTCACTTCTCTTTGATCAACTGATTAGTATGGAAAATGGCTCTTGGCGGGGCCAGTCACCTGGTCAACAGAGAAGAAGGAGTCATGATGGTTATCACTTGCAGGGAGAGGAGGATTTACGTGGGCCAATTGTGGGATATTTAATGAAGATTGGGTGAATGATTGGGGGTTGCAAAGACACCATCTTGAACAACACACAGTAAGACCAGTGGTTGGATTAAAAAAAAAAATTATTACCAGTTCTCTGTGCATGGCTTGGTGGGCATGGTGTGACTTGGTGGGCATGGCAGGGGAAGGATATTGCAAAATCCCATTCTCTCCCTACTCCACTAACCTGCTTTCCAGCTCCGTTCTCCTGTGCAGGGCAACGATCAGCTGGGACCCAGGAGGCAGACAATAGATGGGGGCAGGGCCAGTCAGTGGTGGTATTTGCCGGTTCTCTGACTACTCAAAATTTCTGCTACCAGTTCTCCAGAACTGGTCAGAACCTGCTGAATACCACCTCTGAGTAAGGCACCAGTTTAATAGGGAAGATCCACTCATGTTTTTTTCATATATGTACAGTTCCCATCTTCATATCAGTATGACCTGTATTCCATCCACTGATAACATTAGGAATTCTTTTTCAAGCTGAAAAGTAAATATGAGTTTATGAAAGCAGTCAGCCAATAGTCCTAGTTTATGTATGTTTTTTCTACTTTGGTGACATTTTTTTAAAAAAAAGCCATGTGTTTTTACTTTAATATTCTTCAAAAAGAAAGACATGGGCTGTAACTGGGATGTGATTGTATAAAGTCATGAAAATCTGAAATAATCTTAGGATGTAAACCAGTCCGCACTTTGCTACTCCTTTTCATCTTTTAAAAACAAGATAACAGAGCATTTATCTACAAGATGCAGCCTTCATAGCTTCAAGGGCAGCCCCCCAGGGATCTGTCCCTGAAAACTGTTCCAACCTGTCAGTCTGTTGGAGCAGAGCCTGATGCCTGTTAGGCCTCTTGATAAGAGACTCCAGAAGGCCCTTCATCACACATGATTCTAGAACCCAGGCTACATTGCCTGGGTTGAACATGCCTTATAAAACTCATCCTTTTCTATTATGAGATCTATTCTGATGAAAAGCACGTTTATTAATCACAGCCACCTATCTCACACAGGAAATGATTTGCAAAGGAAATTAGATGCATACTAGCCAGGAACAAGACTGAAAGTATTTAAAGTGATGTAGAGCTATAACAGCGTATATACGGTAACTATGCGTATTTTAAATAAATTATTTTCCTTTCTTAGAATGTACTTTTTATCCCATATTTTCAAAAACTCCACTCCTTTCCTTTACAAATGTCATTACTTTGAGACCATATTGTCCACTGAGGGAAGATTCTAAAACCATCTTTTTCTCAATTGAGTTTGGTGAGCTTCAGCTTCCGGAGTTCTCAGAAATGTTTGCTCTGGTTGAAGAATTCTGGAAGTTGAACTCTAAACATATGGAAACATCCAGATTTATTTAGTTATTGCATTTACAGTATATCCTGCTGCCACCTGAATTGATACTCGAAATTGTTTGAATTGTTTTAATGTTCAAAATTATTTCCTAATCGTACTTTTGGACTGGACAACCTAGAACTATACTGCCTACGGTCCGATCTAAGCTTAGTACACAAAATTGTTTGCTATAATGCCCTACCTGTCAATGACTACTTCAGCTTCAACCACAATAACACACAGGCAAATAATAGATCCAAACTGAAAGTAAACCGCTCCAATCTCTATTACAGAAAATACCGTTTCAGCAACAGAGTGGTCAGTGCCTGGAAGACACATCCTCAAACCCCCAAAACTTTAACTTTAAACTGTCTACAGTGGACCTCACTCCATTCCTAAGAAGTCTGTAAGGGGGCATGCATAAGCACACCAGCATGCCTACCGTCCCTGTCCTACTGTTCCCATTTATCCATTTATTCATACTCATTTATTATGTTTATACTTATACCTATTTATAGCTATATGTTTATATGTTATGTTAATACTTATACTTGCTTTCTCATACATGCTTGACAAACAAAATAAATAAATAAAGTTACCTAACGGTTTAAAATTATCATTTTGCTAAGCAATATTCCTTGAAAAAACTGAATAAATCTACTTTTTTATCATTCTGGTGGTCACTCTGATTGTGTGTTCTTTCTCTTAAGCAACAAAATGAAAAAAGAGCAGTTGGGGCCTTTGTTCAATTTATAACAAAAACATCTGTGAAATAGATATTTGTAATACAAGATGAGGTAGAAATAAGCAGGGATGGCCCAATTCTGCCATAGTGTATTGAAGCCAGCTGGGTGCACATTTCATCATCCTTTAGTGGCAGCTGAGGTGGTGAAGGATTTTCTTTTATGCACCAAATTTCTCAGCTGACCAGGATGTGTATCAGGCCAAGTAGCTGACAAACACAGGAGCAAGATTACACAAGAAGGATCTCTCTGTGTTACTTCACCCTGCCTGTCAACTATTGTTTAGGCTGTTTCTAAATAAGGATGTAATACTTTTCTGGAAGAACAGTACATCCAAGTTTAGAAGTAGCCCAAATAACAAATGACAGGTGTGGAGGCAGGAAGGTTGCACCATGAAATGGCTGAGGCAGATCCAGTTGCGTACTCTTTCTTCATGTTCCAGCCCATTTCCACCACTATTGCTGGGGAGAGCCCAGATTGAAAGACCCAGATTTTCCCATTGGGAAAATGAAATGAACCAAAAAACAAAGTTCAGGGACTAGAAGGGAGAACCATAGCAATCTAAAATTACTTGGTCAGTAACTACCAAGCTAATCCTACCGTCTAGAGATCGCTGACAGAGCCACAGACAAAATGGTTGGTGAAACAACTCTCATTCAATCAATCAGAATAGAGTTGGAAGGAACCTTGGAGGTCTTCTAGTCCAACCCCCTGCTCAAGCAGAAGACCTTATACTATTTCAGATAGGTGGCTGTCCAGTGTTTTCTTTAAAACCTTTCATGATAAAGCATCTAAATGATAAGTGATAAAACCTTTAATGATAAAGCAACTTCTGGTGGTTAAGCTGATTCTCACTGTTAGGAAGTTTCTCCTTAATTCCAGATTGCTTCTCTCCCTGATTAGTTTCCATCCATTGTTTCTTACTTTGCTTTCTGGTGCCTTGGAAAATAAGTTGACCTCCCCCCCGCTCTTTTTTCTGGCAGCCCCTCAAATACTAGAATACTACTATTATGTCACGCCTACTCCTACTTTTCTTTAGACTGGCCATAGCCAAATCCTGTAACCGTTCTTTATATGTTTTTGTCTCTAGTCCTTTAATCATCTTAGTTGCTCCTCTTTGCATTTTTTTCCAAAGTCTCAACATCTTTTTTGTAATGTGGTGACCAAAACTGAATGCAGTATTCAAGGTGTGGTCTTACTAAGGCTTTATAATGCGGTACTAATACTTCACATGATTTTGATTTTATGCCTCTGTTTATACAACCAAGGATTGTATTAGCTTTTTTGGCTGCTTCTGCACATTGCTGGCTCATGTTTAAGTAATTGTCCATTAGGACTCCAAGGTCCCTCTCACAGTTACTGTTTTTACTCAAATTGTTCCCTGGTGAAACTGTTGGAGCTTGCTGGCTGCTTAAGGGAGAAAGCTCTATTTTAACTTTAAAATGGCTAACAGTGACTTAGATCTGTTTGGAGTACAGGCTGAATGAGATGAAGATGAAGGCAACATTATAGAACATGGCAGATAATAGCATTCATCAGAGCATGTTTTTATTGCCCTATTCAGAGCCAAGGGTTAGTGTCTAGGGTTGGATTTATAATTCTCCTAACATTTGATTTGGATTCAATTACAGTATCACATCTCCCTAGCTTTTTCCTTAGCCTTAATTGGAGTACGTAGGCTTTTCAGTAGATTTTTAAATATAATTTTCTTGTTTATCAGAAGGAATATTATTGCAAATCCATAATGCTTGACCTTTGTTTGTTGTTGATAGTTATGCATCCCAAGGAAATGGTGACTTTTCATTTGAACCTCCTGTTTCACAGCAGTCTTAACTCTATAATCTACCTTTTGCAACAAGAATGGAATGGTAAATCTTGGATAAGTCCTGTTGTAATGATTGCAAATGTATCCTTTTACTTTGGGCAATGGTAAATTGGGGTATGTTAGTGCATACCAAATATGGAAATCGTTAAAGGCAAAACTGTTGTGACTTGATTTCATTTAGGCCTTGCAGTGTGTTTTGTTACATTCTAACCGTATCCCTTTCTCTTCCTTTGTTTATCTTTGTGAAATGTTCCCTTCGGGGTTGAATTTGGATAAGAAAACGTCCACTTGGGACAATGCCTAATTTGTCTTGTTTTCTTTCCTTCCACATTTTGCGATACATTTGAAGCATATCTGACTCGAAGGTTGCAAAGTGTGTTGTAGACAACACTGCCAGGTTATTTCAGGGCATTGGCGTTTGAGGTTGGGTGTGGGCATAGTATGCAGAGAAATTCATGGAAATGGGAAGGATGACTTAAAACCTCCTCTTGGAGAGGCAGATTGCATTATTGGAATTGCCTTTGATGTTTTAATTGTGCTAGGGATGTGTTCTCTGGTTTATCAGACTCATAAGTCATGTACCTTGTTTTCCTACCATTCAGTGCTTTCCAGCTAGTCTAAATTTAGATATAATTATTTGGAGGCAATGTCAAGCAAGACAAACAGAAAAGCAGACTTTTATTTTTTTCACATCATGATTATTTTTTACAAATAACTCAAGATGGCAAACATATCCAAAATACTTTCCTCCTCCTATTTTCCCCGCAACAACAATCCCGTGAAGTGGTTAGGCTAAGAGAGAGTGACTGGCCCACCCAGTCACCCAGCTGGCTTTTATGTCTAACGAAGGACTAGCAATACCAATAAAAAAGCATTTAGACTTATATACCACTCCACAGTGCTTTTACAACTAAGCGGTTTACAGTCAGCATATTTCTCCCAGCAATCTAGGTCCTCATTTTACCAACCTCGGTAAGATGGAAGGCTGAGTCAACTTTAAGCCAGTGAGAATCAAACTGCCAAACTACAGGCAACCAGCAGTCAGCAGAATTAGCCTGCAATACTACATTTTAACTACTGCGCCAGTAGTAGTTCTAGCTCTAGATCTTCTAAGACTAGAACTCACAATCTCCTGGTTCTTAGCTGAGTGCCTAATCACTAGACCAAGCTGGCCCTTTTTGTGTTTTATTTCTGATTTCTGTTGTGCTCATCAGGAATAAGTTCACATAAAGTGTCAGTACATTGTCATTTATGTTAGTGTGATTTCCTTAGATAACCTGTGCTATTTTGACACATGCTGGATAACTTTTAGCATTAAGAGGATTATGAGAACATTACTTTTGTCTATTGCCCCAAATTGTTCGGGATCTATTGTAAACATCTGTGGAAGTAGGTTGTTGTCTGTTAAAGGGGAAACAAGTCAATTGATCTATGTAAATTTTGTAGGTACTCTAGAATTGGAAATTCTGAAAAGGAAGCAAACAAAAGCAAAGAGGAACACTGAATAGGATTTCATCCATAACTCTTCCAAGTGATATATCTTTCTTTCAAGGCTAGTAAACCACCCAGAATCTCTAGTGGTGAGGTGGTTTCTTCTCTTCCTCCTCATCCCTTTCCTCCTCCTCTTTTCTAAAAGCAAGCTTGTCCTCAGTTAGATGATTAAGAGATTATCAGAATTTTTGTCTGTTTATGCACACATGAACAAAGAACAGAACATTTTCCAAGCTTGTCCATTATGAAGAAATCAACCAACCTCTCTTCTTACAGATGAAGCATCCTCCTTTCCAGTCTCATGATTCTGCCAGTCTTATTTTGCCTTATTCCCTTTCCAGAAAACGTCCCCATCCTTAGGCAGCCATAGTAATACTTCAAATGGAGTAACAGAGGGAGAGCTAATCTCTTTCTCCTCTCCTTGACTTGATTTTAATATGTCCAAAAACAGTATCACCAGGGAAAGCCCTGGATAGCTTGGGAGAGGTTTCCTAGCCACTGGACTTTACCACATGTGGGAAGAGTTTGTGTTTCAGTTCGTGATATGATGTTGCAGCCTCTCACTTTCTAAGAAAGCCAATTAACATTTGATACTATTGCTCTTGGTTACAAATTGCAACACCACACTCCAGAAGTATGTGTCTGCTGTGTTCATTTAAAGAGCACATAAATAAACAGGAGCAGCATTTGCTAAATAAAGCCAGCTTCTTATCTTTCCACTGTTTAAATAGCTTTCACCTTAAAGAACCTCAGCAAACAGACATTCGAAGCAAACACACCCAAGTATTTTACATCTGGAATTCTGAATAACATTTTCCAAGATATGGCCTTTTTTTTTTAAAAAAAAAAAGACAAGATTCTGGCATAATGTGTTCATGATTCACACTCAGATAGAGGCCCTTGTGATGTTGTCCTACTTCTGCCAAGACTTTTTAAGGGTATGTGGAAAAAGTCCTCCCTCTCAGGGTTGAAGTTTTGTATGATCCAGGAGATGGTGTGCTCTGTGCCAGCTTATTTTGAATTCAGATTTTACAAAGCAAAAACCACTTCCTGACTTCTCACTGAAAGAGCAAGCAAAGCCGATCTGTTGAGCCAACACAGTAGTGGTGAGCGAGGCCAGCAGAGGACTGAAACAAAGTCCTGCCAAGTATTTAATAAAGAAGAAAAATTAAATGCACTGAGGCAATAGCAGTTTTCCTGCCATCCAGCAAAAGACTAATTCCACAATTAGCCAATTTCTGCAAAGTCCCCATTTTGCAAAGGACCCCACATGTTCTTACCATTATTTTAGAGCAAATTGTTTTACTCCATTATCTTCAAGCTTGCTTGGAAGTGATATCCCCTCTCCTACTCCCTCTGGATAATCACTTGAAGAGAGGAAAGAATGTACCTGAAAGATTGCCAGGAAGAGGATTAACTCATATTGCTGGATGGGCTTTTCCATATTTGGAGTCTTAAAGGAGGAGGTGGTAGGAAAGTTCAGTTTGGAAGTTTTAATCTGAGCTTTTGTATTTTGAAAAAAAAGAGATGAAGAAATTTCTTCCTTTTGTGAGTAAATTTCAATCCTGCCAGTTTGTAGAAATCATGGGCTGTCTTATATTGAGTCATATGTACTCAATAACTATCTGCCTTCTAAGGTTTCAGGCAATTTAGATAGGACATGGAATATAGGTTCAATTTGTCTAAATAATTCTTCTTCTTCTTCTTCTTCTTCTTCTTCTTCTTCTTCTTCTTCTT